>JAVSCE010015878.1:0-121074 GCA_032199065.1 Smutsia gigantea | reverse complement strand
ATAGTAAGCTTGTTCTCAGCTTTGTTGTGTTTTCTAGCAATAACTACTTATTCCACAAACTGCTACTAGATGATCTTAGGAATCTTTTTCTAAGTTAAGCATTATTGGGTCTATTTGGACAATAATGATATCAATTAATTCCACCCAGAATTAAAAATAATTCCAAAGTCTTTCTTGTATGAAGGTGTGAAGAGGTAGAAGGAAAAGAGTTGCAGCAAAAAGAGAGATCTGTTTGGGAGAAGCAGGACCCTAGACTATTTTATAATGAAACTATAGTCATATGTATTTTTAAAACCCTTTCTTTTTTTTATTATTATCAAAACACTTATTGGTGAAAGATGGGTCCTGTACTAATGAATGTAAAAATATGATTGCCATGTTTTATGTAATATAGTATTCCATTTTAAGAGCTAAATATTTGAGTTTTTTACTTATATTTACTGAAATTTTATCTAAGTGTCATTAGGACTTAATTAGAAGTTTAATCTAGAATTCATGTCTCATTCCCATCCTCCTTAATTCTAAATTAAATAGGTTAAGATTCATTCACTTATTCATTAAGTGTTTCTGATTATTATTATCCAGCAACTGGAATCTCATGTAATGGGGCATACTGCAAAAGCAAGGGAATGACAACATCTCACATTTCTGGAGAGGATATGTGTATAAAATAATATCATTATTCAATGGACACCCATTTTTTCTGTACCATTGCGGCAATAGGCGTAAAGCTCTGTGCATCTATATAGTCAGCTAATAGAATTTGAATTGTTAAACATTAAGGAAAGAGTCTAAAATAAGAATTAAATACAGGGCATGTCATAGTGTCAGCAGCAGTATTAAAATGGAAAAGGAGCACTATTAAAATGCCAAACACTAAATTTTAAAAGGAGTAATTTCCTTAAACAAATTCTGGAATACATACATTTCCTGGTTATAGAAGGCACAAGAATTTTGAAAAGCTACATGAGACCCTAATGTGGCAGGTACCATGAGCAGCAGTCAAAATGAGTTAAGAAAGATTGTTACTGTCTTTTATTGGGAAGGTCTGAACAGACCATAGAGAAATCCTAGGGTCCATATACATGCCTGCTAAGGAAGGTAGGAATTTCTTATTTTTAGCCAATCCTTTAGAGTTTTATTTATACCATTAAAATGGATCAGGTTAAGGAACTTATCCTATGACAATTCAATTTGTACATTCCCAAGAAGCCTCTGACTTTTTGGAAATAAAAATATATTTTTTGAATTTTATTAACACTTTTAGTTAACAGGTGAAAGATTAATATTTAGGAACTTCCTGACTTCAAGTGGTGTTGTATTAACAGTTGGTGATGAAATCTGACTTGAGGGAATTAATGTAAGTATGTATAATGAAACAGGCTCTCTGTGTTTAAATAACAGTTGAAATGATCGCCGTACTGTGCAGTTCTGTGGTAATTATACAGAATTAATGTGTAATTTTTTTGTGTCACAGCTTTGAAAGTATGTAAGATTAACTTAGGGTAAATTAGATCTCAAAATTAGTTATTGTAGAAAGCGTCACAGCTTTTCAGCAAGGCTACTGTCTCTCGAAACATTTAAACTTCTCATTTTGAATTGCCTTCAAAGCCTGCCGCGTATTTGGCACATTATCCTCATTAATAGTAAACTTTAAGATGAATTTGATTTTTGCCTGTAGCAAGTAGTCATTTGGAGCTAAATTTGGTGACTGAATTGGGTTAATAAGCTTACAGTTTGGATTGATAAAGGGATCTGAATATAAATTTCACAGTAAGGCTCATAAACTGGTGTAAGGAATATTCTCAGTGAAGAGGTCCAGAGAAGTTTGGAATGATATTCACATGAGGTAAATCTACATACAGCCTTATAGAGTAACAGAGTGTATTGCAGTAAAGGACTTTTGGAGTAGTTTGTGGGTACTACAATTTTTGGGGGGATAGCAAATTTTTAAAAGGTTTTTTACCTACAGGAGAAAAATATAGAAATAAAAATTACCTTTATTTTAGAGAGGTGGGAAAATATTGAGTTAGAAGAAAATATTCCAATTACCTGCTTGCCTTCAATATTAAAAACAAGGGTCATAGAATTATTCACTATGTAATATTTCTGTAAGAAAGCTAGTTAAAGCAGAGTGGCAGAGGAACCAGAATAATGTTAGGGATAGAGGCAGTAGCTGAGATTACCACTGAGGGAGAAAGTAGGACATTTAAATATGGGTCAGATTTTTTGCAGTGTTTTGCAAGGACCTTTAGGACTGAGCTTCCCAATTGTGCTGATAGTGCTGTCTACCCTTGACTGACCTTAGCAGTTTACTCCCGTGTGTCTTACAAATACAACTTTTGGTGAAATGCCATAGTATAAAAAAGGTTGGAAAAACTGTGAAGGCATGCAGTTCTGAAGTTTTTCTTCTAGGGGAAAACTTACGAATGTACACACACACACACACACACACACACACACACACACACATAATACTGCCTTATAAAATTAGTCTTATAAAAATCTTTGCTATACGCAAGATCCTTATTTAGCTCTCATAGAAACAAAAGTATTATTTAATATATCAGTGAAGAATCTAGATATAAAAGGAATCAAGAAGCCTTTGATGAATTAGCTTGATTCCATTTGAAAGTCCTTCATTTACTTGATTACTTACTCTGGATGGTAATGACCATTAAAGATTACCATAGTTTGCAGTAACTCAGAGGAATACTTTAATGATTTGTAATAATCCTCTGTGTGAAGAGGGTACAAATGACTTTGGAATATGTAAATACACAGGTTCTGAGAAGCCTAAAGTAATATTTTGTGACTCTAGGAGATAAGGGAGTATTTTACCAACAAATCCTGACTGACGTATTTCAGACTTTTGATAGATGACAAGACTTTTTCAAGCCATTGATCCCTTAGAGCAGCAAGGTGCAGTACATATGTAATACAAGCCACATGTGTAATTAAAAATGTTCTAAAAACCACATTTTAAAAAGTAAAAAAGTTTTATTTTAATACCATTGTTTATTTAATCCAATGTATCAAGTATTATTTCACCATGTAATCACATTAAAAAAATTAATGAGACGTTTCACATTCTGGATTTTTTTACAAAGTCTTCAAAATCTGGCATGTGTTTTATATTTATATTTCTAGTACACTTCAATTAATATACTAAATTTTGATTGAAAATACTGTATCTGAGAATTCAAGATGGCGGTGTGAGAGGTGAGACGGAGAGCTCCTCCCAAAACCACAAACAGTACAAAAATATAGTTAATTAATACAACTAACCCTAAGACAGCAACAAGAAAGAAGACTGAACCAGACTGCATACACACCTCACGAACCGAGCAGACCTCATGAAACAGGGTAATGTACGAAAGCCAAGCCGTTCCCCCACCCCAGCTCACTGGCGGGAGGAAGAGAAACGGAGTGGGGTAGGGGCTGGAAGCCTGGGTCTGCTGAACAGCTAGCCCTGGAGATCTGCTTTGTGAGCAGAAACCTATAGTGTGTGGTGCTCTGGATGTTGGGGAGCTTGGACAGGCAGAGTGCTTGAGAAACTGACATTCCGGCTGTTTGTGGAGGAGGGGATCCACATCCAGCACCTCTGTGTTAGAGGAAAGGCAGGTGGTCTGAGAGGCTTCCTACAGTGAGAGGGCTGCTGAAGGGGTGGGGTTTGGGTGGCTCTGGCTGCACCGGAGAAGGGAGAGCTGGACAAAATTAAGGTTGTCTGAGCACGCTCTGCTCAGCTGGTTTGGAACTGTGAGGAGCTTCAGGTGCTCCATTACCCCTGGCTGCCTACTCAGCTCCGAGGACCCCCACTGTGACACGCAGCCTGGTGCACCTCCCCTCTGGCCTGCCGGCCCCAGTTTGCAAACTGGCAGTCACTGTGCTGGCGTCAGGCCAGCCAGAGGGAGGCCCTGCCTACAACAGCTAGAAACACAAAGGACAGAGGCTGGCACCTGTGTGCTTGGCCTACTGGCTCTCACACTGGAGACAGGCACCACACATGGGAATCAGGAAACAGATCTTTCCTTCCCCCAGGCACCAGCTCCACTCCCCTAAGAGCCCCAGCCTCACTCTAGGGGCTGAGCAGCTCCAGGGACTGGAGTTTCTGTGCACTAGTGGGCACCACACAGAAATATGAAATGTCAAAAGAACATGATTCCGACCAAAATCTCACAAACCCCAGAAAGAGGGCCAAATGAAACCGAACTCACCAATCTTACTGAAAGAGAGTTCAAAATAAACATTATAAACATGCTTATGGAGATACAGAAAAATATTCAAGAACTCAGGAACAAATTTAAGTTGGAGATTCAATCATTAAGAAATTCCATATCTGAAATGAAACATACAATGGAGGGATTTAAAAGCAGATTGGATGAGGTAGAAGAGACAGTAAATGGAATAGAAATCAGAGAGGAGGAATACAAAGAAGCTGAGGCACAAAGAGAAAAAAGAATCTCTAAAAATGAAAGAATATTGAGAGACCTGTGTGATCAATCTGAACGGAATAATATTTGCATTATAGGGGTACCAGAAGAAGAAGAGAGAGAAAACGGGATAGAAAGTGTCATTGAAGAGGTAATTGCTGAAAACCTCCCCAATCTGGGGAAGGAGATAGTCTCTCAAGACATAGAGATGCACAGATTTCCCAACACAAGGGACCTAAGGAAGACAACATCAAGACATATAATAATTAAATGGCAAAGATCAAGGATAAAGACAGACTTTTAAAAGCAATCAGAGAGAGAAAAATGATCACATACAAGGGAAAACCCATCAGGCTATCATCAGACTTCTCAACAGAACCCTTACAGGCCAGAAGGGAGTGGCACAATATATTTAATGCAATGAAGCAGAAGGGCTCGAACCAAGAACACTCCACCCAGAAAGGTTATCATTTAAATTTGAATGGGGGGATTAAACAATTTTCAGATAAGCAACAGCTGGGAGAATTTACCTCCCACAAACCACCTCTACAGTGCATTTTGGAGGGACTCCTATAGATGGAAGTATTCCTAAAGCTAAATAGATGTCACCCAAGGGAAGACAAAGCATACAGAATATGATTCATAACATACAAAGAATGGAGGAGGAAGAAAAAGGAGGAAAAAAAAAAGAACCTTTAGGTTTTGTTTGTAATAGCATATGAAGTAAGTTATATTAGACTGTTAGATAGTAAGGGAATTACCCTTGAACCTTCGGTAACCACATATCTAAAGCCCGCAATGGCAATAAGTACATAACTATTGATAATCACCCTAAATGTAAATGGTCTGAATGCACCAGTCAAAAGACGTAGAGTCACTGAATGGATAAAAAAACAAGACCCATCTATATGCACCCTACAAGAGACTCAGTTCAAACCCAAAGACATACACAGAGTGAAAGTAAAGGGATGGAAAAAGATATTTCATGCAACTAATAGGGACAAAAAAGCAGGAGTTGCAGTACTTGTATCAGACAATATAGACTTCAAAACAAAGAAAGTCACAAGAGACAAAGAAGTACATTACATAATGATAAAAGGGTCAGTCCAACAAGAGGATATAACAATTATAAATATCTGTGTACCCAACACAGGATCACCTACATATGTGAAACAAATACTAACAGAATTAAAGGGAGAAATAGAATGCAATGCATTCATTTTAGGAGACTTCAACACACCACTCACTCCAAAGGACCGATCAACCAGACAGAAAATAAGTAAAGAGACAGAGGCACTGAACAACATATTAGAACAGGTGGACCTAATGGACATCTACAGAACACTCCATCCAAAAGCAATAGAAAACACATTCTTCTCAAGTGCACATGGAACATTTTCAAGAATAGATCATATACTAGGCCACAAAAAGAACCTCAGTAAATACAGAAAGATTGAAATTGTACCAACTAACTTCTCAGATCACAAAGGTATGAAACTACAAATAAATTACACACAGAAAACGAAAAAGCCCACAAACACATGGAGGCTTAATAACATGCTCCTAAATAATCAATGGATCAATGACCAAAAAATGACAACAATAATTCAGCACCACAAAATCTGTGAGATGCTGCAATGGCCGCGCTAAGAGGGAAATATATTGCAATACAGGCCTCCCTCAGGAAACAAGAATAATCCCATATGAACAGTCTAAACTCACAATTAATGAAACTAGATAAGGAGGAAGAAATGAGGCCCAAAGTCAGTAGAAGGAGGGACATAATAAAGATTAGAGCAGAAATAAATAAAATTGAGAAGAATAAAACAATAGAAAGAATCAATGAAAGCAGGAGCTGGTTCTTGAGAAAATAAACAAAATAGATAAACCCCTAGCCGGACTCACTGAGAAAAAAAGAGAGTCTACACACATAAACAGAATCAGAAATGAGAAAGGAAAAATCACTATGGACACCACATAAATACAAAGAATTATGAGAGAATACTATGAAAAATTATATGGTAACAAACTGGATAACCTAGAATAATGGGCAACTTTCTAGAAAAATACAACCTTCCAAGGCTGACCCAGGAGGAAGAAGAAAATCTGAATAGACCAATTACTAGCAAAGAAATTGAATTGGTAATCAAAAAACTACCTAAGAACAAAACACCTGGACAAGATGGTTTCACTACTGAATTTTATCAAACATTTAGTGAAGACCTAATACCCATCCTCCTTAAAGTTTTCTGAAAAGTAGAAGAGGAGGGAATATTCCCAAACTCATTCTACGAGGCTAACATCACTCTAATACCAAAACCAGGCAAAGACACCACAAAAAAAGAAAATTACAGACCAATATCCCTGATGAACATAGATGCAAAAATACTCAACAAAATATTAGCAAACCAAATTAAAAAATACATCAAAAACATCATCCATAATGATCAAGTGGGATTCAACCCAGGCATACAAGGATGGTACCACATTCGAAAATCCATCAACATCATCCACCACATTAACAAAAAGAAGGGCAAAAACCATATGATCATCTCCATAGATGCTGAAAAAGCATTCAACAAAATTCAACATCCATTCATGATAAAAACTTAACAAAACAGGTATAGAGGGCAAGTACCTCAACATAATAAAGGCCACACATGACAAACCCACAGCCAACATTATACTTAACAGCAAGAAGCTGAACGTTTTTCCTTTAACATCTGGAACAAGACAAGGATGCCTACGCTCCCCATTTTTATTCAACATAGTTCTGGAGGTCCTAGCCACGGCAATCAGACAACACAGAGAAATAAAAGGCATCCTGATTGGCAAGGAAAAAGTCAAACTGTCCCTGTTTGCAGATGACATGATATTGTACATAAAATACCCTAAAAAATCCACTCCAAAACTACTAGATCTAATACCTGAATTCAGCAAAGTTGCAGGACACAAAATTAGTACACAGAAATCTGTTGTATTCCTATACACTAACGATGAACTAGCAGAAAGAGAAATAAGGAAAACAATGCCATTCACAAATGCATCAAAAAGAATAAAGTACCTAGGAATAAACCTAATGAAGAAAGTGAAAGACCGATACACTGAAAACTACAAGACACTCCTAAGAATAATTAAAGAGGACACTAATAAATGGAAATTCATTCCATGCTCTTGGCTAGTAAGAATTAATATTGTCAAATGGCCATCCTGCCTAAAGCAATCTACAGATTTAATGCAATCCCTATCAAAATACCTACAGCATTTTTCAATGAACTAGAGTAAGTAGTTGTAAAATTCATATGGAACCACAAAAGACCTTGAATAGCCAAAGCAATCCTGAGAAGGAAGAATAAAGCAGGGGGACTTATGCTCCCTGACTTCAAGCTCTACTACAAAGCCACAGTAATCAAGACAATTTGGTACTGGCACAAGAACAGACCCATAGACCACTAGAACAGAAAAGAGAGCCCAGATATAAATCCAATCATATATGGTCAATTAATATATGATAAAGGAGCCATGGATGTACAGTGGGGAAATGACAGCCTCTTCAACAGCTGGTGTTGGCAAAACTGGACAGTTACATGTAAGAGAATGAAACTGGATTACTGTCTAAGCCCATACACAGAAGTAAATTCAAAATGAATTAAAGACCTGAATGTAAGTCATGAAACCATAAAACTCTTTGAAAAAAATATAGACTAAAGTCTCTTGAACATAAACATGAGCAACTTCTTCATGAACATATTTCCCTGGACAAGGGAAACAACAGCAAAAATGAACAAATGGGACTATATCAAACTAAAAAGCTTCTGTACAGCAAAGGATACCATCAGTAGAATAAAAAGACATCCAACAGTATGGGGGAATATATTCATAAATGAGATATCTGATAAGGGGTTGACATCCAAATTATATAAAGAGCTAAGGCACCTCAACAAACAAAAAGCAAATAAGCCAATTAAAAAATGGGCAGAGGAGCTGAACAGAAACTTCTCCAAAGAAGAAATTCAGATGGCCAACAGGCACATGAAAAGGTGCTCCACATTGCTAGTCATCAGAGAAATGCAAATTAAAACCACAGTGAGATATCACTTCACACCAGTTAGGATGACCGCCATCCAAAAGACAAAGAATAACAAATGTTGGCAAGGGTGTGGAGAAAGGGGAACCCTCCTACACTGCTGGTGGGAATGTAAATTAGTTCAACCATTGTGGAAAGCAGTATGGAGGTTCCTCAAAAAACTCAAAATAGAAATACCATTTGACCCAGGAATCCCACTCCTAGGAATTTACCCTAGGAATGCAGCAGCCCAGTTTGAAAAAGACATATGCACCCCTATGTTTATCGCAGCACTATTTACAATAGCCAAGAAATGGAAGCAACCTAAGTGCCCATCCATAGATGAATGGATAAAGAAGATGTGCACATATACACAATGAAATATTATTCAGCCATAAGAAGAAAACAAATCCTACCATTTGCAACAACCTGGATGGAGCTAGAGGGTATTATGCTCAGTGAAATAAGCCAGGTGGAGAAAGACAAGTATCAAGTGATTTCACTCATCTGTGGAATATAAGAACAAAGAAAAAGCTGAAGGAACAAAACAGCAGCAGACTCAGAGAACCCAAGAGTGGACTGATAGTTACCAAAGGGAAAGGGACTGGGGAAGATGGGGGGTAAGGGGGGGTTAAGGGGTAAAAGGGGTATTATGATTAGGATACATAATGTAGCGGGCATGGGTGTGGTGTGGGGGGATACGGGGAAGGCAGTATAACACAGAGAAGACAAGTAGTGATTCTACAGCATCTTACTACACTGATGGACAGTGACTGCAATGGGGTATGTGGTGGGGAGTTGATAATAGGGGGAGTCTAGTAACCATAATGTTGCTCATGTTATTGTATATTAATAATAGCAAAAAAAAAAAAAGAAAATACTGGATCTGTACTGAGACTTCATAAAATGTACAGCTAACCAGGAGTTTCATGTACCCAGATTCTTCCAGACATGGTTAAAAGCTTTCCAGTAAATGAAATCCATACCATTTTTTTTTTTTTTTTTGTAAAATAAATAGAATTTAAAATTTGGTTTTTGTGTTGCACTGGACATTCCAGGTGTTCCAGTATGGGCTAATGGCTACCCCATTGGATAGCACAGCCTTAGAGAATTAATATTTCTGTGTTGTATAGATATAGCTAAATATTTTTTATAAAATCAGTGATCGCTGTTTTCATTTTGTCAGGGACATAGTTTGTAGTTTTTGTTTTTGTTTTTAATTTTAACCCAGTGTAGTTTTTGTTGTATTGTTTTCAGATTATTCCAGGTGTGCTAGATACCATCTTCCAAGTTAGTCATCTGTACAAATTGTCCATTCTTCCCTTTGGCCTGTAAAGCATATTGGTGTAGTCCATACTGTTCTTCTAGGGACAGTGCATTCTGCGCGTCCATGAATAGAGGGCTGCCTGCCATGGGTGTTTTCAAGTAATCGTTTTAATTCAAGTTAGTCATTTACTTTTGCTGACCTGCCTATTTTATTTTATAATTCTTGAAGTATTACTAACTTAATATATTAGGACTTTTAATGATGCTTTGACCAAAAAATCAGCAGTATTCTTACTTCATAATTTTAACTTTGAGGTTCTCCATTCTCTATTTATTACAAAACTCATCCATCAAATATATTGCTAGCTATGAAATAATCATTGTATTCTCTACTGTCATCTATTCTGATGATTATAATATTAATTATTTTAAAAAAATGGTTTCCAGATGTCATTTTATTTGTGTACCAATCTTTGGGCTCTTTGTAATATCAACGAGGGATTCCAAAGTCATCCTTCTTTAGTAGCTGCCTCTGCCACCTCTACATGAATCCCAGTAAGTACTGCTTTCCTTTGGTCTGAATAATTGTCAGTTTTCTCGCCTTTGCCTTTTGTAATTTCATAAGCAACTGAGGAAAAGAAGTAATCTTAATACTGGTGATTCTTACATCTAGCTATTTTTGTTTTAAATAGTCCTAATACTAGAAAGAAATAGTACTGTCAGGGATGTTAAAAATTCTGTGTTGAGGGGGAAAAACAATAAAAACTTAAAATTAGAGAACCAGTACTAGAATCCTGAAGCTGGAAAAGCCTCACTAATTTCTAAACTATGTCCTCATATAGGAATCTCTTCTGTAGTTTTTCCTGCAGGTGGTCATCCAGACTGTTTAATTTATGTCTAACATTGGGAATTAGAAATAACCTGTTAAGTTCTTAGCTAATAGTACTTGGTAGAAATTTTACTCTTACGTAAAGCCACTATCATTATTCTTATTTCAACCTCATTTGCAGTATCCCTGAATATATATACTCCCCTTAAATTATTTTTCTGAAATGCCTTAAAATGCACAAGGTAAATAATTACTTGTAGATTCTCTCTACAACAGTAGGGTTATTAAATAAAACAGTTCTTTGTATATCAGTTATACCTCAATAAAGCTGTTTAAAAAACTCATATATATGTAAGCAAGCTGAGGAGCCCACCTGTTTTCATGGTCTTTAGATATGTACTAAGTCCACCCTAGAGGAGACTCGAGCCACCGTAGTTATAGTTTCTTTGGACCTGCACTACCATGATTTGAGGTTGCTGTAAATAATTCCTTGGGCTCATCAAAGTGGGCAACAGGAAATTTCTGGAAGTTGAAAACATAAGATGATTTGGGGTATGCCAGCTTTGATAATATAAACCACAGGATTAATTTTAAATTGTACCCAGAAGATACAGATTTTCAAAGCAGGACCCCTGTGGACAGTTGTGCAGGTTGTATGTCTGCATTAAGTCTATCATTGTGATATAAAAATGTTTTAGACTTTGAGATTATTATGAAGAATTGCATATAGGTGGTTAAATTTGAGATCATTTCTCTTTCTTACTTAAAATGTTACATTTCTTAAGGTACAATTTTAGTTTTCAGGTTCGTCTTAAGTGGGATTCTCTCTCCTTTTTATTCAGCCTTTCCGTATGGGGCTGTATAGTGGCTTTTACTCCTTTCCCAGAGATACCTCGACTGGAATTGGTCTTATCTAGGCAGCTTAGGGCTCCCTCCTGAGGCTCTGTTGGGGCCATTGCAGACCCAGCTACCAGCCTGCAGAACACTTGGCCTCATCTCAGTTGTGGGGCTGTAGCCATAGCCTCTCTCCATCTCAGATACATAATATTTTATAAGCTGTAGCCTCAGGCAGTGGCCTTTTCACCTCTTACAGATTTTCCCCCCACAGGTGGTAAAGTCCCACGGCAACCCTTGCTTTCAAGCATTGGGCCTGGCTCTGATCCTAGGCCTTTTGTAGAATACTTTGAGTCCTCATTACTCTGTGGGAGTCACACTTCTTGTTTCTACCGCCTACTTGCAGGTGTGGAGCCCAGCAGGCCTATAACTTAAACTCTATTTGTGCCTGTAAGTTTCCATTTGTTTTTGTCTACAGAGATATTTAACTAGTTTTTGATCATGGCTATGTGTTTATAATTTCCTCTTTTAAAATTTTACATTGGTCTGTATTTAGAGTGGGGTTTGGCAGGGAGTCCCCCAAGTTCTTGCAGAGCTACTTTAACTCCATATTTTTAAAAGCTGCATTTCTTTCAAAATTATTATTATTATTAATACAGCTCCCCTATTTAAGAACCTTTTACCACTCATCATCTAGAAGTAGTCAGGCCTCTTATTCACAGAGTATAAGAGGCTGTCACTTTGGTATTAAAAGGGAAAGTAGACCATTCAAACCATGCTTCTTTCTGGGCATATTCCTAGACTTTATCCAAGTGTGGATGTTAAAATGGGCAAGTAGTATTTCTAAAATAACCAGATCCCATAAGGTTTTCAGTATGGTAATAAATAGATCCAAAGTGACATATATGGCCCTGTTATTGGAGATGTCCCAAGGAGAGTTCTGAACTCTGTCTTGAACCTAGTTAAAAAAAAATATTCCAGGTGGGAGATAGATACTGAAACTCAGGTATATGTCAGAAAAGCCATTGCTGGAGGAAATGAATGATCCTAAATTTTAGTTATATGCAAGTAATTTCATGTTGACTTTGTAAATATGTGCCATTCGCAAACCTCTGAAAGGCTTTCTCTTTCTGGACCTAAATAACATTATGTTCTCTTCAGTCTTCAGAGATTCACAGAACAAAACAGGACAATGACAGTTAGCCTCACTGAAAACCACTTTAGTGGTCAACTTGATGGACAACACTAATTTCAGTGGCTTTTAGCTTTCTGGAATTGATTAGTCCTTAACTGAAGCTTGAAGCAGTTTATAGGGTATGTGTTTAAATGACCTATTTTAAGGAAAAAATATACAATTCAGATTTACAAGAAAAAAGAAAGGGTCCTTTTTATATTCATATGATTTAAATATAATCAGTTTACATACAATTTGAGGAACATGTTTATTTTATAATTATTATGTAACTTTAATATTGAGTTGTTAATCTAAAGGGAAGTCTTTAAAGAAAAAATCATTGCTTTTTTATGTATGTAACAGCGTTCTGTCTCTGCACTTCTCTGCAGTAACATCTCTAACCTTTGTTTTTGTAACTGTAGAATATGGACAGCTATCTAGGTTATGTTATGACATTTTGGTAACAGAGCCTGTTTTTTATATTTGTTAATTTGTTAGTTCTTTTTATAGCATTACTAGTAATAGTAAAGAATTAGAAACAAATTCTAATAGAATGAGTGAATTATGACATGTTCTTGGTGTGATATGTAATCATTAATAACAACTGTATTTAAAAGTATGCAATGACATGGAAAAATATTTATAATGTAAGTGAAAAAGCCAACTGTTACATTGCATTCACATTTGGTTATAATTTTGTAGGGATTATATATATGTAGAAAGATGAGGCAGTCACATGGACTATGAGAACAGTTTGAATTATGGAACTGATGAAATCACTTTATTTAGAGGTGAAAATTTTATTTAGAGTTCTGTTAACATTAATACTATATAATTTCAATTACTGAACAACCAGATACACTGTAGGCTGTTTATAACTCTTCAGATCCTCACATTGCTTATAGATTAGAAGTGTGGTGTCCAGTACTATAGGCACTAGTCACATATAACTGTAGAAATGTGGTAATTAAAGTAAGAACATGAATTTTACATTTAGTTTAATTTCAATTGACTTAAAAATTAAAACCAAAGGAATACAAAATATTTTCCCATTAAAGACAACTTTATTGTTGGGTAGGACTATATTTCATTTTAATTGTCAAAAATTTATCTTATCAACCTAGGTGTCCATCAATAGATGAATGGATAAAGATATGGCACATATACACAATGGAATATTATTCAGCCATAAAAAGAAAACAAATCCTACCATTTGCAACAACATAGATGGAGCTAGAGGGTATTATACTCAGTGAAATAAACCAGGTGGAGAAAGACAAACACCAAATGATTTGACTTATTTGTGGAGTATAAAAATAAAGCAAAACAGAAGGAACAAAAGAGCAATAGACTCACAGACGTTGAGAAGGGACTAGTAGTTACCAAGGGAAGGGGCTGGAGATGGTAGACAGGAGGGGTAAGGAGATTAAGCAGCACAATAATTCACAATCACAGTATAGGTTGGTCACAGGGATGGGTACAGCAAGGAGAATACAGTTAATGATTCTGTAACGTCTTACTATGTTGATGGACAGTGACCACACTGGAAGGGGTGAGGACTTGATAATATGGGTAAATGTTGAACCACTGTATTATGTATTTGAAATCAACATAAAATTGTATATCAATGATACTTTAATTTAAAAATGTTAATAAAAAATGTAGCTTATGCATTGACATGTGCTGTAAGTATAAAACATACACTGGATTTTGAAGACTTAAAAGTGATGTAAAATATCTCAGTAATTTTTAATATTGATTACATGTTGAAAAGACTGTTTTTGATATATTGGTTTAAGTAAAATACATTATTAAAATTAATTTCACATGTTTCTTTTTCCCTTTTTTTAATGTGGCTCCTAGAAAATGTACAGTTACACATGTGGCTCACATTAAATTTTTATTGGGCAGCACTGGTTTACCACAAGGGTCAGCAAACTACAACCTGTCTCTGGTTTAGATTTCTAGTTTATTTAGAACATTGGACTCCAATGGGGGAGCAGGTGCTCATACTGTCTGGGTGCAAAGGATAATTATTGGGTTCAGGAAGAAAATGTTAAAGCTTTTATTCACTTATATTTATTTCATCACTGAAAATTTTGTATTCCCATATATGTTTTATAATAGGCCATATATTAGTATGGTAATAAACTACATATAAGTTAATAAATATGTAAAATCAAAAATAAATTAAAATACCTCTTACTGGTATGTCCTATGATAAGAAATACTTGGAGGCCATAGTTTAGAGGATGCTGTAAAAGAGAGGGAGAGAGAGACAGGAGGCAGGACTTTCAGAATGAGAAAGGAAGAAGCCAGCAAACCTGCTCTGTCCTAAAATGCTAAAACTTGACAGAATTGTCAAAAACAACCATATCAGGACTCTGAATATTGGCCAAAGGCATATGACAAATTGAAAGTATTCATTAAAAAATAAGCTAGTGAACTTCAGCTAAGACAAGTGGGAGGGAGTCTGTGGCATTTTTGCAAAAACTTACAGAATTGAAAGGAAAAATAACCAATAATGATAATTTCATACCCTACTCTCAGTAAGTGATAAAATACCTAGATGGAAAAGAATATAGAAGACTGGACAATACTATCAGCCAGCTTGACGTGACTGACATAGAACACTCCGTCTAACAATGGTAGAAGCATTTTTTCAAGTTCACATTGAACATTCACAGGATAGTCCCTATGCTAGGCTATAAACTAAGCGTCAGTAAATTGAAAGGGGTTAAAATCATACAAAGTATGTTTCCTAACCACAATGGAGTTAAATTAGAAATCAACAAAAGAAACAAATTTGGGAAATACCCAAATATTTGGAACTTAACACATTTCTAAATAATCAGGTCAAAGAAAAAAATCACAAGGGAGATTAGAAAGTACTTTGAACTGAATGAAAATGAAAACAAAACATATTGCCATCTATGGGATGCAGTTAAAGCAGTACTTAAGAGGAATTTATGGCGTTAAGTACCTATATTAACAAAGAGGACAGATTTGAAATCAATAGCCTTAAGCTTTTGACTTAAAAAAAAAAACTAGGAGGGGGGAAAAAAGGCAAACCAAACTTTAAGCAAGAAAAAGGAAGAAAATAATAAGATGAGAGCAGAAACAATGAGATACAAAACAAAAACAATGAAACCAAAAGTTTACTGTTTGAAAAGATCACAGAATTGATAAACTTAGCTTGGCTGATCAAGAAAAAGAAGATATAAATACCAACCTCAAGAATGAAAAAGGGTGTATCACTACCAATCCCACAGAAATTAAAAAAGGATTGTGAGGGAATATTGTAAAGAACCTTGCCAACAAATTAGACAACTTAGATGAAATGAACAAAGTCCATACCAAAAACTGTCGTAATAGAAAATCTGAATAGACCTATACAGCAAATAATTAGTAATTAAAAGTCTTCCCACAAAGAAAAGCCTGTACCCAGATGGAATTCACCGAGAAGGCCATCAAATATTTAAAGAAGAAATAATTACAATCTTCAGTGAACTTCCAGAAAATAGAAGAGAAAGGGAGGGAATACTTCCCAGCTCATTCTTTGAAGTGAGTATTACCCTGATAACCAAAGCCAGACAAGTCACAAGAAAAGAAAACAACAGAGTAATAACCCTCATGAATAGAGATATAGAATTTCCAGGAAAAATGTTAACCAGCTGAGTCCAGCAATGTATAAAATAAATGGGATTTATCCCAAGAATACAAGGTTGGTTTAACATCTGAAAACCAGTTAATGTAATGCCCCATATTAGTAAAATCAAGGGCAAAAATTACATGATCATCTCAGACACAGAGAAATATTTGAAAGAATCCAAACACCCATTCATGATAAAAACTCAACCAGGAATATAAGGTCATTTCATCAGCCTAATAAAGAGAATCTAAAAAACACTGTAGACTTTTCACCCAAGACACATAAATGGCTAAAAAGTATAATAAAATTAATAAAAGGTGCTCAAAGTATTAGTCATTAAAGAAATGCAAATTAAAGTGATAAGGAGATGACACATCACCCTCACTAGGATGGCTATAACCAAAGTAATGGACAGGAGTCATCATTGGTGAGGATATGGAGAAACTGGTATTAATACAAAAGGTGCAGCCACTATGGAAAATACTGTGGAAGTTTTTTAAAAACAGGTTAAATAAACTTAGCTTATGACCCAGCAATTCCTCCTAAGTATCTATGGCATCTTAAGATAAAAGTGAAAAATAGATGTCCACATGGATACATGAATGTTTATAGAGCATTATTCATTATAGCCAAAAGTGGGAAATAATCCAAATGCCTAGCAACCAGTAAGTGGGTAAACAAAATGTTGGGTTTTCCATGAAATGGAATACTCTTTAGTACTGACTATAAAAAGAAAGAACTTCTGGTATAATCTACAACATGGATGAAACTCATATGCTAAATTAAAGAAGCCTGAGTCAAAATGACTACCTGTTACATGATATCGCTTACATGAAATATCCAGAGAAGACAAATATATAGAAACAGAAAATGAAAGAGTAGTGGTTGTCACAGCCTAGGAATGAGGGTTGGCTGCAAAAGGCATGAGAGGTACTTTTTAAGGTGATAGGAAAGTTCTAAGTCAGGATTTTAGTGATGGTTGCACAGTTCTGTATATTTATTAAAACCATTGAATTGTACACCTACAATGGGTGAATTTCATGTTCTGTAAATTATATTTCAACAAAACTGTTAGGAAAAGATGTTATGGGAAACTTTTTGGGTTTTCTGAATGGAAAGTCTGTTTGACACATTACTCTGTAAATGAGCTTCAGTTGTGATTTATGTTGGAGCCTTCAAAAGTTTTCACTATTTGTCCTATTCCATACAGATAGACACCCATGCACCTCTATGTAAACTGAATATACAAAGTCATTTCTACTGTTGAATCTTTGCTATCAGAACTTGGTCTCAATATTATTTTTAGTTTTGACATTCGTTAACTTGTAATTTCCTTAATGTAAAATGTCTTAAAGGCTTATTAATATGTATATATCTTATTAGTTTTTATAATTTTTAGAAATTACTCCACATTGTAGCAGACCGTGTATCACCTCTCTGGTTTTCTCTTCTCTGGTAGTAGAACCCCTCTGTCACTGGATATTGCACTTAAAGGACAGTATTTTCCTGTCTCCTTTGCAGATAATGGCGACCAATGAACAGAGGCAGGGTTGGGCTTCTAGTAAAGCCCTTAAAGGGCAATTTTGTGCTCCCGTTTCCTCCTTTCTGCTTATTGGAACGTTGATGAGACCTCTGTACTGCAGCAGTCTTTCCATTTGAGGTGAGCTTGAGAAACCAGTAGCTGAAAGAGAGGAGGGTCCTAGGTCCTTGTGACTGTGGAGCCACCATAACTGCCCTGGATACCCACCTCTGTACTTTTGTGTGAGAAAAAAAGACTTCTGTGATTTTTTTTCTTTTACCTTTAAAAAATTTTTTTATTTTGGTCAGAGGACTTAAGTCCATTCTCTTATCAAATTTCAATTATACAACACAGTATTATCAACTTTCAAACTTCAGACTTTATTCATCATTAACTGGAATTTTGTACTCTCTTTGGCCAGCTTTACTCAGTTCCCCTAACCCCTCCAAGCCACTGGCAAACCACCTCTTTTTTTTTTTTATTAAGGTATCATTGATATACAATCTTATGAAGGTTTCACATGAGCAACATTGTGGTTACTACATTCACCCATATTATCAAGTGCCCCCCATACCCCATTGCAGTCACTGTCCATCAGTGTAGTAAGATGCCACAGAGTCACTACTTGTCTTCTCTGTGCTACACTGCCTTCCCCATGGCCCCCCTACATTATGTGTGCTGATCATAATACCCCTTAAACTCCTTTTCCCTCCCTCCCTACCCCCTCTCCTTTTGGAAATCACTAGTCCCTTCTTAGAGTCTGTGAGTCTCATGCTGTTTTGTTCCTTCAGTTCTGCTTTGTTACTATATTCCACAAATGAGTGAAATCATTTGGTACCTGTCTTTCTCTGTCTGGCTTATTTCACTGAGCATAAAACCCTCCAGCTCCATCCATGTTGTTGCAAATGGCAGGAATTGTTTTCTTTTTATGGCTGAATAATATTCCATTGTGTATATGTACCACATCTTTATCCATTAATATACTGATGGACACTTAGGTTGCTTCCATGTCTTGGCCTGTAAATAGTGCTGTGTTAAACATAGGGGTGTATATGTCTTTTTGATTATTTGATCTTCTTTTCTTTGGGTAAATTCCTAGCAGTAGAATGACTGGGTCAAATGATATTTCTATTTTTAGTTTTTTGAGGAAGCTCCATATTGCTTTCCATACTGGTAGAACTAATGTACGTTCCCACCAATAGTGTAGGGGGGTTCTGTTCCCCTTTCTCCACATCCTCGCCAGCATTTGTTGTTGCTTGTCTTTTGGATGTTGGCCATCCTAACTGGTGTGAGGTGATACCTCATTGTGGTTTTAATTTGCATTTCTCTGGTGATTAGCGATGTGGAGCATCTTTTCATGTGCCTGTTGGCCATCTGAGTTTCTTCTTTGAAGAAGTGTCTGTTCAGCTCCTCTGCCCATTTCTTTTAAGGTTCTTTTTTTTATTTTGTTATTATTATATACAATTACATGAGCAACATTATGGTTACTAGACTCCCCCTATTATCAAGTCCCCACCACATACCCCATTGCAGCCACTGTCCATCAGTGTAGTAGGATGTTACAGAATCACTACTTGTCTTCTCTGTGTTATACTGCCTTCCCCTTATCCCCCCACCCCACCCCCACACCCGCTACATTATGTGTGGTAATTGTAATAGCCCTTTTTCCCCCTTATCCCTCCCTTCCCACCCCTCTTCCCCAGTCCCTTTCCCTTTGATAACTGTTAGTCCATTCTTGGGTTCTGTGAGTCTGCAGCTGTTTTGTTCCTTCAGCTTTTTCTTTGTTCTTATACTTCACAAATGAGTGAAATCATTTGATACTTGTCTTTCTCTGCCTGGCTTATTTCACTGAGCATAATACCCTCTAGCTCCATCCATATTGTTGCAAATGGAAGGATTTGTTTTCTTCTTATGGCTGAATAATATTCCATTGTGTTTATATACCATCCTCTGCCCATTTTTTAATCAGGTTATTTGCTTTTTGTGTGTTGAGGCATGTGAGTGCTTATATGTTTTGAATGTTAACCCCTTATTGGATATGTCATTTATAAATATATTCTCCCATATTGTAGGATGCCTTTTTGTTCTACTGATGGTGTCCCTTGCTTTACAGATATTTTTTAGTTTGATGTAGTCCCATTTGTTCATTTTTGCTTTTGTTTCCCTTGCCTGAGGAGATGTGTTCAGGAAAAAGTTGCTCATACTTATATTCAAGAGATTTTTGCCTGTGTTTTCTTCTATGAGTTCTACAATTTCATGATTTACATTCAGTTCTTTGATCCATTTTGAGTTTACTTTTGTGTATGGAGTTAGACAGTAATACAGTTTCATTCTCTTGCATGTAGCTGTCCAGTTTTGCCAACACCAGTTATTGGAAGAGGCTGTCATTTCCCCATTGTATATTCATGGCTCCTTTATCGTATACTATTTGGCCATATATGTGTGGGTTTATATCTGGGCTCTCTATTCTCTGTTCCACTGATCTATGGGTCTGGTCTTGGGCCAGTCCCAAATTATTTTGATTTCTGTGGCTTTGTAGTAGAACTTGAAGTTGGGGAGTGTAATCCCCTCACCTTTACTCTTCATTCTCAAGGTTGCTTTGGCTATTCGGGGTATTTTGTTGTTCTATATTAATTTTAGATCTATTTGTTTAACGTTCATTCAAGAATGCTGTCGGCATTTTGATAGGGATTGCATTGAATCTGTAGATTGCTTTAGGCAGGATGACCATTTTGACAATATTAATTCTTCCTATCCATGAGCATGGGATGTATTTCCATTTATTGGTGTCCTCTTTAATTTCTCTCATGAGTGTCTTGTAGTTTTCAGGGTATAAAGTCTTTCACCTCCTTGGTTAGGTTTATTCCTAGGTATTTTATTCTCTTAGATGCAATTGTAAATGGACTTGTTCTCCTGATTTCTTTCTGCTAGTTCATCATTAGTATACAGGAATGCAACATATTTCTGTGTATTAATTTTGTATCCTGTGACTTTGCTGAATTCATTTATTAATTCTAGTAGTTTTGGGGTGGATTCTTTTTAGGGTTTTTTATGTACAATATCATGTCATCTGCAAACAATGACAGTTTCACTTCTTCCTTATCAACCTGAATGCCTTTTATTTCTTTGTGTTGTCTGATTGCCACGTCAAAGTCCTCCAGTCCTAGTGGGGAGAGTGGGTATCCTTGTCATATTCCTGATCTTAGAAGAAAACCTTTCAGCTTTTCGCTATTAAGTATGATGTTGGCTGTGGGTTTGTCGTATATGGCCTTTATTATGTTGAGGTACTTGCCCTCTATACCCATTTTTTTGAGAGTTTTTATCATGAGTGGGTGTTGAATTTTGTGAAATGCTTTTTCAGCATCTATGGAGATGATCATGTGATTTTTGTCCTTTTTGTTCATGTGGTATTTGATGTTGATGGATTTTCGAATATTGTGCCATCCTTGCATCCCTGAAATAAATCCTAGTTGATCATGATGGATGATCTTTTTGACATTTTTTTAATTCGGTTTGCTAATATTTTGTTGAATATTTTTGCATCTATGTTCATCAGGGATATTTTGTAATTTTCTTTTTTGTGGTGTCTTTGCCTGGTTTTGGTATTAGAGTGATGCTGGCTTCATGTAACGAAGTTTGGAAGTATTTCCTACTCTTCCACTTTTTGGAAAACTTTAAGGAGGATTGGTATTATGTCTTCTCTAAATGTTTGATAAAGTTCAGCTGTGAAGCCATCTGGTACAGGGGTTTTGTTCTTAGGCAGTTTTTTGATTGTCATTTGAAATTCATTGCTATTAATTGGTTTGTTCAGATTTTCTTCCTCGGTCAGTCTTGGAAGGTTGTATTTTTCTAGAAAGTTTTCCATTTCTTCTAGATTATCCAACTTGTTAGCATATAATTTTTCATAGTATTCTCTAATTATTCTTTGTATTTCTGTGGCGTTTTTAGTGATTTTTCCGTTCTCATTTCTGATTCTGTTTATGTGTGTAGACTCTCTTTTTTCTTGATAAGTCTGTCTAGGGGTGTATCTGTTTAATTTATTTTCTCAAAGAACCAGATCCTGTATTCATCAATTCCTTCTATTGTTTTATTCTTCTCAATTTTATTTATTTCTTCTCTGATCTTTAATATGGCCCTTCTTCTACTGACTTTGGGCCTCATTTGTTCTTTTTCTAGTTTCATTAATTGTGAGTTTAGACCGTTCATTTGGGATTGTTCTTCTTTCTTGAGATAAGCCTGTATTGCTATATATCCTCTTAGGACTGCCTTTCCTGCATCCTACAGAAGTTGCAGTGTTGAGCTGTTGTTTTCATTTCCATATATTGCTTGATCTCTGTTTTTATTTGGTCATTAATCCATTGATTATTTATGAGCATTTTGTTAAGCCTTCATGTGTTTGTGGATTTTTTTGTTTTCTTTGCACAATTTCTAGTTTCATACCTTTGTTGTCTGAGAAGTTTATTGGTACAATTTCAGTCCTTCTGAGTTTACAGAAACTCTTTTTGTGACCTAGTATGTGATCTATTCTGGAAAATGTTCCATGTGCACTTGAGAGGAATGTGTGTCCTTTTGGATATTGTGTTGCTTGAGAAGAATGTGTTGCTTTTGGGTGGAGTGTTTGTAGATGTCTGTTAGGTCTATCTGTTCTAATGTGTTGTTCAGTGCCTCTGTCTCCTTACTTATTTTCTGTCTGGTTGATCTGTCCTTTGGAGTGAGTGGTGTGTTGAAGTATTCTAAAATGAATGCATTGCATTCTATTTCCCACTTTAATTCTGTTAGTATTTGTTTCACATATTGCGTGCTCTTACGTTGGGTGCATTGATATTTATAATTGTTATATCCTCTTGTGGGACTGACCCATTTATCATTATATAATGTTCTTCTTTGTCTCTTGTTACTTTCTTTGTTTTGAAGTCTATCTTGTCTGATACAAGTACTGCAACACCTGCTTTTTTCTCCCTATTATTTGCATGAAGTATCTTTTTCCATTCCTTCACTTTTAGTTTGTGTATGTCTTTGGGTTTCAAGTGAATCTCTTGTCAGTAGCATATAGATGGGTCTTGTCTTTTTATCCATTCTGTATCTGTATGTCTTTATTTATTTATTTATTTTTAATGAGGTATCATTGATATACACTCAAATGAAGGTTCCACAAGAAAAACAATGTGGTTATTACATTCACCGTTATTATCGAATCCCCCCATACTCCATTGCAGTCACTGTCCATCAGTGTAGTAAGATGCCACTGTTTGTCTTCTCTGAACTACCCTGTCTTTCCTGTGACCCCACACACACCATGTGCACCAATCATGATACCCCACAATCCCTGACTCCCTCCCTCCCCACCTGCCCCCCACCCCTCCCCTTTGGTAACCACTAGTCCCTTCTTGGAATCTGTGAGTCTGCTGCTGTTTTGTTCCTTCAGTTTTGCTTCGTTGTTACACTCTACAGATGAGGGAACTCATTTGGTATTTGTCTTTCTCTGCCTGATTTGTTTCACTGAGCATAATACCCTCTAGCTCTATCCATGTTGTTGCAAATGGTAGGATTTGTTTCTTTCTTATGGCTGAATAGTATTCCATGGTGTATATGTACATCTTTTTATCCATTTATCTACTGATGGACACTTAGGTTGCTTCCATATCTTGGCTGTTGTAAATAGTGCTGCGATAAACTTAGGGGTGCATATGTCTTTTTGAATCTGAGAAGCTGTTTTCTTAGGGTAAATTCCTAGGAGTGTAGTTCCTGGGTCAAATGGTATTTCTATTTTTAGTTTTTGGGGAACCTCCATATTTCTTTCCACAATGGTTGAACTAGTTTAGATTCCTATCAGCAGTTTAGGAGGGTTCTCCTTTTTCCACATCCTTGCCAGCATTAGTTGTTCTAGTGTTTTCTACGTTGGCCATCCTAACTGGTGTGAGGTGATATCTCATTTTGGTTTTAATTTGTATTTCTATGATAATTAGCAATATGGAACATCTTTGCATGTACCTGTTGGCCATCTGAGTTTCTTCTTTGGAGAAGTGTCTGTTCATATCCTCTGTCCATTTTTTAATAGGGTTATTTGCTTTTGGGGTATTGAGGCATGTGAGTTCTTTATATATTTTAGTTGTTAACCCCTTGTCAGAGATGTTGTTTAGAAATATATTCTTCCATACTGTAGGATGCTTTTTTGTTCTACTCATGGTGTCCTTTGCTGTACAGAAGCTTTTTAGCATGGTGTAGTTCCATTTGTTCATTTTTTGTTTCCCTTGCCCAAGGAGATGTGTTCAGGAAAAAGTTGCTCATGTTTATATTCAAGAGATTTTTGCCTATGTTTTTTTCTTAGAGTTTTATGGTTTCATGACTTACATTCAGGTCATTGATCCATTTCGAGTTTGCTTTTCTGTATGGGCTTATCCAGTAATCCATTTTCATTCTCTTGCATGTAGATGTCCAGTTTTGTGAACAGCAGTTGTTGGAAGACCTGTCATTTCCCCATTGTATATCCATGGCTCCTTTATCATATATTAATTGACCATATATGCTTGGGTTTATATCTAGCCTCTCTAGTCTGTGCCATTGGTCTATGGGTCTGTTCTTGTGCCAGTACCAAATTGTCTTGAGTACTGTGGCTTTGTAGTAGAGCTTGAAGTCAGGGTACATATTCCCCCTTGCTTTATTCTTCCTTCTCAGGATTGCTTTGGCTATTCGGGGTCTTTTGTGGTTCCATATGAATCTTAGAACTATTTGCTCTAGTTCATTGAAAAATGCTGTAGGTATTTTGGTAGGGATTTCATTGAATCTGTAGATTGCTTTAGGCAGGATGGCCATTTTGACAATATTAAATCTTCTTATCCATGAGCATGGGATGTATTACCATTTATTGGTACCTTCTTTAATTTCTCTCATGAGTGTCATGTAGTTTTCAGTGTATAAGTCTTTCACTACCTTCGTTAGGTTTATTTTAGGGATTTTATTCTTTTTGATGCATTTGTGAATGAAATCATTTTTCTGATTTCTCTTTCTGCTGGTTCATCTTTAGTGTATAGGAATGCAACAGATTTCTGTGTATTAATTTTGTATCCTCCAACTTTGCTGAATTCAGATATTAGATCTAGTAGTTATGGAGTGGATTCTTTAGGGTTTTTAGGTATAATATCATGTCATCCGCAAACAGGGAGAGTTTGACTTATTCCATGCCAATCTGGATGCCTTTTCTTTGTGTTGTCTGATTGCCGTGGCTAGGACCCCCAGAACTATGTTGAATAAAAGTGGAGAGAGTGGGCATCCTTGTCGTGTTCCCGATCTTAAAGGAAAAGCTTTCAGCTTCTTGCTGTTAAGTATAATGTTGGCCATGGGTTTGTCATATATGGCCTTTATTATGTTGAGGTACTTGCTCTCTATACCCATTTTATTGAGAATTTTTATCATGAATGGATGTTGAATTTTGTCTAATGCTTTTTCAGCATCTCTGAAGATGATCATGTGGTTTTTGTTCTTATTTTTGTTGATGTGATGGTTGATGTTGATGGACTTGTGAATGTTGTAACATCCTTTCATCCTTGGAATTAATCCTACTTGATCATGATGGACGATCTTTTTGATGTATTTTTTACTTTGGTTTGCTAATATTTTGATGAGTATTATTGTATCTATGTTCATCAGAGAGATCTGTCTGTAATTTTCTTTTTTTGTGGTGTCTTTTTTCTAGGTTATACAGTTTGTTACCATATAATTTTTCATAGTATTCTCTCATAATTCTTTGTATTTCTGTGGTGTCTGTAGTGATTTTTCCTTTCTCATTTCTGATTCTGGTTATGTTTGGAGACTCTCTTTTTTCTCAATAAGTCTGGCTAGGGGTTTATCTATTTTGTTTATATTCTCAAAGAACCAGCTCCTGCTTTCATTGATTCTTTCTATTGTCTTATTCTTCTCGATTTTATTTCTCTAATCTTTATTATGTCCCTCCTTCTACTGACTTTGGGTCTCATTTGTTCCTCTTTTTCTATTTTCGGTAATTGTGAGTTTAGACTGTTCATTTGGGATTGTTCCTCTTTCCTGAGGTAGGCCTGTATTGCAATATACTTTCCTTTTAGCACGGCCTTTGCTGTGTCCCACAGATTTTGTACTGTTCTATTATTGTTTTCATTTTTCTCCATGTACTGCTTGATTTCTGTTTTTATTTGATCATTGATCCATTGATTATTTAGGAACATGTTATTAAACCTCTATGTGTTTGTGTAATTTTTCTCTAGTTTCATACCTTTGTGATCTGAGAATCTTGTTGGTACAATTTGAATCATTTTGAATTTACTGAGGTTCTTTTTGTGGCCTGGTATATGATCTATTCTTGAAAATGTTCCATGTGCACTTGAGAAAAATGTGTATCCTGTTGCTTTTGGATGGAGTGTTCTGTAGATGTCCCTTAGGTCCATCTGTTCTAATATGTTGTTCATTCAATGCCTCTGTCTCCTTATTTATTTTTTATCTGGCTGATCTGTCCTTTGGAGTGAGTGATGTGTTGAAGTTTCCTAAAATGAATGCACTGTATTCTATTTTCCCCTTTAATTCTGTTAGTATTTGTTTCACATATGTGGGTGATCCTGTGTTGGGTGCATAGATATTTATAATAGTTATATCCTCTTGTTAGACTGACCCCTTATCATTATGTAATGTCCTTCTTTGTCTCTTCTTACTTTCTTTGTTTTGAAGTCTATTTTGTGTGATACAAGTACTGCAACTCCTGCTTTTTTGTCCGTATTAGTTTCATGAAATATCTTTTTCCATCCCTTTACTTTCAGTCTGTTTATGTCTTTGGGTTTGAAGTGAGTCTCTTGTAGGCAATATAAGGACTGGTTTTGTTTTTTTTATCCATTCAGTGACTCAATGTCTTTTTATTGGTGCATTCAAACCATTTACATATAGGGTGATTATCGATGGTATGTACTTACTGCCATTACAGGCTTTAATTTCGTAGTTACCAAAGGTTCAAGGGTAATTCCCTTACTATCTAACAGTCACATTTAACTCACTTTGTGTGCTATTACAAACACAACCTAAAGGCTCCTTTTTTTTCCTTCCTCCTTCATTCTTTTAATATTAGGTATCATATTCTGTACTTTTTGCCTATCCCTTGATTGACTTTGGGGGTAGCTGGCTTGATTTTGCATCTGCTTAGTAATTAATTATTCTACTTTCTTTGCTGTGGTTTTATTTCCCCTGGTGACAGCTCTTTAGCTTTAGGAATACTTCCATCTATAGAAGTCCCTCCAAAATGCACTGTAGAGGTGGTTTGTGGGAGGTAAATTCTCTCAGCTTTTGTTTATCTGAAAATTGTTTAATCCCTCTTTCAAATTTAAATGATAATCTTGCCAGGTATAGTATTCTTGGTTCAAGACCCTTCTGTTTCATTGTATTGACTATATCATGCCACTCCCTTCTGGCATGTAAGTTTTCTGTTGAGAAGTCTGATGATAGCCTGATGGGTTTTCCTTTGTATGTGGTCTTTTCTCTCTCTAGCTGTTCTGTCCTTATCCTTGATCTTTGCCATTTTAATTATTATATGTCTTGGTGTTGTGTTCTTTGGGTCCCTTGTGTTGGGAGATCTGTGCACCTCTGTGGCCTGAGAAACTTTTTCCCAGATTGCAGAAGTTTTCAGCAATTACTTCCTCAAAGACACTTTCTACCCCTTTTTTCTCTCGCCTTCTTCTTCTTCTGGTACCCCTATAATGCGAATATTGTTTCCTTTGGATTGGTCACACAGTTCTGTCAATATTCTTTCATTCTTAGTGCCTCAGCTTCTTTGTATTCCTCTTCTCTAGTTTCTATTCCATTTACCATCCCTTCTACTACATCTAATTTGCTTTTAAATCCCTCCATTGTATGTTTCATTTAAGATATATAATTTCTTAATGACTGAATCTCCATTTTAAATTTGTCTCTGTGTTCTTGAATATTTTTCTGTACCCTTCATAAGCATGTTTATGATTTTTATTTTCAACTCTCTTTCAGGAATATTGGTGAGTTCAGTTTCATTTGGCCCGTTTTCTGGTGTTTGTGGGATTTTTGTTTGTGCCAGGTTCCTTTGAATAAATTCCCTCAACTTTTGCTTATCTGCAAATTGTGAGAGTTGTGCACTTCCATGTTTCAAATTTGTATGTGGCACCCTCTAGTCTCTGGAACTGCTCAGCCCCTGGAGTGATGTCGGGGGTTGCAGGGGAGTAACTCTGGTGCCTGGGGGGCAGGGAAGAGCTGTTTGCTGCTTTCCCCTTCCTGGCTGCAGTGCCTGTTTCCACTGTCAGAACCAGTGGGCCAAGCACACAGGTGTAAGCCTCTGTGCCTTGTTTCTGTAGCTCCCGTAGGTGGTGCCTCCCTCTGGCTGGCCTGACACGAGGTCAGGGACTGCCAGTTTGCGAGCCGGTACTCATAGGCCTGGTAGAAGGCGCAACAGGCTGTGTATCAAAGTGGGCGGCCTCAGAGCTGAGTAGCCAACCAGGAGGATGGAGCACCTGAAGCTCCTGAGAGTTCCCAACCTGCTGGGCAGAGCACACCCAGATAACCTTGTCCTCCTATCCCTTCTCCCGTACAGCAAGCTCAGGGCAAACCCCACCCCTTTAGCAGCCCTCTCGCTGCTAGGAATCCTCTCAGACCATCCACCTTTCCTTTGTCCCAGAGCAGCGTGATGTGGATCCCTGTCTTCCACAAACGGCTGGAATCTCAGTCTGTCCAAGTATTCCACCTGTCTTAGCTTTCCAACCCCACTAATCTCCAGAGCACCATGCGGTGTAGGTTTGTGCTCCCAAAGCAGATCTCCTGGGCTTCCTAGGCATTAGTCCTAGACTTCCACCCCATCCCCGCTCCATTTCTCTTCCTCCCAACGGTGAGTTGGGGTGCAGAAGGGCTTGGGTCTCACCTGATCAAGGATTTGGCATGTTACCCTGTTTCTTGATGTCTGCTCTGTTCTCCAGGTGTATGCAGTCTGGCACAGCCTTCTTTCTTGTTGCTCTTTTAGGATTAGTTGTATTAACTATATTTTTGTATTATATGTGGTTTTGGGAGAAGTTCTGTCTCACTCTCTCGCCACCACCTTGAATCCCCAGCAACTCTATGTCTTTTGATTGGTACATTCAATTCATTTGCATTTAGAGTGATTATCAATAGATACGTACTTATAGCCATTGCAGGCTTCAGATTCATGGTTACCAAAGGTTCAAGGGTAGCTTCTCTTCTATCTAACAGTCTAAGTTAACTCTCCTATTATGCTATTACAAACACAATCTAAAGGTTCTTTTTTTTCTCTGTTTTTCTTCCTCCTCCACTCTTTATATGTTAGGTGTCATATTCTGTACTCTTTTTGTATCCCCTGACTGATTTTTTGGGTAACTGATTTAATTTTGCATTTGCTTAGTAATTAATTGGTCTACTTCCTTTACTGTAATTTTATTTTCTCTGGTGACAGCTAATTAGCCTTAGGAACACTTCCATCTAGATCATCCCTTTAAAGTACAGTGTAGAGACTGTTTTGGGGAGGTAAATGCCCTCAACTTTTGCTTATCTGGAAATTGTGAGAGCTGTGCACTTCCATGTCTTGAGAGACTATTTCCTTCCCCAGATTGGGGAAATTTTCAGCAATTACTTACTAAAAGACACTTTCTATCCCTTTTTCTCTCTCTTATTCTGGTACCCCTATAATGTGTATATTGTTCTGTTTGGGTTGGCCACAGAGTTGTCTTATTATTCTTTCATTCCTAGAGAACCTTTTTTCTCTCTGTGCCTCAGCTTCTTTGTATTCCTGCTCTCTAATTTCTATTCCATTTACCATCTCCTCTACTTCTTCAAATCTGCTTTTAAATCCTATTGTATGTTTCATTTCATATACTGTATTTTTCAATGTTTCTCTTTCTTGAATTCATCACTTAGATCTTGAATATTTTTTTCTAGCTCTGTGAGCATGTTTATGATTTTTATTTTGAAATTTTTATCAAGGAGATTGTTGATTTCAGTTTCACTGAGCCCTCTTTCTTGTGTTTGAGGTATTTTTTATTGAACAAGGTTCTTTTGCTGCTTCATATTCCTACTGAATAGTATGGAGTAATAGTATTTGTGTAGGTGGTGCCCTCTAGTGCCCACAAGCTCTACTCTGTGGAGCTGCCTAGCCCCTCCAGTGATGGCAGGTGTTTTCCGGGAGGAAAGAGCTCTTTCCTGCTTCCCAGCTGCTGTGCCTGCATCCATTTCCAGAGCCCATGGGCCCAGCGCGCAAGGGGCAGCCTCTGCATTATGCCCCTATAGCTGCCGTAGGCAGGGCTGCCCTCCAGCTGGCCTGGTGTGATGGCAGTGGCAGCAGGTTTGTGAGCCAGTGCCAGCTGGAAGCAAGGAGCGCTGGCTGCATATCGCTTTCAGGGCCTCAGAGCTACGTTGCCAGCCAGGGGCATGGAGTGCCTGAAGTTCCTGAAAATTCCCAACCTGCTGGGCTGAGTGTGCTGGGATGATTTTGTCCACTTTCTTTCTCCTGAGCAGCAAGCACTATGTAGTCCTTGACCGTTTAGCAGCCCTCTTACTGTTGGTAAGTCTTTCAAAGCACTCGTCTTCTTTTGTCCCAGAGTGGTCGGTTGTGGGTACCTGTTCTCCACTAACTGTGCAAATCTCAATCTCTCCAAGCATTCTACCTGTCTTTGCTTTCCAACCCCTCTAATCTCCAGAGCACCATGTAATGTGGGCTCGTGCTCCTGGAGCCAATCTCCAGGGCTCCCCGCACCATTTCTGTTCCTCCCGCTGGTGAGTTGGGTTGGACGGAGGGCTTGGGTCCTGCCAGATCGCGCCTTTGCTACTTTACCCTTTTAAGTGAGGTCTTCTCTTTTCCCCAGATGTAAGCTATCTGTTGCAGTCTTTTATCTGGTCACTCTTTCAGGATCAGTTGTATTTGCCTTATTTTCATGTTATATGTGGTTTGGGGAGAAGATTTCTGCCTCACTTCTCATGCCACCATCTTTATTCCCTCAGACCTTTGTTATTTTTTAAGCCATTGGTATATTTGTTACAAGCAGCCTATTTCTGATACACTTTGCTTACTTGTGTGAGGGGCTATTCTTTAAATTTTTTTTACTAGAAATTTTTATGTAAAAACAAAAGAAAAGTTTTAAAACACACAAAGAAAATCACATTTGACATTTTTGTCTATATCACTTCAGGGTTTTCTTCTTCATATTGGTTTTTGTCTCAAGTAACTGCTCATACTGTTAACTGCCTAAAATTTCTTCTTGCTCCAGAAGTACTCTGTGTGAGTACTTTTATGTGAGTACACTATACTAACTGCTTTTCTTTTCTTGTTTTTTGTTTTAAATTTTAAGTTCTTAAAAATATTTTTTTAATATGCATTATGTAAAATTTTCCATTTTAATCATTTTTAAGCATACAGTTCATTTCATTAAGTATATTCACAATGTTGTGCAAACATCACTATACATTTCTGGAACTTCCTCATCATCCCAAATAGCAAATCTGTATTCATTAAATAAATACTCAGCCTTCACTCCTTCTCAAATCCCTGGTAACATCTAATTTATTTTCTATCTCTAAGAATTTGCCAATTCCAAATATCTCATATAAATGGACTCATATAGTGTTTTCCTTTTGTGTCTGGCTTGTTTCACTTAGTCTTCAAAGTTAATCCATGTAACAGTTGTCTCAGAATTTCTTTTTATGGCTGAATAATATATAATTATATGTATATGTCACATTTTGTGGTATATTCATTCATCTGCTGATGAACTTGAGTTTCCACCTTTGGCTGTTAAGAATAATGCTGCTATGGACATTGGTGTACAAGTATTTGTTTGAGCTCCCACTTTTAATTCTTTTGGGTATATACCTAGAAGTAGAATTGCTGGATTATATGGTAATTCTATATTTAAGGTTTTGAGAAACTGCCAAACTTTTCCATAGCAGCTGTACCACTTAACATTCCCATCAACAATGTACAAGAGTTCCAATTTCTCCACAGACTCACCAGCATTTATTTTGTTGTTTTTGAAAATAGTAGTCATAATGGGTGAGAAGTGGTATCCTATTGTGGTTTTGACTTCCATTTCCCCAGTGATTGGTGATGTTGAATGTTTTCATGTACTTGTTGGACTTCTCCATATCTTCTTAGGAAGAATCTCTGTTCACATTTTTTGTCCATTTGGGGTTTTGTTGTTGAATTATGGGAATTTTTTATATATCCTGGATATTAAACTTATCAGATATATGATTTGCAAAAATCTCCCATTCTGTGGGTTGTCATTTTACTCTCTTGATAGTGTCCTTTGATGCCCAAAAGTTTTAATTCTGATGAAATCCAATTTATCTTTTTGTTGTTGTTGCCTGGGCTTTTCATCTCATATCCAAGAAGTAATTGCCAGATCCAATGTCATGAGGTTTTCCCAGTGCTTTATTCTAAGAGTTTTATAGTTTTAGCTCTTACCATTAAGTCTTTGATCCCATATTGAGTTAATTTTTCTATGTGGTGTAACATAAGGGTCCAACTTCATTCTTTTGCATATAGATATCCAATTTCCTCAGTACCATTTATCAAAAAGGCTAACTGCTTGAGTATACTGTATTTAATCTTTAAAATAGTTATGTCTTTTTAGGTATTTCATCCCCATTTTATAAATGAGGAAGTTGAATTTCAGAGACTTGCCCAAGGTCACAAAACTAACAGTTGGTGGACTTAGGATTTATACTCTTGTCTGTTAGGTTCAAAAATCATTACCATTATTCTGTATTTCTTAGTATTGAAATGCTGCCTATTAAAGAGCTAGCCTAAATGCAACCCCCTTATTAAGATTTTTCCCTATTGCCTCTCTTTCCAATCAGATATGACCACTCCATGGCAAATTTTTGATAGACCCTTATTTTGTAGTACACTGAAAATACTATGTATTCAATATGTGATGACTGAATAAATGATAGACTTGTGATTCATAATAATCTGACTGGCACCCATACCAGTACAAAATATGAGCTGAAATCAGAAGGATGGAAATAATCAGGGAAAAATGGAATTCCACATTTTGCTTAAGAAAATCAATCGCACAAGTATAAAATGGGAAGATCTGGTTTGACATTAGTAAAGATAAATGCTCAAGTTTTAGTTGATTACAAGCTGAATTACATCTGCTTTTAAAAAACAACTCTAGTTTGCGTTAATATACACACAGTAACTTGGTCATAGAATGTGAGAAATATTATACAATGCATGTCAGTATATCATGTACAGTCCTGGTAACATATATGAACATTAATGGAGTTTTTTTTAGAAGGAGAGCTACAAATATAGTAGGGGTTGGGCATCTTGTCCAATGAAGAGCATATTTAATGTGAAAAGGAAAGACTAAGGGGGTATATGATCACTGATTTCAAATATTAGAATTAAGAAATATATTTTCAATCCCTGATTCAAAAAGATATGTACACCCCTATGTTTATTGCCACATTATTTACAATAGTCAAGTTATGGAAACAACCAAAGTGTCCATCAACAGGTGAATGGATAAAGAAGATGTGACACATATACACAATGGAATATTATTTAGCCATAAAAAAGAAAGAACTCCTGCTATTTGCAACATGGATGGACCAGAGGGTGTTATGCTCAGTGAAATAAGCCAGCCAGAGAAAGACAAATACTATATGATTTCACTTATTTATGGAATTTAAAAACAAAACAAACAAAATGAACAAAATAGCCGTAGACATATAGACACTGAGAAGTGACTAGTGGTTACCATGGGGGAGGGATTGGGGTGGGTGAGTAGAGAGGGTGAGGGGGTTAACGGGCACAAAAATTCTCAGTCACAATATAAGTTGGTCACAGGGATGGTAGTACCACATGGAGAATATAGACTATGATTCTGTAACATCTTCCTATTTTGACAGATAGTGACCACACTAGTGGGGATGAGGATTTGATAATATGGGTAACTGTTGAACCACTGTGTTGTAACTTAAAACCAATATAAGATTTTATATCAACTATACTGCAATTTAAAAAAACTGAGAGCACACACAAAACAAATATATGTTAAGCTATTTTTACCTCTAATCTTGAATTTTTGGAATAATTTCAAGCTTAAGAAAAAAGTGGCAAAATAATACAAAGAATCTCTTATACTCTTCACCTGATTTTCCCAAATGTATGCAGAACCTTAATACAATTATTAAAACCAATAACCTAACATTGATACAGCACTATTAACTAACCTACAGATCATGCTCAGATTTTGCCAGCTGTCCTCTAGCATCCTTTTTCTGGCCCAGAAGCACACATTTAGCTATCTTATCCCATTGGCGTCTTCCACTCTGAGACAGTTCCTCAGCCTTTGTCTTTCTTGACTTTGATACTTTTCAAGAGTATTGGATAGTTGTATTTTAGAGTATCCCTCCATTTGGTTTTGTCCAGTGTTTTCTCATGATTAAATTCAGGTTATGCATGTTTGGCATGAATACCACAGAAGTGATGTTGTGGCTTTTCAGTGTATCATATCAGCAAGAACATGATATCAATGTATCTCATTACACATGCTGTTAGCTTTGATTACTTGGTTAAGCGTCTGTCAAGTTTCTCCACTGTAAAGCTACTATTTTCCTTTCTCATTTTTCTTGTGGGAAAATACTTTGAGACTATTTAAGTATCTTATTTCTTATCATACTTTTGCCCAGTAAGTTTAGCATCCATTGATGATTTTTGCCTGTAACCAACATGACTATGGTATTTACTGTTTTCTATTTCCATTATTCTTTCTGTATTTATGAGTTGGAATTCTACTAAAATGGTCATGGAGAACTCCTTCATACTGGCTTCTGTGTCCTTTGACGTATCTCTGTTCTTTTACAGTGCACTTAATCTTTTTCTGGCACCAAGATGTTCCAGAATTATATTTTACTTCCATTGCCCCAGCCCTGGGATCAGTCATTTCTCCAAGGAGCTTTGGGGTGTTTTTTTTTTAGTTGAAGAATATATTTAGAAACCAAAATTTGGGCACTAAGTGTGCTTATTACTTCTGATACTGAGTCCTAGTATTTCTCAGTGGGTAGAACTAGGAAACATATGTATGTGGTTTGTTCATTATCTGAATTTTGTCTTTTTTCTTTGCTGCCATTTCTTTAATATACAGTAGAGTGGTTAGCACTGTGGATCAATAGATATTCATAACTAATAATATAGAAGGGATTCCTTATGTAGTGTGAGGTTAGCCTAGATAACTGAAAGACTGTCCAACCCCCTATGACTGTTAGGTTTTGATTCTGGGAAGAGTAAACTGGGGAACAAAACAAAAAATAAATTCAGAATAAGGATGATCAAAACTATGAGAGAAGAAAGTTTTGATTAATATCAAAAACAGTGAAGGCAGAGATTCAAGATGGCGGCATGAGAGGTGAGACAGAGAACTCCTCCAAAAACCACAGATAGTGCGAAAATATAGTTAATACAACTAACCCTAAAATAGCAACAGGAAAGAAGGCTGCCCCAAACGTACAGACCTCACAAACACAGCAGACCTCACGAAACAGGGTAACGTATGAAAGCCTTGATCCGGTAGGACCCAAGCCCTTCCCCCACACAAGCTCACCTGCAGGAGGAAGAGAAACAGAGTGGGGAGGGGATGGAAGCTTCGGACTGCTGAACACCGAGCCCTAGATATCTGCTTTGCCAGCAGAAATCTACACTGTGTGGTGCTCTGGAGGATGGGGTGCTGGGACAGGTGGACTGCTTGAGAAACAGATTCCGGCCATTTGTGGAGAACGGGATCCACACCTGGCCTCTGTGGGACTAAGGAAAGGTGGGCGATCTGACAGGCTTCCTAGCAGTGAGAGGGCTGCTGAAGGGGCGGTGTTTGCATGGAGCTTGCTGCGTGGGAGAAGGGACGGGGACAAAATTGTCTGGGCATGCTCTGCCCAGCAGATTGGGAACTTTGAGGAGCTTCAGGTGCTCCATGCCCCTGGCTGGCCACTCAACTCCGAGGACCCCACTGTGACACGCAGCCTGGTGTGCCTTCCTACTGGCCTGCTGACACCTGCTCGCAAACCGGCAGTCACTGCGCTGGCATCAGGCCAGTCAGAGGGAGGCCCCACCTATAATGCTGGAGATGCAGAGCACAGGCACTTACACCTGTTTGCTCGGCCCACTGGCTCTCATAAGGGAGACAGGCACTGCAGGTGGGATTCAGTAAACAGTTCTTTCCTCCCCCCAGGCACCACCTCTGCTCCCCTACCACCCCCAACCTCACTCTAGGGGCTGAGCACCTCCAGAGACTGGAACTTCTGGGCACTGGAGGGCACCACACAGAAATATGAAACGTCAAAAGAACATGGTTCACACCAAAATCTCATAACCGCAGGAAAAGGGCCAAATGAAACTGAACTCAACAATCTTCCTGAAAGGGAGTTCAAAATAAAAATCATAAACATGCTTACGGAGGTACAGAAAAATATTCAAGAACTCAGGAACGAATTTAAGATGGAGATTCAATCATTAAGAAATTCCATGTCTGAAATGAAACATACAATGGAGAGATTTAAAAGCAAATTAGATGTAGTAGAAGAGACAGTAAATGGAGTAGAAATCAGAGAAGAGGAACGCAAAGAAGCTGAGGCACTGAGAGAAAAAAGAATCTCTAAGAATGAAAGAATATTGAGAGAACTGTGTGACCAATACAAACAGAACAATATTCGCATTATAGGTCTACCAGAAGAAGAAGAGAGAGAAAAAGGGATAGAAAGTGTCATTGAGGAGGTAATTGCTGAAAACATCCCCACTCTGGGGAAGGAGATAGTCTCTCAAGCCATGGAGATCTCCCAACACAGTAGACCCAAGGAAGACAACATCAAGACATATAATAATTAAAATGGCAAAGATCAAGGATAAAGACAGACCTTTAAAAGCAGCTAGAGAGAGAAAAATGATCACATACAAAGGAAAACCCATCAGGCTATCATCAGATTTCTCGACACAAATATTTCAGGCCAGAAGGGAGTGGCATGATATATTTAATGCAATGAAGCAGAAGGGCCTCGAACCAAGAATACTCTACCTGGCAAGGATATCATTTAAATTTGAAGGAGGGATTAAACAATTTTCAGATAAGCAAAAGCTGAGAGAATTTACCTCCCCAAACCCACCTCTACAATGCATTTTGGAGGGACTCCTATAGATGGAAGTATTCCTAAGACTAAATAGATGTCATCCAAGGGATAGACAATGAGCTCAGAATATGATTCATAACATACAAAGAATAGAGGAGGAAGAAAAAGGAAAAAAAAAGAATCTTTAGGTTTTGTTTGTAATAGCATACAAAGTGAGTTAAATTTGACTGTTAGATAGTAAGGGAATTATCCTAGAACCTTTGGTAACCATGAATCTAAAGCCTGCAATGGCAAGAAGTACATACCTATCGATAATCACCCTACATGTAAATGGTCTGAATGCACCAATCAAAAGACATAGAGTCACTGAATAGATAAAAAAACAGGACCCATCTATATGCTGCCTACAAGAGACTCACTTCAAACCCAAAGACATACACAGAGTGAAAGTAAAGGGATGGAAAAAAATATTTCATGCAACTAATAGGGAGAAAAAAGCAGGACTTGCAGTACTTGTATCAGACAAAGTAGACTTTAAAATAAAGAAAGTAAGAAGAGACAAAGAAGGACATTACATAATGATAAAGGGGTCAGTCCAACAAGAGGATATAACTATTATAAATATCTATGCACACAACACAGGATCACCTGCATATGTGAAACAAATACTACCAGATGTAAAGGGGGAAATAGAATGCAATGCATTCATTTTGGAAGACTTCAACACACCACTCACTCCAAAGGACAGATCAACCAGACAGAAAATAAATAAACAGACAGAGGCACTCAACAACGTATTAGAACTGATGGACCTAACGGACATCTACAGAACACTCCATCCAAAAGCACCAGATACACATTCTTCTCAAGGCACATGGAACATTTTCAAGAATAGATCAAATACTAGGGCACAAAAAGGACCTCAATAAATACAAAAAGATTGAAATTGTGCCAACCAGCTTCTCAGATCACAAAGGTATGAAACTAGAAATAAATTACACAAAGAAAACGAAAAAGCCCACAAACACGTGGAGCTTAATAACATGCTCCTAAATAATCAATGAATCAGTGATCAAATAAAAACAACATTCACAAGTCCATCAACATCAACCATCACATAAACAAAAAGAAGAACAAAAACCACATGATCATCTTCAGAGATGCTGAAAAAGCATTAGACAAAATTCAACATCCATTCATGATAAAAACTCTCAACAAAATGGATATATAGGGCAAGTACCTCAACATAATAAAGGCCATATATGACTAACCCACAGCCAACATTATAGTTAACAGTGAGAAGCTGAAAGCTTTTCCTTTAAGATCGGGAACAAGACAAGGATGCCCACTCTCTCCACTTTTATTCAACATAGTTCTAGAGGTCCTAGCCATGGCAATCAGACAACACAAAGAAATAAAAGGCATCCAGATTGGTAAAGAAGTCAAACTGTCCCTGTTTGCAGATGACATGATGTTTTACATAAAAAACCCTAAAGAATCCACTCCAAAACTACTAGATCTAATATCTGAATTCAGCAAAATTGCAGGATACAAAATTAATACACAAATCTGTTGCATTCCTATGCACTAATGATCAACTAGCAGAAAGAGAAATCAGGAAAACAATTCCATTCACAATTGCATCAAAAAGAATAAAATATCTAGGAATAAACCTAACCAAGGAGGTGAAAGACCTTTACTCTGAAAACTACAAGACACTCATGAGAGAAATTAAAGAAGATACCAATAAATGGAAATGCATCCCGTGCTCACGGATACAAAGAATTAATATTGTCAAAATGGCCATCCTGCCTAAAGCAATCTACAGATTCAATGCAATCCCTTTCAAAATACCAACAGCATTCTTCAATGAACTAGAGAAAATAGTTCTAAAATTCATATGGAACCACAAAAGACCCTGAAAAGCCAAAGCAATCCTGAGAAGGAAGAATAAGGCATTGGAGATCTCGCTTCCCAACTTCAAGCTCTACTGCAAAGCCACAGTAATCAAGACAATTTGGTACTGGCACAAGAACAGACCTATAGACAATGGAACAGACTAGAGAGCCCAGATAAAAACCCAAGCATATATGGTCAATTAATATACATTAAAGAAGCCATGGATATACAATAGGGAAATGACAGCCCCTTCAACAACTGGTGTTGTCTAAACTGGACAGCTACATGTAAGAGAATGAAACTGGATTACTGTCTAACCCCATACACAAAAGTAAACCCAAAATGGATCAAAGATCTGAATGTAAGTCATGAAACTGTAAAATTCATAGAAGAAAACACAGGCAAAAATCTCTTGGACATAAACATTAGCAACTTCTTCATGAACATATCTCCCCAGGCAAGGGAAACAAAAACAAAAATGAACAAGTGGGACTATATCAAACTACAAAGCTTCCGTACAGCAAAGGACACCATAAGTAGAAAAAAAAGACATCCTACAGTATCGGAGAATATATTCATAAATGACATATCCGATAAGGGGTTGACATCCAAATTATATAAAGAGCTCATGCACCTCAACAAACAAAAAGCAAATAAGCCAATTGAAAAATGGGCCGTAGAGCTGAACAGAAACTTCTCCAAAAAAGAAATTCAGATAGCCAACAGGCACATGAAAAGATGCTCCACATCCCTAATCATCAGAGAAGTGCAAATTAAAACCACAATGTGATATCACCTCACACCAGTTAGGATGGCCACTATCCAAAAGACAAGAACAAATGTTGGTGAGGATGTGGAGAAATGGGAACCCTCCTGCACTACTGGTGGGAATGTAAACTAGTTCAATCATTGTGGAAAGCAGTCTGGAGGTTTCTCAAAAAACTCAAAATAGAAATACCATTTGACCCAGGAATTCCATTCCTAGGAATTTACCCTACGAATGCAGCAGCCCAGTTTGAAAAAGACATATGCACCCCTATGTTTATCGCAGCACTATTTACAATAGCCAAGAAATGGAAGGAACCTAAGTGTCCATCCATAGATGAATGGATAAAGAAGATGTGCACATATACACAATGGAATATTACTCAGCCATAAGAAGAAAACAAATCCTACCGTTTGCAACAACATGGATGGAGCTAGAGGGGTAGTATGCCCTGTGAAATAAGCCAGGTGGAGAAAGACAAGTATTAAATGATCTCACTCATCTGTGGAGTATAAGAACAAAGAAAAAACTGAAGGAACAAAACAGCAGCAGACTCAGAGAACCCAAGAATGGACTAATAGTTACCAAAGGGAAAGGGATTGGGGAGGATGGGTGGGAAGGGAGGGATAAGGGGGAAAAACAGGTATTACAATTAGTACACATAATGTAGCGGGGGTGGGGGTGGGGTGGGGGGATACGGGCAAGGCAGTATAACAGAGAAGACAAGTAGTGATTCTATAGCATCTTACTATGCTGATGGACAGTGACTGTAATGGGGTATGTGGTGGGGACTTGATAATGGTGGGAGTCTAGTAACCATAATGTTGCTCACGTAATTGTATATTATTAGTACCAAAACAAAAAACAAAATAAAAACAATGAAGGTATTGAGGCCTAGAATAAGCCTTGCTCAGAGTAGGTGTGCCGCAGAGGATTTGATAGTCTTTTTATCCATTATGCCTTAGTCTGACTCTTGAAGAGGTTTTGTCAGTAAGCCATGTTGAAAAGACAAAAGGAAATGAACATATCTCCTTCACTGGAATTTTATCTCTAATGTGCTTTCCATTATTTTCTATTTTGTCCAAGTAGACCAGATCCCAAAATAGTTATTTCTTCTGTTGTGCAATATATGGCTTCTTGTTCTACAGAATCACACCCTAATAATAACAGAATTTAAAGGAGACATAGGGTTCACTAGAGCCCTCAAAATCCATGGAACTTTATAAGCACTAACAAAAACAGTACTTTAAAAATGAAATCTCCACCAGCATTTTTACCTAACGTCATAGTCAATTCTTAAAATCCTCTAAACTCTTGTTCTTATGCTTCCTTATTTGACATTCGTTTTTAAGGTCATTTGAATAAAAATTTTGAAAATATTCCAAACTTTTACTGATGTGTAAGTTTAAAAATGGAGGAAATGTCTTTGCAGCTTTTTCAGCTGTACTTACATCTTCGTTACATAGCTTTACTATTTGGAAACCCTGGGTGTTCTTGAAGTGGCTAAACCAACTATGACTAACATTAAAGGAAGGCATTCTGTAGATTTTTAGGTGTTTTTTATTTTAAGGTCTTCGTATACTGCTAGTGCTTTCTCTTTAATTGCAAGAAAGCTTGTCTCCAGTGATTTTTTTAAATGAGTGTGCTGGAGAAATGGAAACACTCCTACATTGTTGGTGGGAATGTAAATTCGTGCGACCATTGTTGAAAGCAGTGTGGAGGTTCCTTAAAAAAGTAAAAATAGAAATAACCATTTAATCCAGTAATCCCACTTCTAGGAATTTACCCAAAGAAAACAAAATCCCTGATTTAAAAAGATATATGCACCCATATGTTTATTGCCACATTATTTACAATAGCCAAAACATGGAAGCAACCTAAGTGTCCATCAACAGATGAATGGATAAAAAAGATGTGGCACATATACACAATGGAATGTTAATAACCATAAAAAGAAGAGAAATCCTGCCATTTGCAACAACATGGATGGATCTAGAGGGTATTTTGCTCAGTGAAATAAGCCAGGCAGAGAAAGACAAGTACCATATAATTTCACTTATTGTGGAATATAAAAGCAAAGCAGAACAAAAGGAACAAAACTTCAGTATACACACAGACACTGAGAAGTGACTAGTGATTACCATGGGGGAGGGGTTGGTGGGTGTGTGGGGAGGGTGAAGGGAATGAAAAGGTACAAAAATCTCCATCACAATATAAGTTGGTCACAGGGATAGTAGTACAGCATGGAGAATATAGCCAATGATTCTGTAACATCTTTCTATGTTGACAGTAACCACACTAGGGGAGGTGATAGTTTAAAAATATGGGTAGCTGTTGAACTACTATATTGTACATTTGAAACCAATATAATATATCAACGATACTTCAATAAAAAATGAATTATAAAAAAACCATGAGTGTGCTGGGAGATAAACCAAGATGTGCTAACAAACTTCTGTATTATAAGGATGCATTCCATTATTTACTAATCACATAAAAGGTAGTTCAAGTTTAAGAACCACATGTCACAGCACTAATTAACCTGCTGTAAGCTGAGTAACTGATTGCTGGTATGTGTGTACCTCATGACAGTGTTTAACCAGAGTCGATATTTGTATTTTTTATAGTCTTAGATGTTTCTGATAACACTGTATAAACATATCACCTATTGGATTTATAGCATCCTTGAACAGAGGGTGGCCTTGATATGTAGTGTTTTTTTGTAATTTTTTTAAAGTGCTTTAGCCTTTGGATCCTTGGGTCTTGTGGAGGTTCTTTTGGGTAGTGGTTTTTTTTGTATGTTTCCAGTCTTAAATTCTTTACCTTTTTTTCCATGTGCCTCTTTCTCTTTCTTCATCTATTCTGCTAGTCCCCAGCACTGTCCTGGGTTTTATGGAATCTTTGAAACAAGTGTATGACATGATTCTTGCTTTTTATAGACAGGAAATAATTTGGTAGCATTGCAAGACAAAATAAAAATCAATAGATGAATTGCTATGTGTTGTCTGTAAATACACACATTGTCTGTTCGTGCCTGTGCCCTAACATTGCCTAGTTGTGCTGAATGCATTTCAAGCTTAAAGAAATTGTTGACCCCGGTCTTACCAGGTTCTGAGTCAATCTTTTCAATTGCTGATTGGCTTTCCCACTTCACTGAGAGGCATTCTGAATTCCATAAATTACTTTATGAGTGTATGTGTACTACAAGTTCTTGCTTCAAGAAAGAATGATAATTCTTGTAGAGTTTGTGTGTTGTGTTTCTGTCTTACCCTCCCTCCCTGTTAAAATTTCCTCTCTTGATGGAGATGTGCTTCTAGGTGGATAGTGGCCTTTTAAGTTTTATATTCTTTAGTACTTCTTGAACACTCTGTTACCCATTAAAAGAGTTAATCAAGAAGAATCTCACCTATCTCTATATATTTGATTGATGAGGAAAGAGATGGAAGAACTTTTGAAGAGTTGAGAGCTTTAGTAAGAAGCCTATTGAAGCTAATCTAAGTTACAAAATAAGCCAAATGTTCCTACACAGAAACTAGACATCCCTATTTAAAATAAAAAAAAAAAGAATTTGCAGTGAAATATCATCAAAATGTTGGTTTAATGCACTGAATGTACAAAAATAATGTGGGCATGGACTTTTTTTCCCCTTGTCACTTTGAAAAAAACTTTTTTCATCATTTATTGCTTTTCTGTAGACTTTTCAAAGAATGTTTATATTAGACAATCTTATCAGCTTTCCAAAAGAGAGAAAAGGCCAATTATCAACCATCACTATCCAGCTAGGGAGATGGGGGGGATCCAGAGTAATGTAATCATTTCATGTAGGGGGGGCACTAGAACATAAACCTCCTGGCTCTTAACTTATATTGGATGTATTAGGATGTATGCGTTTTGTTTAATGTGAAAAGAATCATAATAATTGACTGTTGTCTTCTGGGGCTATGTGTGTTTGGTCCCTTGCACTGGGGATCAATTCTAAACTCAAGTCCAATTGGCTCCAGAGATTACAGTGTTCCGAAGAGAAATAAAAAGAGATATCTATATTCAAGCCACTTAAATCTTTCCTTGGGTTAAATTAATAATTACCACTTTTGGAAATCATTTCTCCTTCAGAATTTTGATTTTGATTCATATTATAGTTCATAAGTTTATAAAACCAGGAAGCGAATTCCTGAAGAAAACCTGATAATAGTTGCTTTAGAAAAACTGAGCTGTGTAAACTAATTACTTAATGACCTATATTACAACTTTTAGCTAAGGAATCTGATTATTTGGCATTGTCTATCATTGTGTTTTACTTTTCATTTTTTTTAATTTCATGGTTTTCTTTCTTAAAAAAAATCATTAAAAGAAAGCACTGAATTTTGTCTGGCATTTAATTATTAAGTACTAGGATTCACTTTTGTGCCTGTGAAACTATGTCAGGGGAGTAGGAGGCCTGCCATGTGAGTTTCCACAATCATCTCTAACTGCCTTCAAAGAAGTGTTGACGTGCTCTGGCTCATTCTTGAGAACAGACTTGAAGTTATCACTTCTCCTTTTTTCTATTGCTTACCATTGGCCCCATTGCTTCTTCACTAATGCTGCTTGTTTAGATAGTAGCTTTTGCTGTGGTTGTGCTGGTGTTGTTCTGGAAGAAAAGAGAAATAGGGGAACCTAATGGGTGGCCTGCATTCAAGAAAAGACTTAGAGAAAGGCGAGGCGGAGGCTGTTAGCCTCTTCCTCCATTAATCTTAGCATAGCCGTAGAAGTCAATGAACATGTCCTCTGTGGCATGAAGAAGGCAAAGTCCCCCAGCTCTTTCACCTTTTCTTTCTTTTTTTTTTTTGGCATCTTAATATACGTTTACATGAGCAACATTGTACTTACTAGATTCCCCCCATTATCAAGTCCCCACCACATACCCCTTTACAGTCACTGTCCATCAGCATAGTAAGATGCTATAGAATCACTATTTGTCTTCTCTTTTCTTACCCATTGGAAAGCACCCAAAAAAAGATGGAACTAGGAAAAGTCCCTGCTCCCAAAAGCAAGTGTAACCTTTTTAGACTGGTTATTGATCTTTGCTGGGTTAGGAAATACAGTGTGTATTCCTTTACACACCACCTCAAAAAAAAATCAGTTGGCATTCCCAGTATTTAACTAGCATTTTCAAAATTATTGTTGTTAAGATTCAGTGATACATAACATGGCCAGAAGATTTGACATGGAATTTAGCTGATACTGGGATGATATTCATACCTTTGGGAACTGCGGTTGGTAGGGAAAAGAGTGTGGAGGATTAATGAATAAACGTTTGTGGATTGCCTTAATATTGAACAATTATATACTTTTATTATTGGCCCTCCTACCTCAAAGAAGCAAGGCTGTTCATATGTGCCAACATTTCACAACATTAATCATTACCAAATACTTGCATGCTTAGAGTATGGGGCTTTCCTAGGTTTTACAGAATGTGTAAAAGATTTGCTCTAAATATATAGATATTGCTTTTAAATATAGAGAGCTTAAAGAAGATACATGACTGCCCTGTAGAAACAGGAAGATGAATACAATTTCCAGCAATAAACCTATTGCTGTTTTTTAAAAAATCTTATTATATAGCCCTTCAAGATATAAAATTTCTTTTATAATAAGTAAATTAAAGTTATAGATATAACTGCTTATGCAGCAGCTGGTTGATTTACAGGCTTCTTCAGTGCACATCAGGATTTCCCTATTACATTTTTGCCCATTTTAATATGTTACTCTTTCCCTAATTTTCCCCTAATTTATCTAGAAGAAATTTTAGGTGAATCTTTTTAAAAACTTAAAAAAAAATCCTTTAGGTTGAAAAACGAGTAGAAATCATTCATAGTTTAATAAAGGACATGTGTAGTTTGAGTTTCTGGATAACCTCTCTTCCTTTGAAAGTGTTCCTTAATTAAAACCAGATGAGGTAGCAAAGAATGTATTCAGAACGCTAAGTAAAATGGATATGCTTCATGGAATTTGCAGAATTCATCAATACACGTAACAATGATTTATAATTACATTTGAGCCTAACACATATTAGAGTAGATCTAACAGAGGCACAGTAAGATAGCTAGTATAAAACACTAAGGTGAAAGGGTTAATTGGCCTTGCACAGTTCAGTTTGCCACTCTAGTGGCACTTTCTGTTGTCTGTGTAAACAGAGTTGCTAAGTACTTTCCCACTAAGCTGCCACCCTTTTATTTATATAGTCGAACCACCAATGAGGAATGGATCACTTTACCAGTTGTTAGGCCTTTTCTTCTTGCCTTTTCTGTCCACTTCATGCTTTCCCCCCCAGCTGTTGCTGCATACTTCCCTAATCTTCCCTTAGTCCTTATGATTTTGGTCTTTTCTTGCAGCTTCTTTTTTTCTTTTACTCAATGATTCAAATGTATGGATATGTACACCTGGTTCTAATCTGTACTTCATTATGTCTCACCTCTACTCCCATTTATTAATTCTACTCCAATTCCTATCTCAGAACTTGCTACAACTCTTCCAAATGTTTTTTCAAGTAACATTTAAATATTCTTGAAAAATTAAAACATTACATGTATGGCTAAAGACCTCTCTAACCAGCCTTTACCATCTGAGTATCCACTACCCCACTCTGAGTTAACACATTTATATACCTACACACACACATTATTTCTAGGCCATTTTAGTGATTTTATGTATGTATGTATACATATTCATAATCATAATATGGTATTGCTGGAAATCTGCATAAGTGATATAATTCTGAAAATATTCTGCGTTTTCACTTTACATTATTTTTTAAAAGACACACACATTGCATAGATCTAATTTAAACTGTTAACTTCATAATACTATATTGTATTTTACATTTAACTATTTATGGACTTAACAAGTTTCTCCAGTTTTTTCTCTATTTTAAACAATACCACAGTGAACGACCTTATAGATATGTCTTGTACATATTGCTCCTATTTTTTAAGGCAGTGTTTTCCATACAGCAGATAGTGAGATCAGTTGAGTAGTTGGAATCTGCATTTTGAAAAAGAATAGAATGTAATAGAAAGTATTAGAACTTATTTTTTAATGAGACGTTACAGTTCAAAACATGATTATATAAAGTGTATTTCTACTGCAGGTATCAGTCAAAAGTCAGAATTTTATGGTGTGATAAAAACATATTTTGTTCTGTGTATTTAAGTCTGTTTTGTGTTATATACCCTGAAGTGGATTAGCATAATATTTTTAATTTTGTTAGTCACAGCCTAATTACTTTCCATAGTTGCTACACTAATTTATACTCCCTACACCTTAATCAGTGTTTGATATTCCAGTCAGACTTTTACATTTTTTATATTCAAAAGGGTGGAAAATTCCATCTTATTTTAATTTTAATTTTAACTAGTGAAGTTGAGCAAAACTTCCTTATTACCAAAAAAAAATAAGTGTTAAGAATATTCTGGTTGGTAGATTGCTTATTCTTTTTTTTTTTTTAGGATGTAATATAAATTTACTAAAAATAAGGTTTTGAAGAAATAAATGCCAGAAACTTCTAAAGAATCATAATGTAAGCCTGTTTCTGCATTACAAAATCTAATATATTACTTATGTCTGTGGGCATGGATGTAGGTGTGTGTAGACAAAAGAGAGTGTCAGGGTGTGCGTATGGAGGAAACAGAGTAAGGGAAATATGCCATATTTTAATATGGGTTGCATTTGGTTTCTGGAATTTTGGACAGTAAATTTATTTTGTCTTAGGATTTTTGCATTTTCTAAATTATTATTATTATTATTTTGCTATCATTAATGTACAATTACATAAACAACATTATGGTTACGAGACTCCCACCATTATCAAGTTCCCACCACATACCCCATTACAGTCACTGTCCATCAGTGTAGTAAGATGCTATAGAATCACTACTACTTGTCTTCTCTGTGTTATACTGCCTTTCTTGTGTCCCACCCCCACATTAAATGTGCTAATTGTAATGACCCTTTTCCCCCCTTATCCAACTCCCTTCCCACCCATCCTCCCCAATCCCTTCCCCTTTGGTAACTGTTAGTCTATTCTTGGGTTTTGTGATCTGCTGCTGTTTTGTTCTTTCAGTTTTTTTCTTTGTTCTTATACTCGACAGATGAGTGAAATCATTTGATACTTGTCTTTCTCCGCCTGGCTTATTTCACTGAGCATAATACCTTATAGCTCCATCCATGTTGTTGCAAATGGTAGGATTTGTTTTATTCTTATAGCTGAATAATATTCCATTGTGTATATATACATCTTCTTTATGCATTCATCTACTGATGGACACTTAGGTTGCTTCCATTTCTTGGCTATTGTAAATGGTGCTGAGATAAACATAGGGGTGCATATGTCTTTTTCAAACTGGGCTGCTGCATTCGTAGGGTAAATTCCTAGGAGGGGAATTCTTGGGTCAAATGGTATTTCTAATTTGAGTTTTTTGAGGAACCTCCATACTGCTTTCCACAATGATTGAACTAGTTTACATTCCCACCAGCAGTGTAGGAGGGTTCCCCTTTCTCCACATCCTGCCAACATTTGTTGTTGTTTGTCTTTTGGATGGTGGCCATCCTAACTGGTGTGAGGTGATATCTCATTGTGGTTTTAATTTGCATTTCTCTGATGATTAGGGATATAGAGCATCTTTTCATGTGCCTGTTGGCCATCTGAATTTCTTCTTTGGAGAAGTGTCTGTTCAGGTCCTCTGCCCATTTTTTAATTGGCTTATTTGCTTTTTGTTTGTTGAGGTGCATGAGTTATTTATATAATTTGCATGTCAACCCCTTATCAGATATGTCATTTATGAATATATTCTCCTATACTGTAGGGTGTCTTTTTGTTCTATTTATGGTGTCCTTTGCTGTGTGGGAGCTTTTTAGTTGATATAGTGCCATTTGTTCATTTTTGCTTTTGTTTCCCTTACCTAGGGACATATGTTCATGAAGAAGTTTATGTCCAAGAGATTTTGCCTATGTTTTTTTCTAAGAGATTTATGGTTTCATGTCTTACATTCAGGTCTTTGATCCATTTTGGGTTTACTTTTGTGTATGGGGTTAAACAGTAATCCCATTCTCTTACATGTAGCTGTCCAGTTTTACCAACACCAGCTGTTGAAGAGGCTGTCATTTCCCCATTGTATATCCATGGCTCCTTTAATGTGTATTAATTGACCATATATGCTTGGGTTTTTATCTGGGCTCTCTAGTCTGTTCCATTTGTCTATGGGTCTGTTCTTGTGCCAGTACCAAATTGTCTTGATTACTGTGGCTTTGTAGTAGAGCTTGAAGTTGGGATGCGAGATCCCCAATGCTTTATTCTTCCTTCTCAGGATTGCTTTGGCTTTTCAGGGTCTTTTGAGGTTCCATATGAATTTTAGAACTATTTGCCCTAGTTCATTGAAGAATGCTATTGGTATTTTGATAGGGATTACACTGAATCTTAGATTGCTTTAGGCAGGATGGCCATTTTGACAATATTAATTCTTCCTATCCATGAGCATGGGATGTGTTTCCATTTATTGGTATCTTCTTTAATTTCCCTCATGAGTGTCTTGTAGTTTTCAGAGTATAGGTCTTTCACTTCCTTGTTTAGGTTTATTCCTAGTTATTTTATTCTTTTTGATGCAACTGTGAATGAAATCGTTTTCCTGATTTCTTTTTCTGCTAGTTCGTTGTTAGTGTATAGGAAAGCAACAAATTTCTGTGTATTGATTTTGTATCCTGCAACTTCGCTGAATTCAGATATTAGATCTAGTAGTTTTGGAGTGGATTCTTTAGAGTTTTTTATGCACAATATGTCATCTACAAACAGGGACGGTTTGACTTCTTCCTTACCAATCTGGATGCCTTTTATTTCTTTGTGTTGTCTGATTGCCATGGTTAGGACCTCTAGAACTATTTTGAATAAAAGTGGAGAGAGTGGGCATCCTTGTCTTGTTCCCGATCTTAAAGGAAAAGCTTTCAGTTTCTCGCTGTTAAATATGATGTTGGCTGTGGGTTTGTCATATATGACCTTTGTTATGTTGAGGTACTTGCCCTCTATATCCATTTTGTTGAGAGTTTTTATCATGAATGGATGTTGAATTTTGTCGAATGCTTTTTCAGCATCTATGGAGATGATCATGTGGTTTTTGTCCTCCTCTTTGTTGAAGTAGTGGATGATGTTGATGAATTTTCGAATGTTGTACCATCCTTGCATCCCTGGAATGAATCCCACTTGATCATGATGGATGATCTTTTTGATGTATTTTTGAATTCAGTTTTCTAATATTTTGTTGAGTATTTTTGCATCTATGTTCATCAGGGATTTTGGTCTGTAATTTTCTTTTTCTGTGGTGTCTTTGCCTGGTTTTGGTATTAGAGTGCTGTTGGCCTCATAGAATGAGTTTGGGTGTATTCCCTCCTCTTCTACTTTTTGGAAAACTTTAAGGAGGATGGGTATTAGGTCTTTACTAAATGTTTGATAAAATTCAGCAGTGAAACCATCTGGTACAGGCGTTTGTTTCTTATGTAGTTTTTTGATTACCGTTTCAATTTCTTTGGTCTATTCAGATTTTCTGTTTCTTCCTTGGTCAGAATTGGAAGGTTGTATTTTTCTAGAAAGTTGTCCATTTTTTCTAGGTTATCCAATTTGTTAACATATAATGTTTCACCGTATTCTCTCATAATTCTTTGTATTTCTGTGGTGTCCGTAGTGATTTTTCCTTTCTCATTTCCGATTCTGTTTATGTGTGTAGACTCTCTGTTTTTCTTGATAAGTCTGGCTAGGGGTTTATCTAGTTTGTTTATTTTCTCGAAGAACCAGTTCCTGCTTTCATTGATTCTTTCTATTCTTTTATTCTTCTCAATATTATTTATTTCCTCTCTTATCTTTATTATGTCTCTCCTTCTACTGGCTTTGGGCCTCATTTATTCTTCCTTTTCTAGTTTCATTGATTGTGAGTTTTTAGACTGTTCATTTGGGATTGTTCTTGTTTCCTGAGGTAGGCCTGTATTGCAATGTATTTCCCTCTTAGCATGGCCTTCACTGCATCCCACAGATTTTGTGGTGTTGAATTATTGTTGTCATTTGTCTCCATATATTGCTTGATCTCTGTTTTTATTTGGTCATTGATCCATTGATTATTTAGGAGCGTGTTATTAAGCCTCCATATGTTTGTGGGCTTTTTTGTTTTCTTTGTGTAGTTTATTTTTAGTTTCATACCTTTGTGATCTGAGAAGCTGGTTGGTACAATTTCAATCTTTTTGAATTTACTAAGGTTCTTTTTGTGACCTAATATATAGTCTATTCTTGAAAATGTTCCATGTGCACTTGAGAAGAATGTGTATCCTGTTACTTTTGGATAGAGTGTTCTGTAGATGTCTGTTAGGTCCATCTGTTCTAATACGTTGTTGAGTGCCTCTGTTTCTACTTATATTCTGTCTGGTTGATCTGTCCTTTGGAGTGAGTGGTGTGTTGACGTCTCCTAAAATGAATGCATTGCATTCTATTCTCCCTTTAATTCTGTTAGTATTTGTTTCACATATGTAGGTGATCCTGTGTTGGGTGCATAGATATTTATAATAGTTATATCGTCTTGTTGGACTGACCCCTTTATCATTATGTAATGTCCTTCTTTGTCTCTTGTGAGTTTCTTTGTTTTTAAATCTGTTTTGTCTGATACAAGTACTGCAACTCCTGCTTTTTTCTCACTATTAGTTGCATGAAAAAGCTTTTTCCATCCCTTTACTTTCACTCTGTGTATGTCTTTGGGTTTGAAGTGAGTCTCTTGTAGGCAGCATATAGATGGGTCTTGTTTTTTTTATCCTTTCAGTGACTCTACGTCTTTTGATTGTTGCATTCAGACCATTTACATTTAGTGTGATTATCGATAGTTATGTACTTATTGGCATTGCAGGTTTTAGATTTGTGGTTACCAAAGGTTCAAAGGTAATTCCCTTACTAACTAACAGTCAAATTTAACTCACTTTGTATGCTATTACCAACACAACCTAAAGATTGTTTTTTTTTCCTCCTCCATTCTTTGTATGTTATGAATCATATTCTGTGCTCCTTGTCTATCCCTTGGGTGACCTCTATTTAGTCTTAGGAATACTTCCGTCTATCGGAGTCTCTCCAAAATGCACTGTAGAGGTGGGTTGTGGGAGGTAAATTCTCTCAGCTTTTGCTTATCTGAGAATTGTTTAATCCCCCTTTCAAATTTAAATGATAACCTTGCCAGGTAGAGTATTCTTGGTTCAAGGCCATTCTGCTTCATTGCATTAAATATATCATGCCACTCCCTTCTGGCCTGAGATGTTTGTGTTGAGAAATCTGATGAAAGCCTGATGGGTTTTCCTTTGTATGTGATCATTTTTCTCTCTCTATCTGCTTTTAAAAGTCTGTCTTTATCCTTGATCTTTGCCATTTTAATTATTATGTGTCTTGATGTTGTCTTCCTTGGGTCCCTTGTGTTGGGAGATTTGTGCATCTCCATGTCTTCAGAGACTATCTCCTTCCCCAGATAGGGGTAGATTGCTTATTCTTATGAATCATATTTCAAACCAAGGAAACCTTCATTTCCACAATCTTTGCTAAGTCTTTCCTTTTTTTTTTAAGTAGTGAGCACAGAACTGTGTGGCGTTAGTTAAGTAATACTAAAAATAATTTTGTTAACCATGCTACATTATGTTATATTCAGGTTATCCCAAATTGCATTTGAAACAGAATTCTCTACCCAATATGAGTAACCTTGGGTACAAGAACATATTTGAAGAGTACTGATATCCCTCAGTGTATGGATTTGGGTTCATTTCAGCAAAATTCCATCTATCATGCCTATTTCTTCTGTTGTAGAAGAGAAGATGAGGTATAGCCAAGTGCTAGGAAATATATCATCCCTTTGTTAGGATCACTATGGACTGATAGAATCTTATTGGCAGAACATTAGAAAATAATTTCTGTTTTATTATTATTGGTTAGCTACCATCTATTTGAGTTTTTTTCTGGTAGTAGAGGTAACATGTCTTTCTATAGTTGTTTTCATTGTTAGTGTTGGTTATTAAAATTTGACCTGATACCAGTTGGTTTCATTCATTGGTGCTACATTTATCTTCAGGAATCACATAGGAAAAACTGTATTTGTTTAATTATGGCAGTTTAATTGAAACAGGAAGATTTCTTGTTTGCTATGGGAAATCTGATTTTTAGAGAATTGAGAAACCAGAACACATACAACCAATAATAAGTAGCCCTGTCCTTTAGGTAATGTCTAAATACACATATATATAGTAATATCATTTCTGGATTTATTACTTCTTAAGACTTATTCCATAAATTGCCAGTTTTAGTATTATTTTACTTCAGTTAAGTATGTGATTTATAAAGCTTTAAAAAAAATTGGAGGCTGATTTGAGAAATGGTTTCATATTTTAAAAAGCCTTTCTTTCAGTTTTCCTTTTTTTTTTTAATCAAAGACTTTACTGGAATGTACATGATATGTAGGTACTCTGGTTCTGTTTTCTGTTTTTACCTGAAATTACCCAATTTCTGTTTTCTTGGTATAGAATTTGAAATATACCAGCATCTATTCTCCAGTAGTAGGAGCAGGGCAGTAGTTCTGGATTAAAACCAGTGGATGATCATTGGTCCATTTTATGTTTCCCATGGCTGTAGCCTCCTGACCACTCACTTAAGGCAAGTAAAAGAATGTTTGATACTGGACACGTAGGAATTGTTTATAGGACTGCTTTGACTACCAGTGTTACTCTTGAGGGAAAACAGATTACATTAATTTAACTTGTAGTTTCTTTTATTTTCAGCATCTGATTTCTTATTATTTAAATTAATTTTACATTCACACATCAAACTCTTCACTTGCCTTCAAATGTGATAAAGCTACTTTTTAATTTTAAAAAGAAAGTTACAGATCCATTTATTTTAGCTTTAAATATATACACTTAAGCAGTAAACTTACAGAATATTTAAAACTTGAATAAGCTTTAGCCACTAATTCCTAATTAATATTTTTGTGTTATGTTTTTTCTTGTTCTCTGAGACAACACTACTCAAAGTGTGATCTGTAAACTATTGCTGGTTTGCAAATTGTTAGTTGTTTGCAGTGAGGTAAGTATAGAAATCGAGAGTAAGCATTTAGAAATTTTTATAGCCATTTGACAGAGAAAATTATACTGTTGAACCTAAATAATAGCAAAATTTGAATTTTATATGCTCCTTGTTTTTAAGTTCATTTTTCTAGTAATTTATTTATATTTTACATAAGTCTTCCATGAAAGCAAAACAAAGACTAGGTCATACACTCTGTGTCAGTAAATGACTACAGCACAATGGAGTTCTTAATTTAATGCAGATCTGTACTAAATAAAGAAGATAAAGGGAAGAGGGAGAGACAGTGAGCTTTAATTATAGAGTCCAATCCCTGAAAAATTTTCTGAGAGCAGCATTTTTTTGTGTGTGTATTTGAAATCCCCTCTTTACATGATGTGCTGAGTCACATTGTCTTGTCTCCTTTCAGTGTGCTCCAGTTACTCTACGTAGTTATAATACCATACAGCTTGCTCTAAAATTCTGAAGTTCTGTAAGTGATTAAGATCATCTTTTATGCCATGTATTTATATTTGTACCATTCGCTCTTTAGTTTTAATGATTAATTTCAATAGAAGTAATTTGAATTGTAATGTCAAACTGTCAGTTCAAGACATTTTCCACATAAGTTTTGGAAGAGTTTCTGACATAAGCAGAAACCGGTTATGACAAGTTTTTTTTTTTTAAGTACAGCATATCTCATGTCTCTCAATGGAAGGAGCTTTAAAAAATGACGGGTTTTTTTTTCTTAGTTCGATATTTCTAGGCTAGTGTTTCTTATTTAAAAGTTCAAATTGTGTTTGCAGATGTCCTTTTCTTTTGATTTCTCAGACCTTAAAAATTTTTCTTTATAAAGTTGATCCTTATAAATATATAGCAAGAAGTAAAACAAGATATGACTCTTTGAAATATCTTCAGTTTCTAAAAGTGAAATATGTTGTTAAAATGACAATTCATTTTTTGACATAAAAAATGCAAACAAATTCTTTTGCTCATTATGATTATTGAATTGTTGATGAGCCAAATCTATGTTTAAAGGGAAATGCTCATCCGTAGTCACTGATTTTCTAAATACCTCTAAATAAATTGCAAAATTAAAAACAATATGCCACATACATGTTTAGACAGGTGTTAAATATACTTCTTTGACCAGATAAATAAAATACATGTCAGGATAAACTAAAATACCTATCCTAACTAGTATGGAATAAAAGTTTAGAAGATATATTTCAAAAGTTTATTGCGATATAAAATGTATATGAGAGATTAGCAATATAGAAAAATTAGGATATGATTAGAAAAAAAATTCAAAACATTTAGGATAAGATTCCAAACTCTTAGACTGATAATTTTGTCTTTTCTCCCTACCATACTCAGGAACCGTACTAATTATCCCAGAGAAAATATTTCTAGGAATATTTCTGTGAAAGTAGCACAACAGAAATCAAGTCAACTCCATATCCCACTGTGGTCCATGTTTGAAAACACATCTTCAGTCTGTCAACTTTAGATAGAGACAGTGACATAGGAAGGAGTCTGTCAAGATGTACAAAGGAAAACATTCATTATGGAACGACAGGAACAAATATTTGAATAGGATTGCAAGTACTTTCTCCCCTCTTAATAAATTTCAAATCCTTTATTTAAAAATGTTTACTAGCTTATCTTGTAACTGGGAATTTCCTGCTTCTATTTGTTTTCTGGTTCCAGTGCTATTTCTGCATTTTTCCTTTTTAAAATATTTTGTGTTTTAATACCTATTGAGAAATGTGGAATTTTTTGTTGTTTTCTTCTGACCTCCTTTAAAGAACTTAGTTTAAGAGGAAAAGGAGACTTAATTTATTTGACAACTTAGATTTCAGAATAATAAAATTTGGAGGACCACCAAAAAGAATTTACTAATTCATAGGGTTCGTTCCATTTTTATTTGATAGTACAAAATTACATTTATATCACTTTGAATTACATTATTTTTTTCTTTGCATTTGTAATAAATCTGCCCAATCAAGAAAACTTAGAAACATCAAAATGATGAGTATTGAAAAATGCTAATAGAAAGAAATGAAGTTGTTAAAACTTTTCATGGTAACAATGATAATCTAAGAAAGTAACTTAAGTGCCTTTTAAAATATTTTTAGTTATCCTAGCCTTGGAAATTAATATATAGGTTAAGACATAAAATCAGGAACTGAGTCAATTATACTCAAAGTTATACTTTATGAACCTGAAAAAATTGGGCAAGTGCCAATGCTATGATATGGGTTAACCACGAGATTTTTGTCCTATGTAGTGCATAAGCTCCTGGTCAGAAGATGAGGTTGGAAGGAGGAGAATGATTTCACTGATGTTATATCTGAGGCTAAATAGTAATGCATGTCCTATAGTGAAACATAGTAAACACTGTTTCTGCTATCATAGCATGTTATACCATTGTTTTATATACTGCTTAAAAGGAAAATATATTGTCAAAGCTTTTTACCATTTAGAATTTTCAAATTTATCAAAAGAACTCTATCAGAATTAATAAGACATAGATTTTATTATTTATAACTCTTGCGCATACCTGAAAATGAAAATATATGTAAAATAAATTGGTTAGGGGATTGCTAAAGTTCTTTACCTTCAGAGTCCAACTCTGCTGAATCATTTTTTGACTCAGTCTTTGATGTTCAGTTTTTCCACATGGAGTCTCTGTACAAGAATTCCCAAAAGAATTGAGAACCATTGGTGCCAAGTTCTTAAACCAGCTTTGGGATTATGTGGAACTAACCCATTTTTGATACCCATTTTGAAATGTTGCTAAATATGTCTGATTTCCTCCACCCTTCCCCCTCCCCACAATTGGTTCTTAGGAGTTAAAGGAGGGTTCCAGTATCATCTTTAGGATTTTCTTCCAACTCAAATTCTATGAGCTTTTGTACTAATGCTTTGGAGGTTTATTCATGTACAAGGAATGACAGTTGCCTCATTATTGTCACTTAGTATTGTCACTTAGTATTGCTACAACAGCAATTATAATACACCGACAATTTTAAGATTGCACCCTGAATTTAAAGAGCTTCAAGTGGAGTGAAAATGTTAATTTTAAAAAATCGGGGTTAAGAGCTCAGAATTAGGTTTCTTTAACACTTACTAATTATATGATCTTGTGTAAGTAGCATAAGGTTTCTAAATCTTTGCTTTCTCTCATGTAAGAAAGGTGGTTGCAAGATTTCAATATTATGACATATATAATATGTATGTATATGCTTAATAAATGTTACCTATTATTTTATCTTAGTTATGAGAATGAACTTTTACTTAGCTCTTTGTATATTCTTTTACCTTATGCACTTACTTTGAAGGAAGCAGTAACTTGTAGAGAGGAATGGGTGATAAATTTAGGTAACAAGTGGTTAAGTGAAAATTATGAAAAAATTTTCTAACCGATCTTTAATTATTGGTACAATCTTAAACTATCCAGGTATCCATTTATAATTAAAAGATGGTGTGCTATATAATGTATTATTTTGAAAGTGACACTAAATTATTTCTGTTGTTTAAGAAGGTAATTAATGATGTTAGGTTGTAGATTTTGAAATGATACATTTTGTAACCAGTATAAAAATAAAAGTTTAAAGACCAGGCATGTTTTGTAAACTCTGTTTTGGTTTTTGATCTGCAGATCATTCAATGAATTATTGCCTCCTTGTAGTTTTAAAGGTAGGCAGTGCGTATGGTTGGTAATGTGATGGGTGGTTTTCTCAATTGAAACAATTATAATACTGAATAAAATATGAGGAAAATAATGCCTTGCTCAGCTGGCACAAAAGTCAGCATTCCTCAGAATGTCAAAGCTTGCCTATCTCAACCTGGTGCTCAGTAGAGAGGCAAAAACATCTCCCCTGAGATTTTATAACCATAAGTGAGTCTTCATGTCAGTTGGTAGTCCTAAATTACGTTACTTACATAGGACAAAACCCCGATTGGGGAATTTAATTTGAAATGGTCTCTAATTGGCACAAGACTCTCTTGTGCTGGTTATCCACAGAGATTTCCTAGGTTATAGATGAATATATGGCTCATGGCTGCCATGCTGGAAATGCATTTACTATCTTCCCTTGATGGTTGGCGTGGCCAAGGCTAACATTCTGGCAGTGGATTATGAACAGAAGTCATGTGTGACACTTCTCCGTCTTGCCATAAGAAAGAATGCCTGTGTATGCCCCCTTGCTATTTCCCTCTTGCAGACTGATAGTTAATGAAAACTTGGATCAGCAGAATTTGGACACAGAAACTGAAGTATGTGTTGAGCTGCCCCTCCAGCTATGTACTGCTTATTTCTAGACTATAACATGCGAAAGAAACACTCTTCTATCTTCTATAAGCTACTGTGTTTTAGGATCTGTGTTTCGGGAATGTAGCCTGTATCCTAACTAATGCTCTTTAAAGAATAGCCAAACAAAAAAGGCTCACAAATACATGGAGACTTAACACTCTCCTAATTAATCAATGAGTTAACGACCAAATCAAAACAGAAATCAAAGAATATATGGAGACTAATGACAACAACAACACAAAGCCACAACCTCTGTGGGACGCAGCAAAGGCAGTTTTAAGAGGAAAGTATATTGCAATCCAGGCCTATTTAAAGAAGGAAGAACATTCCGAAATGAATAGTCTAAAGACACAATTACTGAAATTGGAAAAAGAAGAACAAATGAGACCCAAAGTCACCAGAAGGAGGGACATAATAAAGATTAGAGAAGAAATAAATAAAATTGAGAAGAATAAAACAATATTAAAAATCAATGAAACCAAGAGCTGGTTCTTTGAAAAAATAAGCAAAATAGATAAACCCCTAGCCAGACTCATTAAGAGAAAAAGAGAATCTACACACATAAACACAATCAGAAATGAGAAAGGAAAAATCATGACGGACCCCACAGAAATACAAAGAATCATAAGAGAATATTATGAGAATCTATATGCTAACAAGGTGGAAAACATAGAAGAAATGGACAACTTCTTAGAAAAATACAACCTTCCAAGACTGACCAAGCAAGAAACAGAAAAACTCAACAGACCAATCACCAGCAACGAAATCGAATTGGTAATCAAAAAACTACCCAAGAACAAAACCCCGGGCCTGATGGATTCACCTCTGAATTCTACCAGACATATAGAGAAGAAATAACACCGATTCTCCTTAAAGTGTTCCAAAAAATACAAGAGGAGGGAATACTTCCAAACTCATTCTATGAAGCCAGCATCACTCTAATACCAAAACTGGGCAAAGACCTCACCAAAAAAGAAAATTACAGAGCAATATCCCTGATGAACGTGGATGCAAAAATACTCAACAAAATATTAGCAAACCGAATTCAAAAATACATCAAGAGGATCATACACCATGATCAAGTGGGATTCATCCCAGGGATGCAGGGATGGTCCAACATTCGAAAATCCATCAACATCATCCACCACATCAATAAAAACAAGAACAAAAACCACATGATCATCTCCATAGATGCTGAAAATGCATTTGACAAAATTCAGCATCCATTCCTGATTAAAACTCTCAACAAATGGGTATAGACGGCAAGTACCTCAACATCATAAAGGCTGTATATGACAAACCCACAGCTAACATCATACTTAACGGCGAGACGCTGAAAGCTTTTCATCTAAGATCGGGAACAAGACAAGGATGCCCACTCTCTCCACTGTTATTCAACATAGTACTGGAGGTCCTAGCCACAGCAATCAGACAAAACAAAGACATACAAGGCATCCAGATTGGTAAAGAAGAAGTCAAAATGTCACTATTTGCAGATGACATGATACTGTACATAAAAAACCCTAAAGATTCCATTCCAAAACTACTAGAACTAATATCTGAATTCAGCAAAATTGCAGGATACAAAATTAACACACAGAAATCTGTTGCTTTCCTATATACTAATGATGAACTAACAGAAAGAGAAATCAGAAAAACAATTCCATTCACAATTGCATCAAAAAGAATAAAATACCTAGGAATAAACCTAATGAAGGAAGTGAAAGACCTGTACTCTGATAACTACAAAACACTCCTAAGAGAAATTAAAGAGGACACTAACAAATGGAAATGCATCCCATGCTCTTGGCTAGGAAGAATAAATATTGTCAAAATGGCTATACTACCTAAAGCAATCTACAGATTCAGTGCAATTCCTATCAAACTACGAACAACTTTCTTCAATGAACTGGAACAAATGATTCTAAAATTCATATGGAACCACAAAAGACTCCGAATAGCCAAAGCAATCCTGAGAAGGAGGAATAAAACAGGGGGAATTACACTCCCTGACTTCAAGCTCTACTACAAAGCCACAGTAATCAAGACAATTTGGTACTGGCACAGAAACAGACCCACAGACCAGTGGAACAGAATAGAAAATCCAAACATTAACCCAAACATATACAGTCAATTAATATTTAATAAAGGAGCCTTGGATATACAATGGGGAGATGACAGCCTTTTCAGCAGCTGGTGTTGGAAAAACTGGACAGCTATATGTAAGAGAATGAAACTGGACTACTGTCTAGCCTCATACACAAAGGTAAACACAAGGTGGATCAAAGACCTGAATGTAAGTCATTGAAACCATAAAACTCTTAGAAAAAAACCTAGGCAAAAATCTCGTGGACATAAACATGAGCAACTTCTTCATGAACATATCTCTCCGGGCAAGGGAAACAAAAGCAAAAATGAACAAGTGGGACTATATCAAGCTGAAAAGCTTCTGTACAGCAAAGGACACCATCAGTAGAACAAAAAGACATCCTACAGCATGGGAGAATATATTCATAAAAAATGTATCTGATAAAGGGTTGACATCCAAAATATATAAAGAATTCATGCACCTTAACAAACAAAAAGCAAATAATCCAATTAAGAAATAGGCAGAGGACATGAATAGACACTTCTCTAAAGAAGAAATTCAGATGGCCAACAGGCACATGAAAAGATGCTCCACATGGCTAATCATCAGAGAAATGCAGATTAAAACCACAATGAGATATCACCTCACACCAGTGAGGATGGCCAACATCCAAAACACAAACAACAACAAATGTTGGCGAGGATGTGGAGAAAAGGGAACCCTCCTACACTGCTGGTGGGACTGCAAATTAGTTCAACCATTGTGGAAAGCAGTATGGAGGTTCCTCACAAAACTCAAAATAGAAATACCATTTGACCCAGGAATTCCACTCCTAGGAATTTACCCTAAGAATGCAGCAGCCCAATTTGAAAAGACAGATGCACCCCTATGTTTATTGCAGCACTATTTACAATAGCCAAGAAATGGAAGCAACCTAAGTGTCCATCAGTAGATGAATGGATAAAGAAGATGTGGTACATATACACAATGGAATATTATTCAGCCATGAGAAGAAAACAAATCCTACCATTTGCAACAACATGGATGGAGCTAGAGGGTATTATGCTCAGTGAAATAAGCCAAGCCGAAAAAGACAAGTATCAAATGATTTCACTCATCTGTGGAGTATAAGAACAAAGAAAAAATACTGAAGGAACAAAACAGCAGCAGACTCACGGAGCCCAAGAATGGACTAATAGTTACCAAAGGGAAAGGGACTGGGGAAAATGGGTGGGAAGGGAGGGATAAGAGGGAAAAAGGGGCATTACGATTAGCAGATGTAATGTTGTGGGGGGCACGGGGAGGGCTGTACAACTCAGAGAAGACAATTAGTGATTCTATAGCATCTCACTACGCTGATGGACAGTGACTGTCATTACAGTTGGTGGGGGGACCTGATGAAGGGGTAGTTCAATAACCATAATATTGCACATGTAATTGTAGATTAATGATAATAAAATAAATTATATTAAAAACAAAGAATAGCCAAACAGATATGAAAAAAGACCAGTTAGTGCTTTTATAAATGAAAAAGAAAATTTAAGTAAAAACTCATTAAGTAAATAAAAGGAACCAGGGCTACATGGAAAAGTGGTTGATTCCAGGACTGGGACAGGGAAAATAGAAGGTGAACCTGGAAAACTGTGGTGCAAGAAAGTAGGGAAGTGCTTAAAATATGGTAAGATTGGAATACTGATCAGTAATTTAAACAACAAAAAAAAGAACAACTGATACATGTAGCCACATGGATGAAACTCAAAAACATTATGCTAATGCATGAAGCCAGATACATTAGACTATATATTGAATGATTCCATTTATATGAAATTTCTAGAAAATGTAAAACTAAACAAACAAAGTAAATCCATGTTTGTCTTGGGTTAGGGGTTGGAGTGGGGACTGACTGCAAATGGATATGAGAGAACTTTGGGGGTGAGGAAAGTATTCTGAAACTGTATTGTGGGGAAAGTTGTGCAAATTATAAACTTATTAAAAGCATTGAATTGCACACTTGGGTGAATTGTATATAAAATATACTTCAATAACACTGTTAAAAATATTTGAGAGATTCTGTGAAAAAATAATGCGGACATGACCAAAGCTGCATTGAACATAGGAAAAGTCATTTATAAGCAGCAGGCTTTAACTGCAGCCTAGATGGATGGAATGAACTTCAGTGTAATGTTGGAGACCTGTCAACTTTGAGGACGGTTTAAAACTGACAAGTCTTAATAATTGATCAATAGGCTTATATTGATGATTATAGTAATTATTCATTCACCCTACAATGATTTGTTGACTGCATACTATTATGCCTGGCATTATTTCAGGGACACAGCATTGAACAAAACAGACAAAATTCCTTCTCTTATGGTGTTTACATTCTAGTGGAAGAGAGAATGACGATAAGTGAAATATATGTTATGCTCGATAGTTAAAATGGGTGATGGAGAAATATAAAGCAGAGAAGAGAGATAGGAGGGGTGGGGGGCAGGATGGGTTGCAGTTTAGATAGGGTAGTAAGGAAAGCCTGTACTGAAATGGTGATTTTGAACAAAGACCTGAGGGTGGAAGGGTGTGAGCCATGCAATGAGAGGGAGGTCCATTTCAGGCAGAGGGATCAGCAAATGCAAAGGCTCTGAGCAGGACTGTGCCCCTTGTGTGTTCAGGGAACACCAAGAGGTGTGAATATGGAAAGTGGTTTGAGATGAGATCAGAGAGATAATGAGACATCAGGTCCTAGTGACTTGGTGGCCCATTTAAAGGACTTTGGAGGTTTTAATGTGATTACAAGGACTTTGGCTCTTTTTTTTAAGTATAACATATGTATAATAACTTTGCTATTTTAATAATTTTAAGTGTACAATTCAGTAGCATTAAGTACATTCACAGTGTGCAACCATAACTATTCCAAAATTCCCTCATCCCCTGGTAACCTCTAATCTATTTTCCATCCTATGAATTTTCTATTCTGGATACTTCATATAAATAGAATCATACAATATTTGTCCTTCTGTAGCTGGCTTATTTCACAGCAGAATGTTTTCAAGGTTCACCCATGTTGTAGAAGATATGAGTACTTCATCGCTTTTTATGGCTAAATAATATTCCACTGTCCGTATATACATTTTATGGTGTGTGTGTGTGTGTGCATACACACACACACACACATACACATACTCACACATACATTCAACTGTTCTTGAATTTGGGTTGTTTCCACCTTTTAGCTATTATAAATAATGCTACTGTGGACATTGGTTATCTGTCTGCTTTCAATTTTTTAGGGTTTATACTGAGAAGTGGAATTGCTGATCATATTGTAATATGATGTTTAACTTTTTGAGGAACTGTCATACTGTTTTCCATAGTGGCTGCCCCATTTTACTTTCTCACCACCAGTGTACAAGGGTTCCAATTTCTCTGCATCCTTTTCTACACTTACTGTTTTCCTTTTTTTTTTTTTTAATTACAGATATCCTAGTAGTTCTGAAGTGGTATCTCTTATGGTTTTGATTTACATTTCCCTAATTACTAGTGATGTTGAGCATCGTTTCATGTACATATTGGCCATTTTAAAATTTTCTTTAGAGAAATATCTGTCAAGTCCTTTGCCCATTTTTAAACAGGATTGTCTTTTTGTTGTTGGGTTGTAGGAGTTCTTTATGTATTCTGAATATTTACCTCTTATCAGATATATAATTTGCAAATATTCTCTCTCTTCTGTGGTCTACTCTTTTGATAGTGTCCTTTGATGCCATTTGTTTTCTATGTCTTATACGGTTCTTATTCCTCAATTTCTCCATTACTGCCTTTTTTTTGTATTTAGTTTTTTTTTGTAGTGTACCATTTTATTACCGTCTTTCTTTTTCTTTACATTTCTTTCTTAGTTATTTCTTAGTGGGGACAAAGGTTGTTATAAATTTAAGTGATAATTCCTAAGATAACTACTAAGAACTTTCACTTTTGATATGAGTAAAATGGAAAGCTATTGGAGGTTTTGACTAGACCTGGTTTTTGTGTTAGTCTGGCTGCTGTGCTGAAACAGACTGTTGAAGACCAGGCAAAGGGCTGAAGTCAGATGTTAGGAGATTTTAATGATCCAAGCAAAAAAGGATGGTTGCCTGAACCACTGTGTCAGTGATGGAGGTGTTAGTGTACAGATTCGGAGTATACTTGTGATAATAGAACCATCAGGATTTACTAATGAATTATATGTGGACCATGAGAGAAAGATGAGTCAAGGGTGGCACCAAATTTTTTTGGAAGATGGAATTCCATTTGGAGGTAGAATTCCACATTTTAGGAGACCTGTATTAAATGGATTCATCATCAGTTTTTTCAAAAAATATATTCCACATTTAGGAAAAAACTAAAACATCTCAAGGATGTGTTCATATGTTGGATTTCTGTTTTGCTTTTCACTAAACTATCAGGATATGTAATTGAGTCAACATAGAAAGGCCCGTTCCTTATACCTCCCACATATACTACACTGAAAACCTTGTCTGTTGAGAATGGTGATCATTAAATACTGTAAAAGTGAAAATTAACAAAAGGGAGGGGGGGAAAGAAGGAAAAAGAGTTCAGTTATATTTATACTGTCCTTACCAAATGAGCAATGCATATTAATAACTTTGAGAAAGAACTTCAGCAAAATCTTTGTGCAGAAAAAAGTATTATTTTTTCCTATCAAATCTGATTTTAAATATATCAGAAAACTTAGTCCCTTCCATTTATCTGAAATGTTCAGAAAAGTCAAATCTATAGAGATGGACATGAGTGATCTTTTGGGAAAAAATTTGTAAAACTACATTGTGATAATGTACAACTCTCTAAATTTACTAAGAAAAATTGTACACTTAAAACAGAACTTTTAAGGTTTCTTAATTATACTTCTATATAAAGCTGTTAAATAATAAAAATGCACCAGAAAGAAAATAAAGCCCTTATCCCTCAGTTGTTCTGATTTATATTTTAATACTTAAATAGAAAATGTTTTGGTTAAACTTTTAACCCAATCATAGTGTTTCAGCTCCATACTTATATATTTTATGTGTTAAAATGTGTTTTACATAATGGTATTCTTAATTAAATGTTTCCAATAGTAAGCCAAATCCTTAGTAAAACTAGTGTTAAGTAGCATGGCTTGTCTGAAAATTAGTATTACAACAAAGCCCAGCAAAGAAATACTTGAATGGACAGAAGCATTAATTATGAGTTCTTTTTTTTAATACAAGGGAAGTGCTTTGCTTAATGATGGTATACTATAAAGTAGAACATTTCTAAATGTACACATGTATAAATGCATTAAAAAAGATCTAGAAGTATATTCACAAAACTGATAACTATAGTTACTTCTCTTGGGGGAAGAATAATTAAGGGCAATTTTTTACTCTGTTTAAATTTTTATAAGAAGATACATGTATTTATTCATGTATTACTTGTATAGCTAATATAAAGCAAAAGTATAAAGAGACAACAACTGAAAAGAAAAAAATCATAACCTCAATAAACGCAGTGAGAATGTAGAAGGTAAAAATGTGAGAAATATTTAGTTTCCAAGTAGATATAATATAAAATAATTGCAAAGATCAACAGAGAATGGATAAGTAGATTACACTAAATTAACTAAATGGAACTATAAATATTACTTGAACATAAGCATCATAAACACTACTTTATTAAATTTATGAAACAAATGGAAAATTGTTATATATACTAAAGAAGAGGATACAATGTAACATGTACAATTTAGTTTACAACAGTAAAAACAAGTAGGAAAATTGAGTAAAAGAAATAAAGATGACCATGAGAGTATTTCAAGTCAAGTGGCTAGAGCAGCCCATATTACTCTTACTTTCTTTGAAGGGTTTCTGAATAATCAGAAATTGTTGGAAAGAAATCTTGCCATAATTGAGGATTGGCAAAATGTATATGATTAAAGTCATTGCAGAGAATTCTAGAAATAGGAATTGTTTGAAAAGAAAAATTTACACCCATTTTTATACTCCCCTTTAAGCAGCACTCTTGAAAATATATACTGTTAGTGTCCTCTTAATTATTACTCAGTTTGCTAACTCTCAAACCCATGGTTAACTATCTAATATTTTCATCTACTTAGGCACAATTATTTTAATGATGAATTTTTTAAGTTTTCTATGTTAGCATGTAAGATAGAACATAACAGGAAGAAATATGGGAAAACAGATGAAAACAGCTACTTATTAATAAGCATAACTTAAATGCTAATGTTAGAAAGAAAAAGGTTTTCTAAAGTTGATTTCTAAAAAAAATTAGTAAATAACAACCAATATGTTGCTTATATACTTTTGTATTTTACTAAATTTTTTCTAATGAAAGGTGGTATTCCCATGCTTTGTCCCTCATTGCCATTTACCAGAGGTAACTACTTTTATAAATGTGGATGAATTTATATCTCCATTATTTGTATGTTTGTCTACAGAAACATTGCATTATGAGGTTTGCCCTCATGATTTTTAATTATATAACATGTAATCCCCTAAATAGTACGGGTATTACCATCCTAAACCATCCTTAGATTTAAATTTTTCTGTACTATGGTGAACAGTTTAAAATTGGGGAGAACTAATTTCAGATAAATTGGTCATCATTTGTTTCTGCAGTGCTGGAACAGATTAAATTGTTTCATCAGTGATTCTCAATTGGGGGTGATCTCTCCTACCCTCCCTTCCCCAGATATTTGGAAATGTCTGGACATATTTTTGATTATCACAGCTTGGTGGGCAGGGCAATGCTACTAGCATCTGGTGGTAGAGGTCAGGGGCGCTCCTGAACATCCTAGAATACACCGTCAGCCCCTGCCACAGAATTAGCTGGCCAAAACTGTGAGTATTGCTGAGGTGGAGAAAACCTGCTTTACGTGAAAGTGGTTGAGCAAGGAATACCCAGGCAGACTGCTTAGGTTCATATCTTATCCTCAGCTCTTACTGTGTGACTGTGAGCAATTATTTAACCCCTCTGTGCCTCAGTTTCCTTATCTGTATAATATTAATAGTACCTGTTTTACAGGTTTGGTGAGAGACTATTTATTACATGTGAAACATGTAGAAATAGTGTCTGGCATGTAGTGGAAGCTTAATAAATGTTGGCTGCTATCATTTTGTTGTTGTTAATATGGGAATTCATATGTACAGTAAAAGTTACAAAATTTTCAACTTCCCTATGACTTATAAACAAGTCTCTCAATAAAAATAAAAATCTTGTCAAAAGAATAAAATCAGAGCATTGTGCATTTTCATGTGACAAATATATAAAACAAATACGGCCCATTAATACCTATCTTAGCAATTTGAAGGAGTTTCTAAGCACAATTATGAGACTAACTACATTCTTACATACCTGTTTTCTATACGCAGATTATTTTTTTTAATATTTTAAAATTATGTCATGAATGCTGGTTCATCTCACAGCGCAGCACCTCTTGAACTGAGACATTAGTCCAGTGGTCTTTTCCCCTAGGTTCTGGAGTTGTTTTTTTGTTTCTTTGAAAGTCCTAACTCTTGCAACATAATTCAGGAAGTCAGTGTTTATTAAAAAAAATACAAGGAAATACATGAAATAATTTTGACTTGACTTGAATTTCTGGCTTATTTCCTCATTGTTTTTTTTTTTTTTTTTTTTGCTTTTGCTTTCCTTGGTGCTAAATTCTTACTTTGTTCTTTCTTCTTTCATAGGTGTTAAAACACATTTTTGGGGGGCATTGTTATGAGTAAATCCTGAGAATATGATGAGTGTTCAACTAACTAAAATCTAGGTTATTTTTAAAGGTAATAGAAAATACTTAATGTTTGTCACATCATGGTTTTATTTTTTCTTTTAAAAACTGTTGTACTATAAAATTCATTGATGAAAATTAATGCAAAGTAATTCTTTGTGTTTCTCACTGTTATCCCTATCAGTGAAGTAATTTATGAACTGTAATTATATTAAATACATCATTTAAACTACGTAATGATTAAATTCAAAGTATTTTTATATACCTTGCAAATATAAAAATATCCAGAAAAGCTTCAGATGTACAGATAATGTATAGTGCTGTTTTCTAGAAACAGCAAATTAATTTTCTCCATAATTTCGCTAAGATAATAAATGGCACAGAAAAATACCCCACAAACTCATTTCTTGAACCAAAAAAAGAGGGTGTTTACATGGTATAGAGTGCACACTTTTTTTTTCCTGTCTTCTTTTGCTTCCTTTTTTTCTTAAAGTTCAGTTTTAGTTTTTTACCACTTGATGGCAGTGATGGAGCTAGAGCTACCCTAAGGAGGTTGGGGCTAGAACTCATTATGAATAAGAAAAGGGTAGATAGAAAAGAAATCTCTGACATTTTAATATTATTCACATTTCTAGGTGATATTACTTATATTGCAAGTGACAGTAATAGGGGGAAAATCCTCTAGATGGAGCTTCAGTACTTTCTAAGGGAGAACATTTGCTGTAGCTTTCCAAATACATGCTTTATATTGTTTTACGTAATATATTCAGTCCAAAATGACTTTTAAAAAAATAATAAAGGTTGAATATATGTCAGTTGTAATTAGGGTAAATTAACTCACCAAGTCCACCAATAATTTGAAAAAATGGCTGTTCAAGTATCTTAAATTTCTATTTCATTGTTATTAAAAAAATGTCTGTTAAAAGTGTTAGACACTTCTAACTAGTATAAAATGAGCTTACATATCTAACAAGTTAGTAAAAGGCATAATAGGAAATTAGGTGCTTAAAATCCATATGGCACCTTAATTAAACATGGACATCTATATTGTCAGTTGTTATGCCTATTACCAGTCAACATTTGAGCTCTTAAGAGAACAAATATTCTCCCAGTTCAATTTCCCAACTTTCAAAAAAAGTAAAATTAACCAAAATTTGAGAGATTTATGTAAAAATTCTTTTAAAGAACAATGTTCTTTAAGTAGTAATTAATCTTATTCTCAAGAGAACTGTTTTCCTTATATAGATAGATAAAATGTTTTCATCACTATATACAGAAATGAGTTTGTTTTTATTAGGCAAAAGGTGGATGTTAAAAATCTCAGTACACTGTTGATTTTAGGGTGTACTTTTAAAAGAACAAGAAAACTTGAAACAAGAGTAGTAAATTTTCTTAACTTCCTACTTGGATTAATTTTGATGTCCTATAAAGCATTTCAATAAGTATGTGCTATTGGTTTATAATTGGTATTTTTAGCACTCAAAATATTAGAGGGAAACCATGGGTAATATTTGGTTTCATATTGACATTAGCTAGTAGTTGTTTTATGTTGAAAGATAATGTATAACTGGAAAATCATATGAGAAGCATGAAAAATGGTTTGCAATGGTTTTACTTTTTTTTTTTCACTTTCTTGGTAAAATTCTTGCTTATGCTCTATTGAGACAAAAAGCTCACTGAGAGTAATTACCAGTAACTTTTTATAATTACATTTAATGATAGTGATAGCAACAGTTGATTTTCCTTTTGGCTAGGCAAATATGGTATAAATTCATTTCAGGTTGTATATAAAGTCAGCTAAATTTGTAGCATAATTTGCTTGTAAATCACCTCAGTTGTAACAATCTCCCAGAAAGCCACATATTACTTTATTTGTTCCTTATTAAGTTTTGGGACTCTTCTAGAGGAGCACATTTCAGAAACATCTCATGATTTTTTTAAGCACCTCCTTTTATTAATAGCTCCTAAACCAATATGATTGCATTAAATTCGTTTTCAGATATGTAATTAAATGAACTCGAAAAGATATGGTCTGTCTCTCAGGGATAGGAAACCTCCAAATCAAAAAGTTGTTATGCTACTACAAATATCTATAAATGGTAACTTTATAATAGTAGTTAATAATGAAATAAATTCATTTAAAATTGTTATAGTTAAGTTTTAACTTAAATTTTAACTTGAGAAATCTCTCTTGACAGAGGGAAACTGAAACATTCTTCATTTCTCTGCAGCACTTGCCTGAGAAGAAATCAACTATATATAGCAAGTTAATTTTACATGTTAAAGCCTTTTTTAAGGGGAAAAAGAATAAAGCATGCAGTTGTTATTTGCTGCTGTCAGATAAGTTAAAAACTGTCTTTAATTTGGTGGAGGTTCAGAATAACTGTATGTTGGTTAAAATATACTACATAACGTTATGTAGTTTCATCTCTAATATTTAAAGTTTACTTAGATTACATTTCTGTTTTGCTGGTAGAAGTGCCAGAATTTGGGATGAAGTATTCTCATGGTTAATTATTTTATTTAGAATATTATATTCACTTTTAGTGTTTGCTCCATAATCATCATTCATAATAAATTTTATCAGTGTCAAAAAGACAAAAATAAATGGACCAACTAGAAAAGGACATTTTTTTTTGTAAACTAGCTATAAAAAATTAATTTCCCTAAACTGTAGTCTGCAACAGATTTTTGTTAAATTGTATGGTGAGAGTATAGTAAGCACAAGAAAATCTGTAGCCGTTATTACATTGCTTATTAAAAATCCTTTGATTTATCAAAACATTGTATTACTATACCCAGAAAAACACTGACACAGCCTCCTGCTATTACTACAGACTTGGAGCAATACATACTGTGTTTGTCAATTCTTAAACTGTTTCTGGACAGCTCCATATCCCATTAGTTATATATGCATTTGAATATTGTTTGTCCTTTCATTTCATGTTCAAGTTTTGAGTTTTATGTTAATATTGGATAGTTTTCAGTACTGTCTAAAATATCATACAACAGCTAGTAAAACAATTTGACTCTATTTTGTTTTAATAAAAATTTTATTTATCTTTTTCATTTTTTCTAGCATTAAAGAATTCCTATTTTACTTTCAAAGATAAATTATATGGATAGTAAAATAATTTATGTTTCAATTTATCTTTTTTTAGGAAAGTAGTTTTATTTTTTATTTTTTGGAAAAAATTTTTTCTTATTGAAGTAGTTTATATACAACCTTATATTGGTTTCAAGTATACAGCACAGTGGTTCAACAGTTACCCATATTATTAAATCCTCACCCCCACTACTATGGTTACTCTCTGTCAGCATAGGAAGCTTTGCATGTAAAATGAATTTCTACATTCACTTTGAATGTCACGTATTCTAGGATAAAAAAGTATGTCTCTTTTTAAAACTTTAATATACTTGTAATGTTTTCTCAATTTTGAAAATTTAATTAATGAATAAGAGGAGTAATGTTATTTTGAATGGACATATATTACGTGTATGCAAAGAAACTCTTAACTTTTAGGATTCTTTTATAAAGTTTGTTTTCTTATAAGTTAACATAAATACTGCATTTTTATTAAAATAATTTTTAACCTAAAAAAATAAATATATTTTATCCTAACTGATACGATGTTTTGGTATGAAAAGCCATAACTTAAATCCTTTTACACTGAAAAAAATTTTAATATGCCAAAATTTATTTATAAATTAAGAATACTCGAGTAGTTAATCAATTATAATTACTTGAATACTTCATAATAATACATAAAGTGATACAGTTCCAGAATAATAGGAATTTAAACACATAGTAAAACTAAAATTAGATAGTGAATTTAAGAATTTGGGTACCTTGTCTATAAATTTTGACCTTAATTTTTTGTTCAGGGGCTTAAGAGTTGTTGGGGAGGAGTATTTAGATATTTCATTTAATACAGACGTGTGCTGTTTTGCATTTAAAGTAGTTATGGTTGTTAAAGGACCTCAGAGCAGATGATTAATGAAGCTTTCTCATCTGAATTCCTGACTTGTTGATCATGAGTACTTTTGTGTATACTTGTTTCTCTTTCTGATTTATTATATACAAATGTTTATTACATATATGATTAGGTTTTTGAAGGAGAGTGTTTTGTTAATCAATGTTAAGTTCTCATTTGTCTCTGAAAAATTAATTTGGTTTGACTTAATTTTTTTTTTTCAAATTGTCTTGAGCTCCCTGCAAAACCATGTAGCCTCACGGAACGATATATGTTACAATTAGCCAAGCAAGCCTAAATTATTAGATCTGAGAACTATAAATGAAATTAACTGTAATCACTCATAGTTTTTTTTTAGCTTATCAACTAAGTTTTCCAGATAATTGTGGTTTTAATAATAATATCCAATGGTTTATTTTGTTTTGTTTTAGGTTTAAGTACAGATTTAAAAATATACCTATTCTGGATTAGGGTAGAAATGTATTTAACTTTTAAAGAGTAGTTTCGTTTCTCAGATATCTCTAATGTCATGATTCAAAGAAATGGGATATAATAGAAATATTAGTACTAACCAGTCCTTATATCCTTACTAACATGTAGGCTTTGATTATGAACATTTGAAGTTCTGTATATTTACTGCTTTTCAAGAATGTCAGAAACCATTGAACAAAATAAATGGCAAAATACTGATGTAATATCACTATTAGATGTCATATCACAATGATTCCCAAATCAGTACTGATGGAAGCAATATGGAAAATTTCCAGTTTGAAGAAGACTATGTTTGGGGACCTGTAGTGTATAGCAGGAATCAAAGTTAGAAACTCAGGACAAGTCAGGAACACATCTTTAAAATGCTTGTCGCTTATCAGCTTCATTTTTCACTCCCTCCATTTGGAGACTTTCTAGGAAAGCAGTGTTACTGAAACATATTTAATTCGAAGAGTAGTTCAAAGAAATCGTATTTGTCTCTGTGAAAAGTCAGACTCACCAGTTATGTTAGAGCCAAAACATTTTACAATCTTTTGCTCACCTTAAAATTTTTTTAACATTTTAAAATTTGGATGTATATTTAGGTTTTTCCTTTCTATCTTTTCTGTCTACTGCTTAAAAACATAACAAACAAAAAACAGAAATAATTAAGGTTCTAGAAAGAGAAATGAAAGAACTCTTTAAGAATGAAGTTTCAAAAATTTTCCCTCATGTTACCCATATATTAGAACGAGGAATAAATTGTTGAAATAACTTCCAGCTTCATTTTATAATTTTTCACTCTTAACTTTTAACTGATTTGATAAATGACTTAAAATCATTTCCAGATTCACAAGTTATGTCCTATTCTATTTTAAAGTACACATGTTTCAATAAGTGATTGCTTCGTAACACCGGACTTAAAATTAATCAGTTCTCTTAGCCTTGTGGTTACTTTGGTAATTGGGAGAGTTGAGAAATGTGCAGTTTTGTGGAATAATATATAACATACTTTTAATCTGATTGCATATTTGTGTGTTTTGCATGATGGTCAGTATTTAGAACTAGGTTGATTTTATTCAAGTTTGCTTTAGGTTTTGCTTAAATAAGTGTTCTTTGCTATTCCAAATCTTGTATTTATACTGTCATACTAATATATTATTTACAAATAAATATGTACTGGTAGTGCATGCTCAAAAATGTTCTGTTACTAAACTTTTCAGTCTTGTAGACACTTGTAACATCCATTTGTTTTCACCTTGCTGCCAGATCACATCAACACTCAAGTTAAACTATTCTCTGTCTACTTACCACTGAAGCACTTACTTCTTGTCTTTCACAACTCTTTTATACCCCACTATTGCCATAATCTTCCCAACCCATTCAGGCCATGTGCTAATTTTTTGAAACATAGATGAAATAGAATTTAGAATTTAATCATCTGTATTTGCCTTACTTCTTTTGTGATCTCTGCAAAGATAGGCTTACAAATTATTACAAATAACTTGATGAAAATTTTGGCCAGCAAGTGTGACAAATGTGCTAAAGTTAAATACTCCTAATTATTTTCAGATATAAGAACTATCAAACACTTCTGAGAGTGTAATGATCATAAAACAGCTATTACATAATAAAAATCCCCCAGAGAAGCTATAGTCTTCTAAAAACTCTTGGCTTCAGGAGCTATTAAAATGCATAGAAAAGATGTGCAGTATCAAAATATATACCATTGACCCTTAACACAGATTTGAATTGCATGGGCCCATTTATATTTCTTCAATAAATATACTGGAAAATTTTTTGGAGATTTGTGACAATTTGAAAAAACATTTTTCTCTAGCTTCAGATATTTCAGATCTTCTTTTAAAGAATAGCAATGCAAAATTGCAGAGTTACTAGTTCTGTCTCTCCTCTGTCTACATATCCATTTTTTCCCTTAGTATGACCTTCCTACTACTACCTCTGAAGAAGGCTAAAAGAACTCCCTAACCATCAGCTTGTACTCTCATTCCTGTTATTTCAAACAAAGAATTCCCCTCTCAACTTTTATTAGCAATGACATTTATGTTTCTTCAGGATTTATAATGTTTACATTCAAATGCTTTCAACTTCCCATGACCAATCTACACACTTACCCTGCATCTATTCTCTCCTTCTCACTGGAGATGTCCCCTTTGAAGGCCAGCTTTGCTCTCATAATTTGGATTCTGTCCCTCTGTCTACCCCCACCTGCGCTGGAAACATGAACTGTCAGTAATCCTGTGTATGACCTGTTTAAATTCTCTCAACTGGATCCTTCTCATCTATTAAAAAGGAAAGGAAACGTCTCTCAGTCTCACATCTCCTTTTAGCAGCCAAATTTTTTGAAAATCTATCTTCATTTTCTCACTTCTCACTCATTCATTACCCCACTCTGGTTTGGCATCTGTATCCATTACTCTACCAGAACAGCTTTTCCCAAGGTTTTTGGTGATCATCAAAAGGTAAATCCAGTCTATACATTTCAGTGTTCATACCTAATAGTAGCAGTATTGGTACTGCTGACCATTCTTTTATTCTTGGAATAAATCTGTACTCTTCTGATTTTCTACCTACCTCTGGTTCTCTGCCATTAATTATTTACATTTCTTCTTTCTCATTTAGGCTTTCTTGAAGCAGTCTTATTCATGCCTATGGTTTGATTGTTCTTCATGTACCAATAGTTTCTAAATTTATATGTCTAGCACAAACTACTTGTTTGAGCTTCTGACCTTTGTTTACAGATGCTTAATTTACGGTTCCTCTTGAATATTTCAAAGGCACCTCCTGCTTGGCAAACTCATGGTCCTCTGTGTCCTTCTAATCTTCTTCCAGTATTCCCTATTTCGCCTAATGGTACCAGTATCCTTAACTGTGCAAGTCTGACACCTACAGTCATCTATCATTTATACCCTTCCCCCAATCTTACTTATTAAGAGAACTTCTCCTCATAGCATTTCATACAGACTCTTTGTTTTCTCTCCCTGATAGATTACCCAAGATAAGCTGATAGCCACTCTTCTGAAATACTGTAATTCTATCTACCCTGAAATTATCTTAGACTTATCCAGTATCTCTTGCTTGATCCATACTATGATTGCTACAATTAGGAAGTAACAATAATGAGGAAACTAGCCACTACAACTGCGGCCAGCTCCAGAAACCACACCTACCCCACTCAGAGGAGTGCCCAATGGCCATGAAGCTAGTAGGTAAATACTAAGACTGCTTCTGACACTGTCACAGAAGAACCTTTGGCTTAGCCAGCAGCAGTTATCTTTGCCTGATTTCTGCATTCTGTATCAGAGTGCATCTGACTGGCCAAACCCAAGTCACTTCTAGTTTTTTGCTCTCTAGACTCTAATACAGGAAGGAGCTCTAGAAAGGCATTGTGGAATATGGTCGCCAGTAGCCAGCCAAATGTGGCTATTTAAATTTAAATATATGACTAAACAACTGAATTTTAAATTTTATTTAATTAATTAAATGAATAATTTAAATAAATAAAATATAAAATTCAGTTCTTTAGTCATGCTACCCACACCTCAAAGTGCTCCGTAGCCATGTAACTAGTGGCTACCATACTGGACAGGGCAGACCCAGAACATTTCCATCCTTGTACAAAGTTTTTCTGGACAGTGCTGGACTAGAAGGAAGGTGCACTGATACTTTGTCTACTGAAGGAGCCATGATATTTGAAACAGGGAGTACTTTGAACAGAGTCCTATAAAGGGCCAAGAATATGTGGCTTGGACTAGGATCATGGGAGTGTTTGGATGGCCCATGAATCATATAAGGAGACCTGAAGGAAGGAAAACAATTGAGGTTTACCGTTAGACTTTTGGTTTAGGCTATTGAGTAGATAGATGATGGTGCCATTTACCTAGAAGGAAAGACTGGGAAAGGAGCGTATTTAGGGGAGTGCTGTTATTTCTGCTTCCCAGTGGGAACTTAAAAAACATAAATTAAAAGAATTGGTCTCTGTTTTCAAAAGATTTACAGTCTAGACTATGAATAATTTAGAAATTCACCCTGACAATCCTTGAAGAAAAGGAAATATGTTATGGAATATTACATGTCTATTTATATGGCGATAAAGATTTTACCCTAAAAAAGCAAGTTTATTTCAGAGATCTAAAGAAAAGCATCCAGTATCGTTCCATTGCACTTCCAGGTTTGCACTATATTTTGCAAATTTGTCAGTTTTTAAAAATGGTGTAAGAATTTGTTAAATTAGAGAATAATACATAAAAACAAACCTATCAGTAAATAGAGTGGATTGGTTTCAATATTTATTCCTTCGTTCTGGTGTGCTTTACTGCTCATTGTGTGGAAAACTAATAACCGTTTCTCTAACTCACTTGCAGCAAGTGTTCTGGATGTAGTACAGCTTTGGCCAATAAGAGGTACTTTTATAATTTTAGGAAATCAGATGGGGGCCGTGCTTCTGCTGTTTTTGCCTCTTCTCTTTGCAGGTATGGGTGCCTATCCTTTTTTTTTGTTGCATCATGGATTTGAAACCAACACTTGTGTCAGGAGAGAAGCATGCCAGTGGGAAATTGGCCTAAGCCACTTAGCAGTAGCAGTCAGTTGACTCTCATCTAAGAGGTCCAGCTGTAGGTCTTGGGAACTGTCCTGCTGACATTTGGGCACAGGGCTCCTGTCTTTGGGAAGAAGACTGCCAAGAACAAGATAGTCTGGCAGGAATTACAGTAGAAAAAAGCCCTGTAAGGGGAGCTGATGCCCAGAGATTAAGGACCAACCTGTCTCCGAAAGGGAGTAAATGCAAAACTGCATTCGGTGAACAGATTTTCAGTGTTCCCCGTGTCACAGCTAGAATCTGTGCAGGCTGAGCTTTCAGATGAGATCATTTGGTCCTGCTATTGGGAAGTATAGTCTGCAGAGGAAGATAAAGTTAATAGCTGACCATTTTCAAGATGCAGCAACCGAGGTTTTAAAGGACTGCTGAGGCACTCTCTGTCTGGTACATTTTGTCCATCTTTCCAAAGAATAGCTTTTTTCCTTTTTTGTTTCATTACTTCCAGCTTTTATAGTTTATCCAGTCTTTCTTCCTATTTTCCCTTGTATATTTTGTTGTTCTTTTTCTACTTTCTTAGACTGTATACTTGTCTTGTTTATAATAGCATTTAAAGCTACATATATGTTTCTTCTAAGTAGAACTTTAGCTCTCATAGATTTTGATGTGAAGTATTTTCCTTTTCAATAATTTTTAGGCAATATGTAATTCCAACTTTTATTTCTGCTTTGATAAATATTTTTTTAAAAACCTTGCAAGCAGCTGAGTTTGTCATTTTTGTCTCTGATGGCTATTTTGTTTGATTATTATTTTTAAATGTGACCTGCAAATCTCTACTTTTTGGAATTAAAGCTTTCTTTGTGACCAAATTCATCACTGATTTTTTTGATCATTTCTGAACATAGATCTGATATGTTCTGCTGGCAATATATATATTTGTATGGTTGTATCTGTATAAATATACGCATCTTAACATTTTAAAAATTATTCAGATCCTTTATAGCTGTGCTTATTTTTGGTTTATTTGATATGTCAAATTCTATAAAAGGTATATTAAAGTTTTCTGCATGATTGTTTTTAAAGTTCTTATATTTAGGAGTTTTGCTGTTATGTGTATGGATATTGGGTTGTTTCGAGCCTAAAGATTTATGGCTATTTTAACTTTTCAATGGTTTATACTCTTCATTACAGATTACCACTCTGTCCTGTTGCTTACTTTGAACTTTAAGTTACCCCTTTTCTGATAATATCAACACTCTTGTTTTTCTTTTATTTACTTTTGTCTTTGTTCTTCTCTTTGTTTTCAGTCTTTTGGGTTTGGTTTTTAACCCAATTTGATGATCATTTTATTTTGATAAGGGAATTCAATATATGTTAACATTTACTGAAGAAGTTGTTATATTTTATTTTATCTTTGTCTATAGTATTTAGGATACATTTCTGTTGTTTTTTACATGCTGTTTTGTTGGCTTAGCAAAATTTCTTTTCCTGTTACTTTGGAAATTTTCATGAGTTTTAAAATTATACAGTAGCAACCTTCTCATTTTTAAAGATGATAATAAAATACATTATTTCTCTACTAATAGATCAAAATCAAATAATAGCATTTGTTTCACTTTTTATTCTTCTTTGCCTCCTTCCTTTTTTTTTTAATTCTTGGCTATTATTAGGTTGTCTTTTATTGGCATATTCTGTTTCAGGAACACTTTCTAAACACATGTAACAGCCAGTCATAATATATTTAGACTTAACTATATATTGCATGTTTTACTGCTCACCACCGTATTCCTGTTCAGCTTTTTGTTATGAATGTTTAAAAACGTACACAGAAATAGAATAGTTTAATCAACTCCCATATATACCCATCATTCAAATTTAAGAGTTATCAACATTTTCTCACATTATCCTTTATTTTTCTGAAATATTTAGAAATTAGTATCAGACATTTTGGCATTTTAAGTATCTCTTAGATAAGGGCATTTTCTTAAATAATCATGACATAGTTTTCCCACCCAGTAAAATTAACATTAATTCCTTAATAGCACCTACTATGCAGTCCTTATTCAGGTATTCCTGGTTTTCTCCAAATGTCTTTTCACCTTGCTTTTGTTTAAATCACAGGCCAAGTAAGGCCTATACTTTATATATTGGTGGTTCTGTCTCTCATATCTCTTTAATATAGAACTATATATTTTGCTTCTTCCCTCTGCCATTAACTTGTTAGAGACCTCCTTTTCAAAACAAAGTCGTTGCAAAATATAGCCTAACATAGCTAATATGGTTTCCATAAATGATGATATTGTTTTGTGAATAGTTGATCTGATGTTCCTGCCAACTCAGTCTCCCAGTAATTAGATATCAGAAGCAGCTGTCTTGTGAGGCTGCACTCTTTTGTTTATCTACATTTTGTAGAATGCTTACCTTTCTAATCTTGTGGGGAGGGCAGAGGTGTGTCAACTTAAACGTGTTATTAATCAAGTTTATTTAGATACAAGTTAGAAATCAGGGGAGGAATACATTCCTCTTATACTGCCCTGGAAATTATATGATTTGTCAACAAATCATTTTTACTGACCTTGACTCTCAAAGAGTACTAATATAAATGCTCTATATGAGCATCAATAACCAGAATATAGGCTAATCGCTAATCTCTCATTGGTTCCTATATATAATTTAAGGATAAGAAAGTCAATTAAAACTATAATCTTACACAAATTTCAGTAGATTTCTCCAAAGGCAATTGACATTAACAGATTTGTAATGGGAGAACCCTGCTTCTTTTATAGAAAGTAAGCCTTAGAAGCCCGACTTAAAATCTATCACAAAGAGAAATACTTATTTTTGCCATGGAAAATCATTTTTTATTTTTAAAATATTTTCCTTTAACAATTTATTTGAATTTGATATGCACGTAGTAGATATCCCATAGTCCTGAAGATATGATGAATACAATTTCCTGCCTTACCTGTCTGTCCACTGACTAGACAACTTCCTTTAAATGTCTGTATTTTGTCCTAGTGGTAATGAACTTGTGTCCGGGCACACAGCTCATTGTTTGCTGGCTTTTGCCAGGGGAGGGAAAGAGCAGGCTCTGTTGACTCATCAATTCAAATGCAAAGGCCAGAATAAAGAGGACAAAGTCATTATTAACAGTTTGGATTGAGCTTTTAATTAGTAATACTAGCTATGAAAATGACTCACGGACTAGTCAGGAAGGTTACATGGAATTACTAACTTGGAGGCACTTGATTTTGGGTAAATAACACTATACAAATTAAGATTCCCAGATGTCAAATAGAGTTTGAAGTACCTCAACTATGTGCCTATATATCTATGCTTTGGATAACTATAGTCTTCTCTCCTTACTGAATCTGACAGCCAAATACATGTTCTTCTCTTGGATTTAATATTTTGAGGTTTTTCAAGGCAATAGGAAGTTTTATTAAGAGGGGTTTACTTTAATGATTCTGTCACATTTTTCTGTGTTGACAGATAGTAAACACACTAGTGGGGGTGAAGATTTAATATGGGTAACTGTTGAACCACTGTGTTGTATATTTGAAACCAATATAAGATTATGTATCAACAGTACCTCAATAAAAACTTTTTTTAAAAGAGGGGTTTACTTTGGTCAGATCCCAGATAAGGTTTCCTAGTAGTTAATTTGGTTAACTAGTCATATATTTTTCTACCACCTGACAGACCCCAAAAAAACAGGTCTCACATTTGTAGAGACAATGTAAATAGAATGAGTTTCAGATTATTGGCAATCCATTGATATAAATCAGGGGTCAACAAACTATTGTCTGTGGGCCAAAACCAGACACTACCTATTTTGGGAAATAAAATTTTATTGGGACACTGCCAAATCCATTTATGTATTGTCTGTAGCTGCTTTGTCACTACAATGGCAGAGTTGAATAGTTGCAAGAGACTCTGACCTGCAAAGCCTAAAATATTTATTCTCTTGCCTTTACAGAAAAAGCTTGCCAATCCCTGATAAAGTAAAATAAGAAATCTCTCTTAGGTCACCTAGGACAGGGTTTTCAGTGCTCTTACCTTGCAAAACTTTTATGAGGATAGAGATTATATCTATTTTGTTCACCACTGTATCCTCAATGCTTGCATATAGTAAGTACTCAATAAACACCCAAATCCGTTTTACTCTCCTGAGTTCCCTAGTCCACATGTTCTAAAGCACAAATTCAGATAAACTGCAAGTCAAGTTTGCCATGTGTTAAAGTGAAGGAGAAATACTGACTTTCTACCCTACATGTTATAATGATTTTTATTTACTCAGTATTAACTATATGCCAGATACTATAATCACAGCATTCATATATTAATTGATATGTATAATTTAAACATCACATCAATCTTTTAGGTGTTATAGCATTATCATTTCCATTTTACAGATGAGAAGTTAAGATATAAAGAGCATAGATAATTTGCCCAAAATCACATAGCTAGTAAATGGTTTAGTTATATTCAAACCCATCTTCATCCTAAGCATTATAGTAAATGGAAAGGGGCTAATTCAAACATAAGGTAGAATATGCATAAAATTTCTCTGTCATTTGCCCTATATCTAAAAGCCTTACCAGGTCTGTACAAAAGTAAATTAGATGAGAAAATTTTCACTGAGATTAATATATCATCTATAGAAGAAAGGTTCACAGGGAACAATCCATACATTTTAAACAACTCATCAAGCTGCATCAGTTCATTACTAATCCTGCTTTTCAAATTCTCAAAGATAACTGGCTCCATTTTGAGGTATATATATAGCATAACTTACATTAGAAGACCGTCAAGGAGTGGCCATAGGATAAGCAGAAAATAGTCTCCAGTTCTAGAAGAGGTAGCTTGTGAGATGAGATTTTTTAAATTTCTGCCATTTACTACCTGTGTAGCCTTGGCAGGTCACTTAGCCACAGTTTGAGCCCTCACCTCCTCATTAAAATGGAGATGAATATGCCTGTCCCAAAGGGTTGTGAAGATCAAGGGAATTAACATATTCAGAGTGTCTAGAATAATGCCCAGCACCTAGCATGCAATAAAGGTATTTCTGCATTCCTTCAGGTTTTAAAAATTGAGAGAAAATTCATAAAACATAAAATTTAGGACTGATTCATTTTTTTTTGTATGTAATATGAAGTAAGGGTCCAACTTTGTTTTTTTGCACATGGATAGCCAGTTGTCTCAACAGCATTTGTTGAAAAGAACATTCTTTTCCTATTGAGGGCTCTTGGCACCCTTGTTGAAAATCAGTTGACCATAGCTGAAGAAGGTCTCTTTCTGGACTCGGCAGTCTTCTTTTGAGCTGTGTGTCTATCCTTACACCATGACTACACTGTCTTGATTACTATAGCTTTGTTATAACACAATTTTGAAATCAGGACTTGTGAGTCTTCCAACTTTGTCATTTGTTTTCAAGGTGTTTTTGCTATTCTAGGGCTCTGGCATTTCCCTGTGAATTTTAGGATAAGCATATAAATTTCTGCAAAATACCAGGTGGGATTTTGATGGGGATTGTATTGAATCTGTAGATCAACTTGGGAAGTATTGCCATCTTAAGAATATCAAGTCTTCCAACCCATGAACATGGATGTCTCTCCATTTCTTTCAGCACTGTTTTATGATTGACAGTGTATGAATGTTACACTTCCTTTGTTAAACCTGTTCCTAAGTATTTTATTCTTTTTGATGCTATGGTAACAGACTTGTTTTCATAATTTCAATTTCAGATTTTCTTATTGCTAGTGTATAGAAATACAACTAATCTTTATATGTTGATCTTGCATACTACAAGTTGTTGAATTCACTTATTAGCTCTAATGCTTTATGATTTTCTATGTATAGGATCATGTCATCTGAATGTAGATAATATTAATTCCTTTCCAATTTAGAGGCCTTTTATTTCTTGACCAATTGCTCAAGCTAGAATTTACAGTACAAAGGTGGTAAGAGCAGATATCCCTTTTCTTAGTGATCTTGGGGAAAGCTTTCAGACTTTTACCATTAAGTATTATGAAGTTAGCTGTGGGTTTTTCATAGATGCCCTCTATCAACTTGAGAAAATTCCCTTCTAGTCCTAGTTTGTTTAGTGTTTTGTTATCAAACAGTTTGGGATTTTATCATAAAGTTTTTTCTGCATCAGTTGAGATGTTTATGTGGTTTTTGTCCTTCATTTTATTAATGTGGCATAATTATTTTCACACACTGAGCCATCACTCTTGCATTCATGGGATAAATCTCACTGGTCAAGGCACATAGTACTTTTTATATGCTGCTGGGTTCAGTTTACTAAAGTTTGTTGAGGAATTTTGTATCTATATTCATAGGAATATGGGTCTATAGTTTTCTTTTTCTCTCTCCCCTCCTCCTTTCTTTCCTTTTTTCATTTGTGATTGTCTGGCTTTGGTATTAGGGCCCATAGAATGAGTTAGGAAACAAACATTCCTTCCTCCTCTGTTTTTGAAAGAGTTTGAAGAATGGCAATTTTTTTAAATGATAGAATTCACTAGTGAGGTCATCTAGTTTTGAGATTTTGGGCTTTTCTTTGTTGGACATTTGGTTTTTTTTGGTTTTGAGGTTTTTTTTAAAACTGATCAGTCTCTTTTATAAGTCTGTTCAGTTTCTCTTAGTAAGTCACTTTGTGTGTTTCTAGGAATTTGTCTACTTCATCTGGATTTTTGAATCATTTGGCAAACAGTTGTTCATGGAATTCTCTTATAATATTTTCTGTTTCTGTACCATTGGTAATAATGTTCCTCCTTCCATTCCTGATTTTAGTAATTTGAATCCTCTCTCATTCTCACTCTAGGTTTGCAATTTTGTTGACATTTTAAGAGAACCAACTTTGGGTTTTGTGGCCTCTGTTGTTTTTCTGTTCTCTATTTCATTTATCCCTGTTCTAATCTTTATTTCCTTTCTCCTATTTGCTCTGTGTTTAGTTTGCTATTTTTCTAGAGTTTTATAGTGGAAGGTTAGGATGAGCTTTGTTTGGGTTGTGTGGCTTTTTTCATCCATTACAGCTGTAAAATTCCTTCTGAACACTGCTTTTACTACATTTTAAGTTCTGGTATTTTGGAATTTTGTTTTATTCATATCAAACTACTTTCTAATTCCATAGTGATTTCTTTTTGACTTTTTACAAAATAGAATATGATGTAATTTAGTTCTTGCTTAATATTTAGTCATCTTAAGTTAGAAAAATAGTTATAAATAACTGTTAACATTAATGAATTAAAACTTCCTAGAATGTATTAACCTAAAAGGAAATGATATGATCCTGAAATTTCATGACTTTTCCTTTTTCTTTCTCATACAATCCAACCATCAATGAGAAAAATTCTTTAGAGCTTTTCAGTTTTATTGTTCAAGAGCAGTTTTCTGGCCTGTTACTATGTTCTAACAGGGACACAGTGATGTTATAGGGAGACATCATAATGTCACTTTTCATTTGTATCCAAGTATTTTCTAATTTTTTTTAGTTTATTTTTTGAATCATTGGTTGTTTATGAATGTGTTGTTTAATTTCCACAAAACTTTGTGAATTTCCCAAATTTCCTTCTGTCATTATTTCTAATTTCATCCCATTGTCATCAGTGAAGATATTTCGTATGATTTCAGTCTTTTAAAATTTATTGAGACTTATATTGTGACCTAATCAGTCTGTCCTGGATATATTCCATGTGTATTCTGTGAATGTTCCATGTGTATTCTGCTGATGTTAGGTGGAATATTCTATAGATGTCTGTTAGGTAGGTCCAGTTGGTTAATACTGTTTTTCAGGTCTTCTATTAATTTGCTAATTTCTTGTCTAATTTCTCTAGTCATTATTGAAAGTAGAGAGTTGAGGTTTCCAACTATTCCTGTACAAATGGCCTACTTTTCCCTTCAATTCTGTTAAGTCGTTGCTGTATAGACTTAGCAGAAGTCTATACAGCACAGAAGTCTATACAGAATGGATGTCTATCTCATATTTTGGGACTCGGTTGTTAGAGGTGCATATGTGTTTATAATTGTTATATCTTCTTGATGGATTGACATTTTTGTCATTATATAATGTCCTTCTTTGTCTCCTGTAACAATTTTTGTCTTAAAGTCCATTTAGCCTGGTATTAGTATAGCCATCTGTAAGTCTGGGTAAAGGAAATCCTGGGGCAAAATAACTCTAAAACCAAAATCAGTCAAAGGGAGAAATAAAGTTTAAAACTCGTTTATTGCTTACAAAACTGAAGTCCAGCCCATCTCTCTCTCCTGCTCCAGCAGCAGCAAAACCGGCCCTCCCCCTCCTCTCAGGTACAGATAAGCCCTCCTTGCCCAGGTAACTACCCATCGATATGGAGAGAACTTCTCTCCACCATGGAGGAATGATGCAAATGCACTAAAGCCATACTTCTTTCCACCTCTGAATGCCTGTTGATATGCAGATACACTAAAGCCAGGCAAGATATTCTGGAAATGTTACAATTTTACCCACACCATCCCAGCCCTCTTTTGGTTACTGTTTGTATTTAACATTCTATTCATTCATTTTCTATCTGTTTACTTCTAAAGTACATCTCTTATAGATACCATATAGTTAGACCATGTTTGTTTATAATCCATTTTGTGAGTCTCTGCTTCCAAGTAATTGGAGAGTTTAATTCATTTACACTTAATTACTGAAAAGGAAAGACTGGCTTTTGCTACTGATAAGACTTTCTTTTGCTATATGTTCCACATCTTCTTTGTTCCTCAGTTCTTCCTTTACTGCCTTCTTTTGTGTCAGATAGGTTTTTTCCCTGAGGCACCATTTAATTCATTTTTTGTTTCTTTTACTATAGATTTTTCTTAGACTACAGATTTTATTAGTGTTTGCTATGGGGATTATAATCAACATTTTAATTTATAGCAATTTCATTTGCATTAATACTAATTTAGTTTCAATCATATAAAAAATTTGGCTCAATGTAACTTTGTTCCCTTTTCTTATACAGTTGTCATAGGTTACATCTTTATACATGTATGCCTATGGATATAGATTTATATTATTGTTTTATTTAAGACAGATTTATAATTATTGCTTTAGTAGTTATCTTTTAAGTCATATAGAAAAAAATTGGAGTTATTAACCAAAAATACATGAATATTGACTTTTATATTTATCTATATAATTGTCTTTACCAGTGTTCTTTATTTCTTCATATGGATTTCAGGTACTGTCTAGTATTTTTTCCTTTCAGCCTGAAGGATTCCCTGCAGCATTTCTTGCAGAGCAAATATACTAGCAATGAACTCTCAGTTTTTGTTTAATTGGAATATTTAATCTCACTCTCATTTTTGAGAGATATTTTTGCTGGATATAGAATTCTTGGTTGACAGATTTTTTAAAGCATTTTGAATTTGTTATTCCATTACCTTCTGGCTTCCATGGTTTCTGAAAGAAGTTAGTTGTTAATGTTATTGAGAATCTCTTGCACTTCATGAGTGGCCTCTCTCATGCTGCTTTCACGATTCTCTTTTTCTCTTTCAACAATTTGATTATAATGTTTCTAGGTATGTATCTCTCCAAGTTTATCCTACTTAATATTTATTGAGATTCTTGGATGAATATTTATATGTTTCATCAAATTTTGGAAGTTTTCAACTTTTTTTTTTCAAATATTTTTCTGCCCCTTTCTTCTCCCTCTTGAATTTATTATGTGTGTGTTGAATTCTTAGTGGTGTCTCACAGGAATCTTAGGCTGTATTCATTTTTCTTCATTCTTTATTATTTCTTCTCAGAGTGGGTAACCTCAGCTGACCTATCTCCAAGTTCTTCAGTTCTTCTGCCTGCTCAAATATGTTTTGAACTGCTCTAGTGAATTTTTTTTATTTCAGTTATTGTATTTTTCAAGTCTTGAATTTCTCTGTGGTTCCTTTTTAAAATTTCTGTCTCTTTGTTGACATTCTCAATTTGGTGAGATATCATTCCCCTACTTTCCTTTAGTTCTTTGTATGTTCTTGAGCATATTTAAAATAGTTGATTTAAAGTCTTTGTCTCCTTATTGCAATGTCTGGGTTTCCTCAGAGCAATTTCCATTAATTCCCTTTTTCCCTATATGTAGGCCATATTTTCTTGTTTCTTTGCGTGCTTCAGAATTTTAAAAAAATATAGGGCATTTTGAATATATAATGTGTTAATCAGATTCTCCCACCTCATCTGGTTTTTGTTTGTTTGTGTTTTGCTTTTTGCTGCTTGTGTTTCGTATTATTTGTTTGTCTAGGGACTTTTCTCAACTGATTTTGTAAAGTGTATATTCTTTGCCATGTGTGGCCACTGACATCTCTGTTTGATTAACTTAATGGTTAGCTAATGATCCAGCAGAGATTTCCTTAAAAGCTTGGAATCAGAAAAAAAAAAGCCTCAGTCTTTGCCAGTAGGTTCTGTGTATATGTTGTGGCATGGTTTTGACACTTAGCTAGGCACTTTGCCGCTCTCCCTTAGCCTTCACTTTCTGCTTGTTTACAGGGTAAAGATCACCCAGAAGTGAGGACTAATCTTCTCAGGTCTTTTCTGAGCATGTACTCCACCTTAAGCATGCATGTGGTCTTCTAGTTTCTAATCAAAATTTGGGAGCTTTTCAAAGCCCATATTCCCCAAAGCATCTCATTCCCTGGTTGTTCCTCTGAAACTTTCTGATGTGTCTACTGGTATACCTCAACTTCTATCCCTTGTTCCATTTGTCACTGCCTGATAAATTTGCCTTTAAATGGTTTTGACAAATGACCTGGGTAGTTGCCTCTCTGCCCTGGGAGAGTTTTGAGTTTGGTAAAATAAAGGTAGCCTTTTACACAATCCATCAGGAAGCCAACAGAAAGGCCAAAACAAACAACTACAGTTCTTCGAGAATAAAGTCTGTTTTGCTTACCCTAACACTAGGAACCCACACCAAGGAGTCAGAGTGGTGTCTTCAAGACTTACTGAGAATCAGCTGCCTTTTTCTTGATTAAGTACTTGTCTGATTTCTGTAAACCTTGGACTCGTTTGCAGAGTTCAGATAAGGTTGATTTTGACAGTTTTTGCCAGATTATTTACTGTTTCTATGCAGGAACAGGCCCTTGCAGTTCCCTACTCTGCCATTTTCCCTGACATTCCATCACATTGTTTCAAATTTGACAAACATGTTACTTTCATAGTTTTTTTTCTTTTTTAAAGAATGGCCATATGTCTCTCCTTTACAGAGAGAGCATCAAGCATTAAGATAATTAATATCCAACTTGCCAAAGGACTGTATCACATTTAGAAGGCAAAGAATTCTGGCAATTTAACTCAGTAGATCTACTGATGTCAGCAGTGTTAAATTTTTCTCTGCAAGCTAGAGTGATAAAAGGTCTAATCCACTGAGTATGGGAGATGTATGTTCCAACATTCAGGCCTCTAGTAGAAATATGATGTAAAATGTGTTAGAAAAGCCAATACATATCAGGCTCTTTACCTTTAAAATTGCAATTGACCGTATTCACATTGTAGTTATGTGGCTGTTTTCCATGTAGTTTCTCAGGTCAGTAAGAATGTAACAGTTGTCTTCACTACCTTCTGAAAGCTGTATCCCCTTATGAAGGGACTCAGCCAACATCTACTAACTGAACCTAAAGAGGAAACATAGAGAGCTCTGATTCTGATGTATCATTTTCTGGATTTGAATTCTCTTTTCATATGTTTGCCAACAGTATGAACTTCAACAACGTACTTAACTTGTCTTTGCCTCATTTACTCCATCAGTAAAATGGGCTTGATAACAAAGCTAGCAGATAGGCATAGTTGTTATGAGGATAAAACAAGTTAAGATTAAGTAATTAACTAAGTTAAATACATTCATAAGCTAGTGTGGAGGGGCAAATTGTCCTGAGCATGTCATTTGGATGGGCAACTCTGAGTTTTTCTGTTCTCTCCAATTAGAGTGGAACTTACTGGTGGTGAACCAACCCTTCTGACCAGATTCTCAAAGAAAATAGTCAGGCAATATTTGTGTGTAGCCTGAGGGGCCTGTTCCTTAGGAGAAAACTATCTTTAGTTACAGGGCAAAACAGAAACATGAAGTTAGGGAACAGCCAATGTTACTAATGTGTAGTGATCTGGGGAACCAGGAGGATGGGCCAAAATGGTAGGCAATAAAGCTAACCAGACTGGAAAAGACAGATGATGCAGGCACTTGTGAGTTACTGAAGGGTTTGAAATAAGAGAGCTTTCTGGCCACATTTACATTTATGGCACATACTTTGGCAGGAAAACGGAGGATTGCGGTTAGCATGGCAAGACTGGAAGGAGGGAAATGCCTTACGTGACTATTAGTCATTTTTATCTTTAAGTTAGTCATAGGTGTTCTATAATGAGCTTGCATTACTTTTGTAGCCTAAGAAGATACATAAGCTCTTATTCTGTAAGAAATCTACTTACTTTTGGAATTTCTCTATGACATAATCTCAATTTAATAAAATCTAAATTTAAAGGCTCCAATTAGAGAAGATTTGGTCATTTGACACTTGACCTCTTTGATCAATAAAGTCTCCACAGATTTTCAGTAAATAATCATCCTTTTCTAATACCTGTTACCTAAGTTTACATATAGGCAACACTTCCATTTAGAAAATTAGAATGAAAATTATAACCATATTACCTGCAAAACTTATGTTGCTAGCTTTATAGCTCCTCAGACATCCACAAGTCACAAAATTATTCACACCTAAGTTGAAACTTTTAAGTAGAGTGATAGCCTAAAGCAATAAACCCCAGAAAATTGGTAATGAAAATAATGGTTTAGAAAGGAAAGCTTGACAGATTAATTATAGTCTCACTTTACCTTACTCCAACTCTATTTTTTAACAGCTATTAATCCAAGATGTGCAGATTTTTGTTTTGTTTTGGTTTTTTAGTTACATGAACTTTTTTTTTTAGTAAAGTAGTTTTAGTAATTAATTGGACAAATATTGTTATAAAACAAAATAAAATTTAATAAACAACTTTAGTTTTGTTCCACTATAAATATGTTAGTTACTGGAATAATTTTTAAACTTAGTGGAGATGTTTCAAACCCAACTTGACAGTGTGTTCTTTGTTATTGTTGTGTATTTTATACTGGCTGTGTAAAATGATGTTCCCTGAGTTTACTTGTGTACACAGGATCACATAAAATGTAATTTGAACATCCACTTAATCCCAAGTACTCTTACTGAACTAGTGTGACCTTTAAGCTATTTTGGTAATAAATAGCATGTAAATATTTCTGCAAACCACACTGTGGAAACTGGGTACCATTCAAAACACCCTTTAAAGTACTAAAAAAAAGTTGAGTCAATATACATGACTATTTTTAATTATAATTATTTTGGATAAATGCAAATTTAACTGTCTTCAAATAGGCATACTTTTTGACATGTGAAACTGAGATTCCATAGGTCATTGCTAGATGGCAAATGCACTATAAATAACAGTGAACAAACCACATATGGTAAGTCTGGGATTCAGAAATTGGCTATAAGATTTCTCAAATAAATAAAGGCCTTCTTTGAAGGCACATGGATGTATTAATTTTTAATTTGTTTCTTTTTGATCTCTTAATTACTAAAAAAGATTTATTGGTTAATTTTAGGAAGGCAAGTGTTTGAAAAGTTTTGCCAAATACTGTCTTTAAATGACCGTATGGTAATGAAAAGTTAAGGGGAGAGCCAAATTAGATTGAATAATTGTTCAGTCATGTGGGTCAGGCTAGCTGCATAGCCTGGTTGTTAGACTGATTGCTCAAATTACATTGCCTGGGGTCCTGCACTTGGTTGGCTGTCTTCTCAGATCTTAACAAGGTTCTGGGAATTTCTTTTTCTGACAAAGTTTGCTTTGTGTTTTTCCCCTCCCCCCACCACCTCCAGGATGCTTCATCTGCAGACATTAGAAAAGCATATCGTAAGCTTTCACTAACTTTGCATCCAGACAAGAATAAAGATGAAAATGCAGAAACTCAGTTTAGACAAGTAAGTAAAATATGCTGTTATTATGTATATTTTGTGACAAATTTATAAATAAATGTTTATGGTAGAAATAGTAACTTATATGTAGACTATTTCCATTTGAAAATGAGGTGGTGGCTTAGAAACAATGTATATGTTTATTAAGTTTTTTGAAAAATATGTTTTTACTACCATTTTTTATATCAGAATCCCTAAATTCGTGGAAGGTCAAAAGTGTCATAATTTTCTTGTCTAAATAACAGCTTTTGCTTTTAAAAAGCATATTTTAAGATAATTATTACTTGCGTCTTTCACAAAGCTTTATTTTGGTATCAAACATTTTTTAATCTCTTAAGGTGCTACCACAAACAAAATGTTACTTAAGATTCTTATCTGTTCATTGTACATGTAAGCACATAGGTTTTCTAGATGTGTGTTATATATATAATACATTCACCTTCCTAAGTGATTTCTTACAGTTGAGAGTATTTTTATTTTAAAGTAATGCTTCTATTTTAGTTGGTGGCCATTTATGAAGTTTTAAAGGATGATGAGCGAAGGCAGAGGTGAGTGTTCATTTCTGCTTTTGAATTAAGATATTACAGTTTGATGTCTCTGTTTATAAAGGAAAGAAGTGTCTCATAAACCATTCTATTTATTATAATGTTAGTTTTATTTTGTAGTTAGTATTTTATTTTGTTCCTTCCAGGAAATGCACGTTTTTAAAATGTATGTTTAGAGCACAGTTAATTTCTATTGAAAATTGATTCAGCACTTATAAACTACAGGATCACGAATTACAATGTTATCAAGTCATGGCTCTATTAGATAATTTTTTAACATGAATGCCTATGCCTGGGAAATACAAATACCATTGACTTCAAACAAATGCCCATCATTTTTGATATATCAGTAATAGCGTCTATCAATGCTTGGTGATCTTTTATTTATTTATTTCCTATTTCTCAAGTGTTTTGGAATTAGGCTGTTAGTGATGTTTAAGTTATTATCATGTCTTTATGTTTCTTCCCTCTCAAAATAATAAACCCAATTTGTGAGTGAGAGAATACACTTAGAAAAATCTGTAGAAGAAAAATATTTGCTTCTTTCTCCTACTTCTTTCACCTGCTTCCCTTCCCTTCCTCTGCTTCAGTGATTCTGTGTTGAGAGTCAAACTTAAGAGTGGAGGCAGCCGCCTTACTTTAAGACTTCTCTGGCTCCTTTTGGAAGAACAGTAGTATATTTATAAATACTTGTAGTGATTTAAGAGATTGCAGAGAGACCCCTTTCTCTTACTCCTTCAATATGTAGGGAATGTAGATATTATAGCACTGGGCTTCAAAGTTTAAGTCAGACCCACAGTAATACATTTTGCATCATAACCCAGGATAGACACACACACCTGAAACAAAAACTTAAGAAAACACCTCTTACTGTGTGTGAAACAGACTTCTATCTTCTATTCTAGGCTAGTCTAGATGAGTCTTTTTTCTTTTTAAAAACAGTGCTGTTTTCTGTCCACTAAATTGAGTTATTGAGACACTAGTGAGCTACAGTCCAATGTTATTCTACAGTAAAAGAGTATCTTTAAAGAAAAAAATAGATATTTGAGATTTTTAGGCTAAAGCCAGCCTAAATATCTGTGTCTCTCTATGGGGGCTAACATATTTGAAAGACAACCCAAAAAATTATGCTGTGTGACATTCTGAATCTTTCTTCAGATGTATTATCTGGAATTATTCTATATCCTAAAATGTTACCTACCACTCTTGGTTCTCAACTTAACTCTTTAATTTGAATACCTCAGTTTGCGAGATTGCAAAGCAAGGACTCAAGATATTCTCTTGAAGTGTTCTTTGCTTTATAACAAGTGCTGGCATTGGTCCAGATACCACAGCAGACATTCCTCTGGTTTGAGATAATCCATAGTGTTGAAAGAAGCCTAGAAGTGTGTTGAAAGAAGTGTTGGTCATTCTGTGCGTATTTTCTAGTTGGGTTCTCTCACTGAGCCCTAGTTTTGTTTCACACATCAAGAATGTGTCTGTAAAGATAGCTTTATTTAGTCTCCTTACGTCTTTGGCATCAGATTTTGTCTTTTTGTTTGTCGTTATCTTAAAAGTAAACCTTGTGACAGTATCTTTCAATTACTGAAATCATATTTTTTCAGAACAAACCACTTCTTGTGTATGAATTTTTTCTTCATTAAGATAAACTCATCTAACATTTTCTTTTTAGGATTAATTTCCCTTTGCATTTATTTTAGAGTGTTAGTAGAAAAAAGTGGATCTGACAGATACACAAACAGCTGTAGTATTTATACCCCTTGAGGCACAAGTAACTCTTTGGTAACTGGTTTTCCTTGAGGCAAAAGTCTTAACTAATCAAGCTGAGAATCACTCCTCTAAAGCTTGTGCCTGAGGCCAGGTGACCTATGAGTATTTAAACGTATAGAAGAAATGTGCCTCTACAGACAGTTACTTGATGTTTATAATTCCTTTAGGGAAAAAAAAAAGCATAGTTAGCTTTATCTTCTAAAAAGTAAGAACATATTGATATTAAAAAATGCTCTTTGATATCACAGTTATTTATTATAAATATTCATTATGCTCTTCAATATGTAACCATCCAGGAATTTGCAATTTGGAAAATTGTCATAGATATGTTTCACTATCTATTTCCCTTACAAATAATCGTGTTTTTGCTAAAATCAGATGCATTCTTTAAATTTTGGTAGAAAATGGCATAACAATGAAATAAAATAACAAACTGAATAGCCTTTTTTATTTTTTGGTTTTTTTTTTTAGGAAAAGGCAAATTATACCTATTCTATTTTCTAACAGCCTTTAGAAAAGTTATGGAACATTTCCATCACCTTAAAACATGCCCTCAAGCCCATTTGCAGGCATACCCACTCTGATCTCTGCCCTGGGCAATCACTGAACTCCTTCCTGTGTCTGTAAATGTGTCTTTTCTATATATTTCATACTAATGAAATCTTGTAATACATAGTATTTTGTGTCTTTATGTTATCATGTTTTTGAGGTACATCTATATTGTAGCATATACCAGTAGTTCATTCTTTTTTATTGCTGAATAATATTCCATATACCACATTTGTTTATATGTTCATCAACTGATAGACATTTAGGTTGTTACCACTTTTTGGCTATGATGAACAGTGCTGCTATGAATATTCACATATATGTCTTTGTGTTAACAGTTGTTTTTAATTTCTCCTGAGTAGATTCCTAGGTTTTCCTGGTTAGGGTAAGGAAGCCTAGCCCAGCAGCCTTTGTTAAACTCCTTAGGTAACTTGCTTATTTGGGGGAATAGCAGCTCTGCTATGTTTGGCATAAATTTCTGTACAAGTTAGCTGAAATAAAGTACTGAGTAGATACCAATCATTACACACTGAGAATAAGAAATTTTAGTACCTTCCCTAGTTAGGAGATATTGAGAATAAGAAATCTATCTTAGTACCTTCCCCAGTTAGGAGATATAAGACACCTATTATATACAATACATAAAGTGCAATGTACCATATTTTTTGGCATATATACACATTTTATAAAGGACAGAAGATCAATTCATTTAGATTTGATCCTGTTTATGATCTTTGTATAATTAATTTTTACTCCAGTTTCAAAACATGACCTAAATGAATGTGGCTATTGTTTTAAGCTAAAAATTTAAACTTTGTATGATGAGAAATTCACTATTTAGGCAAACATTATTTTAAACATTCATTTTTGTAATATACAGGTTTTCTATTTTATTTCATAGTTACTGTTATATATTTCAAAATATGCTCTTATTTTAAATTTACACAAATGTTTTTCTGCTGGTAATTTAAACATTTTAAAATTTATTTGCTCTTCAATGCTTATACTAGGCTAAATATATTTGATGAATTGCAGATTATAGAATGGAACTCACCAGTGATTATATAACCATTATTTTATGTTCATCATGCATATTTTAAGAAAATGAAGCAAAGTAAACATGTATTAGTCTATATGTTGAATGTGTGGAATTGATCAATTAATGTTTTAATTTCCAAGATAATGCCTTTATTAGTTACACAGGGCTTTTCACATTGGTGATATTTTCATCATAGAGATTTTTTTGTACTTTCTTGTAACACATTCATACATGTGAACACTCTTAATCCGGTTTTAACAAATTGCTGAGACAAGTTTGAGCTCAATTGCAGAACATCTTAACTTGTTATGTGTTAAATACAGAAAAAGCCTAACATAGTGATGTTTTACATTTTCTGTGTTAATACATTTTTCTTCTTAAATAATTTATGAATACAGTGTCTGTATTTTAAGAAGTATCTTTACTTTTTCAATGTTTCAGGAAAGCAATGATTTATCTTTTAATAGCATATATTCTAAAACGTGAACTGTAATAGAAGCGATCTTTCTTTAAAATGGCTAATCGTGTGAGCCATAATGTTCATTGATAGTAAAATCAATAGAGCATTGAAGCTTAATCCTTGGAGACTGTCATTTAGAGTGGCAGACATAGCCTAGTAAATATCTAGTTCTGGTTAATGTGTTCAGTGCATGATGTTTTGCTATCTTGAATTTGGCTGTTCACTAAATACGATTTATATGTGGGGTGGAAAATAGTAGCTATTAATAGATATATACCTTTTCAACAATGACAATGATAAAATATGTGGTAATGCGATTCATAGCTATGAGTTCAGCTATGTTTTCTTCCAATACAGTTTAGATCTATAACAAATTTGATACAGAGTAATGCTCTTAGGGAATTGTCGCCACTTTCTGCAGTGTTCTTTATTAATAATCATACTTCTTTCATGAAGTTATTTCATAGGAGAGATTATCTGAGAATAATGAGTTTTATATTCGCCTTCTATCCCCTCAACAAATGTGAAGTAAAGTGTAGATTTAGAATAAATTCGGGACATAAGATTCATCGGACTTCATTTGAATGTTATCATCTTGCATTATACCACTTGAAACCTTTTTGCCAATACATTTCTAATTGAAATGAGTCAGATTTTACAAAAAACAGATTTAAACATAAAATTTTGAGGACAGAAACCATAGCTTTGGATTAAATCACATTATGTCTTAATGTTAGTGCTCAAGAATTGCTATAAATATTGAAAAAGGAAGATTATTTAACATCAGGTTTGGTCTGGTCCTGCTACTATGCGATCATATTTTAATTTGTAGTCTCTTGTACGCTACATAATTTGCCTTTTAAGAATTTAGCACTAATTAATATCCTTTGCTTTGAACATTGGATATTCCGATGTGCCATTATTAATAATCTAAGTTGATCTAAAAGTCAGGTTTTCTGGATTTGCTAATAAAATATATTTTGAATTTATAACCAGTATTTTTCCACTGAAAAAAGAAGTTGCCTGTAATAAATCCTCTGCTTTATTTTTTTTAGCATATCTCCAAGGTATCGATTTAATAACTATCAAAGTAGCTACTGCAGTTGTTGCATTTAAATTGATTTACATGTCAAGACTGGCAGTTTAGCAGCTGCGCTATTATTCCTAGATCGGTCAATTTACTTGAGAAAAACCTACTACTGAGTTCTACTGACCTGCCTGACAATATAGGCCCTATTTCTATTCCTGTAATTAGGCCTGAGACTAACTCAGAATATTTTTAATTAAAATATTTTGGTCAATGTGTTGCACCAAATTAGGCCTTTCAGTGAAGATTTAATTCTAGAATAGTGTGATTAGAATATTTAATGAGTTGTGTTCAATTAAGATTAACAGGTTGTGTGTTTTGAACATACAGTGTTGGTGTGTGACCAGTTTGATTTTTACAATCATAAATGTTACTCCGATTTTTAACCTTAAAAATATTTGCCTCAATAGCTGCCTAATAGGTAAATCTAAATTCAGTGAAATTTTATGCTAAAGAAAGCTGATTTAAAATGCATTACTAGGAGAGTTTTTGTTATATTCTTGCCTTACAGCAAAGCCAAAAATGAGGAAATTGTCACCTAAATGTTTACAAATGAACAGTTTTATTGAGAAATCTAACATAAACATTGCTTGTTTCCACATGTCTAATTTGGGGATTTGTTATTCTCTAAAGGAATGTGAGGAATACAAAATTTAAAAAGTGCTCATTTTATAGTCTGTCACATCATTAAGGAGCTTTGATACAATAATACATATAAATATTTCAACCTTGAACCATAGTACAGGGGTGGAAATAAAAGCACTGAAGAGAAAATTTATCCTGAATTTGACTCAATTAATGTATAATTCATAATAGCAGATAGAGCTCTTATCTTGATTTTTTTCCCATTGAGATCCTTCCTTTTGTTGCTGATTTCTTGGAGGGGTGGGTTCTTTACTGCAGACTGCATAGAAAGGTAGACTATATGGCTCCTTTCATTTAGATGTCACTCCAGGGGCCACATCATTGGGGTGCTGGTCTCTGGTATCCAGTGTACCTTTTTGAAGGTTGTCTGTGACTGAACCTACATATGATGTTTTGAATTTATAGGCCATTGTAATGCTGATGATCTACATAAATGTTATCTATTTTCGGGAAATACTTTTCTCTTTTTAAACATCTGTACAAATAAAGTGTTTTTTTTAACTCCCCATGAAAAACTGTTAAATTTGCTATTGTAGGTATGATGATATTCTGATCAATGGACTTCCAGACTGGCGACAGCCTGTATTCTACTACAGGCGGGTGAGAAAAATGAGCAATGCTGAGCTGGCATTACTTTTGTTCATTATTCTCACAGTGGGTCACTATGCTGTGGTTTGGTCAATCTACCTGGAAAAACAACTGGTAAGTACTTGTAATAAGTCAAATGATCTAGCCACTTTAATTTTGTATGGTATTTCAGACATTTCTTTTTCAACTGATGAAAATTTCAGTTTTTCTATATATATGCCTTATTCTAATAGTTCTGTACTAGTTTTGAGTGCCATGTTTCTAAGAACTCATCACATAAGAAAAAAAATCCTTCTTTTTAAAAATACGGTATTCGAGTTTGTTATAAAGTATTGAGAAGGCCCAAATATCTAATGAAAATTAGAAGGTAGAGCTCTGTTTTCTTCATTATTAACTTTCAGATAGAAATACTTTTATGTGAAGAGTGGTTTTAGAATTTGTTGTGTGTTACAGGCCCATATATAAAGAATGTTTACTTTAAAAGTTTTTTACTAACTAAATAAGACCTGAGTATAATTTTCTAATTTCAGAGATCAGTTGGTTAAAAAATTACTACATTTTCTTAGTATACTGCTACATAGTTTATTCTCCTATGGATTTTTATTTATATGCTAAAGATAAACATTTATCAGTATTCATGAATTATCATCTGTTTACTCATTCTTTTTGAAGTGACATTATTAAAGTTGGATGCATGAGAAAAAGTAAGTTGAATGCTTTCCCTTCTTAGAAAACTTTGATTGCTATGGAGATACGCATGACTGACAGTGCTGGACTTCATGTGTGTTTAAGGCCTGGATACCATGGCAACAGTTATTGTTAAAGATTGATGATTTTACTTAATCATGTTGGACCCTACATACATTTGCATAAATGTTCTTCTGTAATGTTTACCCTTCACAGAAGACTCTTGATAACATTTGAAGAGTACATGTTAATGATAACCTGTAACCATAATTCTTTCCACATAAGGATGAACTACTTAGTAGAAAAAAGAGAGAAAAGAAAAAAAAGACAGGTGGCAAGACTGTGGATGTATCAAAACTTGGTGCTTCAGAAAAAAATGAAAGGTGAGAGTCTTTCAAATGTTTTATAATTTTAAACTTTTAAAATATGTCTTTAAAATTATTCAATTTCATATGTGTATCTATTTCAGATATGCCAACATTTACATCTGTGGTAGGTTTATAAAAGTCTAATAATGTGCCATTGTTTATGACACAAATTCTAATGTTAAGCACAGTTCTACAGGCTTTTTCCCCTAGTTAAGTGTTTATATATATTTAAATAATTAAACCCCCAAATTCTTGTCATTTTAGAAACAAAGTATTACTAGAAGAATCTATCACTTTAGTGTTTAGCTCAGGAGTGACAGATATGTAGAGGCAGTGATATGCAGTACACTCAAAAAGATACCACCATTTCTATTGATTCATAAAAAGAAATAAAGGGTTTAAATAGTTCACACAGCAGGGCAGGGACTGGATCAATGTGAGATGGAGATACAAGTCTATTCTGCTTGTCTTCTTTCCTGATGACATCAGTGAGTAATGCTTCACTGAACTGCAAATGACATTAATTTTTATGTATTGGTTTGTTTATGCTACAGTCTTCATATCTGCTTGTCAGCACTTGGGGACACTCTGATGATATTTAGTCTTTTATAGCTTAAGTAATCATAAGGTTTAAAAATTCATTTTGCAGAACTGATGAAAAGTCCAGGTTAGAAAGAGAGCTTTTGTTTCTTTATCTTTTTAACTTGATTAGTGGTCTCCTTCCCCAAAATCTTAGCCTAGATTCTCTTAACTTGCTTTACTTATCGCATTTGTTGTGACTAATGTATTTCATGATGGAATGCCTCAGATTAAGTGATAACTGTCATAAATATTTCAATGAAAGTTTTTGTTGAAATAGCCATTCACAACAGAACTCAAGATGTTCATAAAAATATTTTGCCTCCCAACAGTCTCTATTTTGCTTCTTTGTTTTCCCTTTAGATTACTGGTGAAACCACAATGGCATGATTTGCTTCCATGCAAGCTGGGAATTTGGTTTTGCCTCACACTAAAAGCATTGCCTCATCTAATCCAGGTAAAATGTACTTCTTTCATATAGTATTAGATGGTTTCATTTTAATTATTCATGAAATAATTTATGCCTGTGTCTGCTGAGTGCTGCTACACGGTGGATGCTTTCATAATGCTGATTGAATTGAATGGTGTTTTTATAAGTATAGACCTAATTTAGAGTAGTTCTAGAATTATTTAGGTATCAAGTCCTGCAACTATCTCTTACATTGCTTTTAGAACAACTTAGAATTCCAAGACACTGGAAAAAGAAAAAAAAAACTGTCTTCAGGACAGATATAAAAACCATAAAAATTTAACCTACTGTTTTTATTTAGGAAATAGACAGTGAAAAGGAACAGGATTCAAATAATTAGTCACCCATTATTTTAATAACATTTAAGTACATAGTTAAGAAAAAACTTTATATGAACATCTGTATAATTACACAAATATATTGTTTTCCTTTTTATTTGCAACTTTAAGAAGAGTGAGAACATCTTGTCTTATACTGGTATAAGTCCAGGGAGAGGAAATCCGGGGCAAAATACTTCTAAAACCAAAATCAGTCAAAGGGAGAAATAAAGTTTAAAATCCATTTATTGCTTACAAACTGTGGTCCAGGGCCACCTCTCTTTCCTGCTCCGCAAAAGCAAAACCAACCCTCCCCCTCACCTCTCAGGTATAGGTAAGCCCTCGGTTGCCCAGGTAATTACCCATTGATATGGAGATGAACTTCTCTCCACCCCTGAGGATATGCAAATATACTAAACCCAGGAGAGATATTCTGTAAATATTACAATTTTACCCACACTGGTCATCAAAGTTTCTGTTGCTGGTGAGTCTCGACCAAACAATAGAATGTGGGTACATACCATGTTCATATGGCAATTTCTCTTACCTTTTTATATTTGGCATACCAAAGCTTTTTTTATTAAATTACTGTTTTGTTTTCATTTTTGTATCTGGCTGGAAAATTCTGAACACATGAACATAATATTTGCAAGTATATATAATAGTTTCAGTATACAACTTTTGAGGTTCTTTGAAAAAGTAATTTTGGGGAAGAAATACTTCATTTCAGAAAATAAATGTTTAGAAAAACATAAGAGTCAGACAGTTCCTACCCAGTTCTACCCCCCTTTTTTTCATATATTGGAGCTGTTTTCCTAATCATCTAAGGAAGTAAATGACTCCGGTTTCTACATTTTATGCTTTTTCCTTTTATAATGGAAATTGGTATATAGGAAGGGAATATGAACTAAAACACTAGTGTGTTTCTTTCTAGCCTTTACCAGTTACCATAATTATTTACCAGTTCTTTCACCAAAATAGTTCATCTTAATAGTATTGCCTATAGGATCATATATTTTATTTATGGCTAATAGAGAAAATTGAAGTGTTTTGGTAATTTGAAAGCTTGTTTTAAGTTTATCATATTGCTTATTTGAGTAAAAACCCACAATCTTTGTATGTTGTTATTTATGTAAGAATAATAGAGAGGGGAAGGTATATTTATCAAATCAGTATGTTTATAAGAAGATGTGACAAAAATATTTCAGGATGTATTTTCTTATTTTTTTTAAGTGATTTTATTTTTGGCCAGCTTTAGAATTTGTACAATAGGCAAACAAGACTGCAGATTGATTTAAAAGTATAATCATGAGGCAGTATAAATAGAATATCACATAAAATGTCAGTCTAACACAGTGCTTTGTAATTTTAATGTAAGTCATTTGAAACAAAGTTTATTTGGCAAATTTAACATAATTCTTGGTAAGTATTCAGGGTAATTTGCAAAAATAGAACCAACATATTAATATGGCTTAGATTTACAAGTTATTATTTTAAATTATTTGTGGTACCTAGACCAACAGATTAAGTGTTTTGTCTCATCATAAATTTGTAGGAAACTTAGAAAAATAAGGAATTTTACAAAAAGTTTTTACTCTCTTTAGAAACTGCTTTCTTAACCTGTTGACTTAGTTTGAATTGTAAAGTTTTTACTCAGTGGTACCTGTTGCTTTTCATTTTGAGATGCTATGTATTAGGTTTTCAGAAGCTTTGTAAATCTAATTTTTATTTGTTCTAATTATTTCTTCCTGATAAATGCATTTCAAGGGAAAAAATAAGACAATTTTCCTTTTTTTAAGCAAATGCTTGATATTTTAATTCTGCTTTGAGGATATAAGATTAGCTTTTTTTCTCATGTTCACGAACAAAATAATGTAATATAGTTGACTCTGCTGCAAATTGTAATAATTGGATTGATAATCATATAGCTTATGCTTTCATAAGTATCAGCAAAGCAGTACTGAATAGTTGATGTTAGGATTAGATTTTTGTCTGCTTTTTTTTTCAGTCTTCTGTGACCTCTGTATTAATTTATCAACCATAAAACTGTGTAATGTGAGTACATATGCCCTATCTATAACACCAAGGGTTTTATGTCACACCTCTATGAGATTTTCTTAAATAAGGTATTTATGAAATTTAGATAAAGCACTCTTTACCTGACGTAGTCTGATTTCGTAATTGGTACAGTGGTCAAAACAGAACCTACTACAATTCTAAGTATAAAATATGATACACATTACCTTAAATGTTTTAAGTATGTACTTTATATTTATTCACTACTCTTGTGATACAGGACCATTATTTTACTTGTAAATGAGAGTCCTCTTTCTTACATAAACCATACTTATAATCTTGGTTTCTCTAAGGACAAATTTCCATTTGATTTCTTTAAAAAGAGAATTAAACTAGACTCTGTGAAGCAATGTAACTGTATAATTGTTAGGGTTTTTTATTATTTCCCCCAGTCTTTCATAATCGATTGACTTAACAATCTGTCTAGTTAACAGCATTTTTAGCAATTCTTTTTTTCTTGCACTTTCCAAAGTGTCCACTTGATTTTCATAGAAACAACTTTCATTTATACTCACTTTCACCTGTTTTTATATAATATTTGTTTCATAGAATCACAGTAGCAAGTATCCTTGACACACACAGCTGTAAGGGCTACCACAGCCAGCTCATGGAAGCATGCAGTAAGGTGGTTAAGCAGATAGCAGTTAGAAGAGTTTTATTTCTATGTGTGAATCCCTTGAATTTCATTAAAACTTAGCTGCAAATATTCTATATATCTAACTATTGGATAAGAAGGAGGGCCTGAACTAAAAGTGGGAGATTCAGAGACTTTCCAGCAAGTGGCCTTCATGCTAGCAGAATCTGTACCCAAATTTTATCCCTGTAACGTCAATAGCTTTTTATCTCCAACTTTTTTCCTCCCATTCCACCTTTAAATATTCATTCCTTAATTACACTTCACATACATACATGCTTATCCATAGGATTTTGAAAAGTTCTGGTTCAGCATATGCTCCTAAATTCAGTATTTATTAAGTAACATCTAAGATCCTTAAGAAACTCCTTACTGCCTGATTAGTGTACCTAAATTATTTTCTATTCCCCCCCAAAAAAAACTACAAATGAGAATAGTTATATTAATGTAAAAGCTTCCAGTTATATTTTTAGAGAAACAGGTTAGCCAGGTCAATAAAAATTTGTTAAACATACTAGAACAAGTCTCTATAGGGGGCCATAGAGATGAATATGCCTTCTAGGACCTTAAAATCAGGTAGAAGTCATAACACATGAGTCAAAATAATTGTGATACACTATGGTATATAAACTTCACATGTGTGTATGAACAGTGGCTTCTGCAGATGTTCAGAGAAGTAAGATTGTCTCTGTTTAGAATGGCCAAGGAAAACTAAAAAGAAGAGCCACTTGAATTGAGTCCTGAAAGATGAGCAGACCCTTGGCAGTGAAGTGCCCACTTTGTGTACTAAATGGTATACAAAAATACTTTCATAGATACAGTAATTTCCATACAATCACACTGTGTTAAGGCTGAAAGAGACCTGAGAAAAACTTGTACAACTGCTTAAAAAAAAAGATATCATACAGCCCATTACTATCACCTAAGACTAAATACTAAGTCTTCAAATTTCACACAACCACTTAGGAATTTGTACTCTAATAGATAGCTCTGATATGACAAACCTACTAAGGACACTTAGAATAAAGTTACAGGTAAAATAGCAAAGTAATTCCATCACACACATCTGTCAAAGATGTGTATATATTGTTAGGAGTGAAAACAGAGTACATGATGGGCAGAAAATACTCGAAGTGGTTCTGTGATCAGTCTGGGTAAAGGCAAAAGTGTATCTTTGGACGCTCACCTTGCTTTCTGAGAAGGTCCTTATTACCCTACTGAGTTTTGTACCTTTCCTTTGCTTTGAAAAAGATACTGGGAAAATTATAAAATTGGAAGACTGAGGTCAAAGAATTAAAACTACTATCTACTCAATGTATGTAAAATACTTGGTAATGTTAGATGAATATCAAGCATTTCCCAGATTGGAAAGTATTAAAGGAAAAAGTGTATGGATATTATAATATTTAGCAAAATGTATGTCCCATATCATTCATGTACTCACATTTACAGAAAAATAACAAGTCAGAAGAGAAACCAAAGGAAAAAAAATGTGGAGAAATGTTTATAAATCTATGATCAGATGGAAATTCAGTGTGTGCTTAGAGATGAGAGAAGTTAACTGCATGACTAGATGCAGAGAAGCTGGGAAAGTTGAGAAAATGTGTTTAAATAGCTAAGAAAGCAAGTGGAATGATCAACAGAAGACATAGACAATGAATCAGGAACTTGAACTATATCAAGAGAGCCATTGTGTGCTTTAACGCCAGAATTTAAGTTTAGCATTAAAAGTATAATGCAACAAAAATGTATAATGCAAAAAAAAATTATAATAGCAATAAAAACTGCCCTAGTGACAATTCCACATTGTACTAGTCTGTTTCTGTTTTCATGGTAGTTCTGAAGGGAGTATACATTCTCTTGGAATCTGACTAAACCTGTCTTCTGTCTTGGCTATGTTCAGCCTGTAACCCCAAGAAATTTTTCTAACCTCTTGGATATCTTTTTAATTGATTGGATATGTTCCAAAACATTCATAGCCACGAAGGTGTCAAACAGTTGATAAATATAACCAACACTAAGTGCATATTTCAACTTAACTTTTATAACATACTTTCTTTTTGTCACTACCTATTTTTGTTGGAGCCTCATGTATTTGGCCCCATAATAATTAAGATTGTTAAGACCATCAGTTTCTCATACAAAGTCAGGAAGTGCCAAATATCCCAAGTGATTACCAATCTAAATCATTGTTTGTTCATAATCTCTACATTTTATGAGATGAAGCAGTTATTAAGTATTCAAAATTTATTTCTTTGATAGTTTGATTCTCTGGGAATTCACCACACAAGTTTCTCTCTACCTGTTATGTTACATTTCTCAGTAACGTATTTTGTGAAATATAAAACTTTTAAGTTTGCATTGCCTGAAGTTGCACATTTTCCCCATTGTTAAGTCCCAGCCCCATTTTTTCTCACTACGAAGATGATCTTAAATGACCACAATTAGACTAAAAATTACTGTAGGAAATTTTCAGCATGCATAGCCCCACCCCCATCAGGATTTATAGGTTGCCTAGGAGCCATGTCTGAGAAAATGGAGGAATCTTCTCCATAGTGCTGTGGCTTTTACCTTAAAAAATAAAAGTTGCCTAAGAGAGTAAAGGAAAAACTATATAGAACTGCCTATAAATGGAGACATCTCCCTCCCAAGAAGCTTCTCCCATGGAAACCAAATGTGGACAAGCCTGGAGGTCACCCTCTGTCCAGTCAGGGCCATTCCTTTAGAGCTCCTTTGCTTCTGCTTAATGGCACTCTGTCAGAAACCAAATAAACAAAACATTCACAGCCAATTAGCAGGGAAAAAAGCTTCTAAAAAACTAGGAGACATGTAGCAAGCTGAATTGCTTGCCCTTCTACTCAGAAGGGCACAGATTTTTCAGGGATAAGGAAGCTTGCTTTTAGCACTCTAATAACTTTTTTTCAAAAGTGCAGACAAACATTCATGTAGGGAATATATAAACAAATGAAAAAGGATGGAAAAAAGAGTCTGAATTTTTATAAGGCCGAAACTCTACTGCACAGAAAGACAAAGGGATACAGGAAAATTGGAAAGACCTCACAACATAAGACAAAGATTCAATTCCTTCTACCTTCTAAAAGAAGGAGTTAAGATGCAATTATTTGGAGGCCCAAAGACAGAACATAGAGTTTTGTAGGTTATTGCTGGATGTCAAAAAGATTTGAAAAAATCCACGAAATGTTAGGGTAGGATGTTAAAGATCTATAATCTCATCAGTTCCTTATTTTGTAGATAAAAAATACTCGAGACTTAGGTCAGCAAGGCAGTTTGCTCAAAATGACAACAACTAGTTAATGGTAAAAATGAAACATAAAACAGATGAAAATAAATATTGAAATATAAGAAATATAAAAGCTAAGAAAGAATACATTTTCCCAAGAGTAAGATAACTAGCTGGACAACTAGCCTTACAGTGAGTGAATGAACAGTCTGATCTTAAGTTCCCTACCAGAGTATTCAGGTGATTGAAGTTATTACAAAGGTTGTAGAAGGATTCTTGAATTAAGTTGGGGCTTGTGAATAAAATGAGAGTTCCTGTGGACAGGATTCTCACCTGGCCCTGGTTGACTAGCTCACTGCACACCTGTGGGCAATACATGGCTGTTGATTCTATATAAAGAGCTCTGCTCAGTGGTCTGGGTGCAACACAGTGGTACAGCAGCAAGGCTGCAGAAGAGCAGAGCAGAGAACTGGAGTGGTGGCAGCGCTGAGGACAGAGGCCCAGAGGTTGGCTGTGCGGGACAACTGTGCAGAGAGACCCAGAGGACGGCTGTGTGGGATGACTGTGCAGAGAGGCCCAGAGGACGGCTGTGCAGACAGAGGGACCCAGAGGATGGCTGTGCAGACAGAGGCCCAGAGGACGGCTGTGCAGACAGAGGGGCCCAGAGGCAGAGACCGGCTTGCTGCATGCAGACTTGCTCTGAGTGAACAGGATTTTAGTGACTGACCTGCCACCTGGAAATAAAGTTGGGTATAACCCTTTCACCCCAAGAACGTTTTTCTGTCAATTTCTTTGGTCATATTGAATCCATAGCAAACTTGCCTGGGGCTGAAACCCATTGGCAAGACAATTGGTGAAAGTTGGCAGGGTTCATTGTTGACCAAGGAAAAAGACAGGCTGCCCTTATGGGAGGGGTGCTTCAGCAGGCTGCCCCTGTGAATGGGGAGACAGTGGAGTGTCCCCCAATGGGTATGTGGTCTGAGGTGGCTTGCCTCCTAGAGGACTGGGCCCCACCCCAGGACTGGAGGCAAGTGGAGGTGACACCTGAGGCAGTAGAGGTGGCCCTGCTTATAGTAAGTAGATCCTTTGAGAAACAGAGTGCCCATGAGGCAGCAGGGACTGTGGGTTGGCTGCTTCTCACAGTATTTAAAAGGTCTACAGAAGAGACCCAAGAAATGGCAGCACGAGAACACGAGCTGCAAACTTCTGTGGATTCCCTGAAGAGGGAAAGGGCATTGATGCTAGAGGAGGTTGCATGAAAACACCAGCAGCAAGGTGCCATTGGAGAGGTAAACAGTTCTTTACAGAACGAGACAGCAGCGCTGCCAGGTGTTCTGAAGGAGGAAGAGGCCATCAAGGAAAAAGACGAACTCCTGAGGGAAGCACAGGCGGAGGTGGCATGAGAGCATCAGCTGCAATGCATTGAGGTGAAGATAAGAGAGCTTCTGAAGACTGAGCTAGCATTGTTGCAAGGTGCTGTAGCAGAGGAGGCACTTGGGGGAGTGGAAAGAAAGATGCCATTAGCCCCAGAAATGGAGGAGCTGGGGAAGGATGAAGGGGTGGTGCCGGAGGCACTGGCCCCTCCTGTACTGAAAGCACACCCAGTGGTTGTAAAGAAAATAAAGACCCAGCAGCTGAAAGTTCCCCAAGGAGAGGAGCAGCTGCCTCCCCAGGTCGTGGAGCACTCTATGGTCCGCCCTTATACTCAGGCTGAGCTCATGGCTGTGGGACTTAGGGGTGGATGGAATTGTTCTGTCAGGATCAGAAATGGGAAAGCTGTCTTCCCTGACAGAGTAGCCCACCTTGGAGCAGCGATTACAAAATGCGAGGTGACTCACAAGAAGAATGTAAGGGGCCCCATGAAGGTTACAAGGACCCAGATGTGGGTTGATTTAATACGGTCAGGAGTAGATGGAAGGAAATTAGACAGGAAGCCAAATAGGATCTTACTGGAGCTATGGCAACAACTGAAACCAGTGCAGCAGTTCAAGCCATTAAGACAAAAGAAGCAGAGGTCAAAGACAGAGCCACGAGTCTGGCCTGTGTGTCTGCAAGACTTTTTGCTGGAGAGGCTGGAGAACAAATGTTCGAGCTTCCTTGCACAGGGACCATTGCAGAGGACTAAGGGCACATAGATTGAGAGGAGAGAATCCTGGAGGGGTGGAGTGTGGATAAAATGAGAGTTCCTGTGGCCAGGATTCTCACCTGGCCCTGGTTGACTAGTACACTGCACACCTGTGGGCAATACATGGCTGTTGACACTATATAAAGAGCTCCGCCCAGTGCTCTGGGCACGACATGGTGGCATGGCTGCAAGGCTGCAGGAGAGTAGAGTGGTGGCAGCGCCAAGGACAGAGGCCCAGAGGATGGCTGTGCGGGACAACCATGCAGAGAGGCCCAGAAGATGGCTGTGCGGGACGACTGTGCAGAGAGGCCCAGAGGACGGCTGTGTGGGATGACTGTGCAGAGAGGCCCAGAGGATGGCTGTGCGGGACGACTGTGTTGGCAGAGAGGCCCAGAGGACGGCTGTGCAGACAGAGGGGCCCAGAGGCAGAGACCAGCTTGCTGCATGCAGACTCGCTCTGAGTGAACAGGATTTTAGTGACTGACCTGCCACCTGGAAATAAAGTTGGGTATAACCCTTTCACCCCAAGAACGTTTTGCGGTCAATTTCTTTGGTCACATTGAATCCATAGTGAACTTGCCTGGGGCTGAAGCCCATTGGCAAGACAGGGCTGAATAGACAACTTCTGTGGTCTCTTCTGTCTCTTAGCCCAAATGGAAAGAATAGCTTTTAGGCCTTGCATCTCTTTAAGTACTGCTGACTCATGAAGAGGAAGACATAGCTCTGGCTTCTGTTTTATTTTTATTATTTTATTTCTTCTTGTGAATTCAGTATTATAATTCTCTACAAAAATTTGGACTCCTATTCAAAATATACAATTTTAGAGTTTTCCTGTGTTCATTGTAATTTTATTACCCATTATATGTAATTCTGAGGTTAGTATAAGTCAGTGGGAGAGCAAAATTTGATATAGAGCACATGACTTTGTGGGAAGATTTTTCAGAAATGTACTTAGGATATTTTCCTATGTTGAAAATTGTATGTAATTCAAACAAAAGTGGAGATCTGTGCTGTCAAACAGTCAAAAAAAGAAATGGAGCACCCTCCATCTTTTTTGCAGCAGCCCCTCCTCAGGACTCTCCATGGAGTTCCTTATTCCCCATAGGACAGGTGGTAGTTATTTCCCTACTCATACCACAATAGATCAGCTCCTTTCTTTCTTAAGTTTTCCATTGATTCATATTCTGAAGTTTACATGGAGAGGTAAAAGTAAACAAACAAACAAAAAAAACAATGACCAACTGCCAGCTCAGCCTGTTATTTTATCACTTAAATGAACTATTTCACTAATGTCCACATACTTTTCTTTTAACATCTTCCATCTTACAGCTCACTAACCCTGAAAAATATATCTTTAAGGCTCAGAAAAATTGTCATCATCATTATGAAGTCTTTCCTGATGAAGCCAACTGCAAACTTCCCATTGTATGGCCTCTTTAGTAACTTTACAGGACTTACTATTTGTATTATAATCAATTGATAAGACTATGACAAAGTACAGATCATCCTGAAATTCCAGTGGCTTAAAATTTTTTCCTAGTTTATACCATTTATCTATCATTGGTTGATAGGAACGGGCATTTTACTCTATCTACCTCACCACTGAGGGACTCAGAACAATGATGTCTTCATCCTCGTCCAGCTGCACCAAATGGAATATGTGGCCTCCTTGCTCACTATGGCCAGAGTAGCACTGGAGGATTACATGAGCTTTTTGATGCTTTGTTTTGAAATGACACGTGGTATTTCCATCCACAGCCCATCCAGAACTAGTCCCATGACCCCACCTAATCTCATGAGGACAATGAAATGTGGGGAAACAGAATGTTGGGTGAACACCACTTTCTGTTCCAGTAATTCATATAACAAATACTTATTGAGTGTTTACTATATTGCCACATACTCTTCTAGTCCCTGGGAATATAAAATTAAAAACAAAAACAAAAAATGTGATAATCCCTGTTCTCATATAGTTTATATTACATATTTTGGTTAATATTTACAGTTATTTTTACATATGTTTTAAGGGCAACTGCTTGCCTTAATCATGTAATCTTCATATATCCTAACAAAGTACAATATATATAATAGTGAATCAATGAGTAACTATAAAGAAACACAACTTTTTAACGTCTTCTTGTGCAGGAGCCCATGCTCTACAATTACACACAAAGAAAACGCACAACACAAATTCATTAAGTTAACCATAGTTCTGCAGTGAAAAATCAGTCCCCATCTGCTTGATGTGTAAGCCCGCAAGCTTTGAGCCCTTCAAGAAATTTTGTGAACTATTAAAAGAGAGTTGCCTCTAGAGTAAATAAAAACTTTGGCTTATGTTCCAGCCATAAGGATTAGAAGCTCTAGGATAGAAACCTTTTCTGTTTGGAACAATGTAAACTCCATAGTTTTACTACAGTATTATGGAGCTAAACCTAGGCAGTCCTGAGCCCTGATTGATAAAGTAAGTAAGCATTCATTCACTGAATATGTATTAAGTTTTTATTATGAACTAGGCAATGTCAACGAAGATAATAAATTTATATCTGCAAGAAAACTAACATTTTATAAGGGCAACTGGGAACTTTTTTTTTTTCTCTACAATTTATTCACGTGGATCAGCCCCTCATGAAGGAGGGGGAAAAGGTTGAAAACAATTGTGCTATTCAACCCCTTTTGAGTACATGAATCCTCCTTGGAACATACCGTAAAGAAAGGACACCTGATCTCTTCTTGGCTATTACCTCTAAAGTCAGTCTATTTCAATTTCAGGTAATTTTAATTTTTAGAAAGCTCTTCTTTATATTATCCAAAACTAAAACTTTCCTCTCTGGAACCATATATGGTAATTTATGCCATTTTCCTTTAATAACCATTAAGATATTCTCTGATAACTTTCCAGTTAGCCTTAATCTTCTTATCTCTAATCCCTTTTAAGAAATAATTTCAAGCTCCCTCACCATTTGCTCACTTTCCTTTTAGTCTTCCCATTTGTCAGGGCATCTTAAAGTACAGTACACCAAACTGCACACAGGGAGGGTTGGAACCATGTAGAGTTTGTTGAGTTACAGTAGAAGTATTGGAGATTGTAAGTTCATTAAAGAAATAAGCCTTCCTGGAGTGGGCATATTGTAATTATAATTCAGAAGTATAAGTAAGATAAGCATGAAGAACATTTAAATAAATGTTTAGAAATAGATTAAAAGGAGATAGAATTCTTTGCCTAGAAGAGTGTGTGATCCTATGGAATGTATTAAAACACTTGGATTTAGGTGGAGTAGGTTAAGGTAATTGGTACATTGAATTCCTCAATAAGTGTGCTTTTGGATCTAATAACTAACTATTCAAAAAGAAAATTTTAGTGGAATTCTGTGCAGTAGCAGCAAGAAGAAACATTAGCAGAGAAATACTCAAATTTGGTAGGACCACTAGATTCCTTTGCCATCAAAAGGCTTTTGCATTGAGAAGGTCCAGGTAAAGAGAAGTCATGTAAGCGAGAAGATTCAGGATTCTGCAGAAGGGAGTTTTAGTGAAGTAGGAAGCAGAAAAGTCACTTTTACTTTCTGGTGGAGATTAAGGTTCTTGAGAAAATAACGGGGCAATAATAAAAATAGGTAACACATATAAGGCTTAACGGTGTGCAAGATGTTATTCTGAGTGTTTCTTATATATTAACACGTTAATCTTCACAACAGCTCTGGGAGTTAGGTACTTTATGATCTCCATTTTAAGAAGGAGGAAATTCATCCATAGAGAACTGAGGTAATTTGCCACATGTTACATAGCTAGTAAAATGATAAAAAGAGCTGAGATCTTCTTAATCCAAGTAGTCTTGTTCTAAAAGCTGTCCTCTTAATCACTATAATTTATCTTACTGTACTATACCATGGTGTTTGATTTCAGCCTACCTTCGTTCACATCTCATAAATAACAATCTGTGCCCTTAAATTCTTGCATGGTGCTACCTTTCTTACTCGACACAAGAAACCAATGCCTTCCTAACCTTCTGTTACCTGCCTTTAAAACCTATTCTCTGGAAAGATGCTAATAAGCCCATTCATTCATTCACACTAAGGAATAAATGATTAGCTTAATATAAAATACTATTCCAGGGTTGAGTTTGGGTTTTTTTTTTTAGGGGCACAGGGAATATTAAGGGCTCATAAAACTTAACACAAACCCCTGTTGAAATTTAAAGTATATATAAGCTGGGAGAGCAAATAAGTTGGATGCATGACTTTTTGTGCCCTTCAAGTTACACCGTTATTTAGCTGGTCAAGGGTTTTTGGGAATCCTTCAGTAGAAATGAAGTAGTAACTTAGAAATAGGAATGGGAAGAATAAGAGATACATCTTTATTATATTGATTCAGTGATTTTAGAAATACCCTCTTATATCCCTAATTCGGGTGGGAGAGTTCTGATACACACCTAGAGACATAGACTCCAGAAAAGGCTTTAACTAGGACAGTCATAGATGAAGAGATAATCCTGTTCTAGGATTTAAGTATACATGCATTTACATCTGAATCAAGGAAGAGCCAAGGATTTTGTTCCTTATTTCCTACAAAACTAACACCCTCTGAGATGGGTCTATGATTTATATGCTTTAGGAATCTTACAACTAGTGATGTTACCGTAAAGTTATCCATGATACCTTTGTTTTATTCCACAGCAATCATCAAGCCCTTTCATTCTTTTCTTTATGAGGTTTCTCATATATTTCAATCTAGTTCAGTTTAATGAACATTTATTGAGTACCTACCTTATGCCAGATACTGTGCTCTGGGCATACAAATACCCCTATCTCAAATTCCTCATTTTTAAGGAGAGAATATAGCATGATACAGGAAATCTTTGAAGTGTGTTTAAATACACAAGCAGTATTCAGGAGAGAATTAGTCTGCCAGGGAAGGTCAGGAAAACTTTCAAAAGTGGTAATGCTTAATTAGGGTTTTCAAGGATGAATGGAAGTTCGTCAGAATAGTGGTAGGGTAGCAAAATAGTCTAGCTAGAGGACAAAGCGTATGCAGAGACATGGAAGTGTAGCACAGTGTGACCTGACAGCTTCAAGTGGTATTGCTATATAATGGGTGAAATTTCAAGTCAGGAGGTGGTGGGCCATGATCTATTCTGCTTTTTTCATTGTCAGGATCTTATTATGCCTAATGCATCAAGCTGTTTATTTCCATGTCCATAATTATTGAAGGCCAAGTCTTTTTTTAGTACTCTGCTATTATCTTACCTACATGCCATTCCTTGAGACTCTAGCCATTCTCTTCTGACACCTGAATATCCACGTATAGACTCTATTCTCAGTCTTCATCTGTCCATGGTAGGAACTGGTCTTTTAATGTGGTAGAAGGAGGAATGATGGCTTTCACTTGTATCAACATGGCCATATAGGTTTCATAATCAGATTTGCATATAGTAATTTCGAAAATCTTTTGGAGGTAAGGGACTAGTATGAAAATATTGTTGGTATTTTGTTAGTCACAATAATATAATTTCCAATACCAAAAAATTCAGTTTAGCAAGTGTGTTTTTCTGCTCTCTACCCATGCAATAGCACGATACTGAGAAAATATGCAATGGAAGAAAACAGAAAGAGGATTCCTTCTTTATATATCTGAGAGAAAAGACTTACTTAAATTTATACTCATGCAATTTCTGGTCTTATTCAGCTCTAAGACAAAAAAATCATAAGTATTCAGTTTCTTCTGTTGATCAAAAAATTTACAAACAAAAACACAAAGGAAGACTACCTGTTAAATTAATATACTACTTTAAAATAAGGTTATATTGAAAGTAATGTCAAAGCAGACTGAAATTTATGTTAATTTATTTGTAACTTCTTTTTTAAGGATGCCAGGCAGTTTTATGCTAAATATAAAGAAACAAGATTGAAGGAAAAAGAAGATGCATTGACTAGAACTGAACTTGAAACACTTCAAAGTGAGTTTTAAACGTTGCCTTGCTGTGTTAACAATATCATATAAAGCTGATTACCTAAATTTGGGTTTTCCCTTTAATTGAGCAGCAATTAAATTTTTAATGTTTTCTGTGCCACTCTCTTAATAGAGTTACTTAATATTTAATGTATTATGTGTGGAAAATACTATATTAGTAATTACTGAACCACCCTCAATTCAATATCAGGGGAGGGATAGGGATAAAATCAACATGGGGTCCTCAAGTCTAGGGAGCATCCAAAATCTAGAAAGTCCTAAAATACTCCAGTGCTGTAATTGTCATTGACACTTGGAGCCAAGTCTCTCCAACTGATACCCAACTTGCTGTAACAACAGTAGTAAATGGGAAACCTGAAAATGTCAATTACTTGTGTTTTGAAAGTCTTTGCTTCATTTGTATTATTGTTAATATGAAAGCTCTTGATTAAATTATCAATGTGTTGAAAAGAAGTCTTCCAGTGAACGCTAAAGACAGTTCTTGCAGAGTTTAGAAAAAGTTTTACAGTTAAAGAGGGCATTTTCTCAGCCTTGGTCTTTTTGTCTAATATTGCCATATCTACATCTTTCCACACATACACACTCTTACCTTTACTTTGCCTTATTTTTTATTCAGATCATTTAATACTACTTAACATTAGTTTATTTGTTAATTTTGTTTACCACCTGGTTCCCCAATAGAATGTAGGTTCCATGAGGGTAGGGAGTTTATCTGTTTTGTTCACTGTTATGCCTAGCCAAGTACCTTCAACAGTTCCCAGCACATAGTAGGTGCTCAGTAAATACTGACTTCATGGAGGTGAAATCTCTGTTCTTTTAAAAATTCCAATGTGAGTATTTTTGGTTCAGATTTCATTTTCCTCCACCTACCTGGGTTCCTAGAGAAGTACATGGTGTACATGGTACCTGTCTCCACACAGGAGACAATCCAAGGACCATTAATATCTCATCAAGTATACCTGTAAGTGTCCACACATGCACAGCATGCATAGTTTTACAAAACAATGTGTGTGCTTTTGAAGGTATGCTGTCAAAAGTGTTCTTGCAGCACATAGAAGCAATTTAGACAAATTGAACTGGAAAAGAGCAACTGTGGTATTAGTGTTATCACACATTCAGTGTATAGAAAAATGGTGGCAGCTATTTCCCTTCAGATACTGAAAGCTCTAGCTGTCTGCCTTTACCCTGGCATCTGATTATAGTTTGAGAAGAGAGAACTATTCTCTCCAAACTCCAAGAGTGCATTGCCACTACCTAATATGTCACTTTGAGGGTTTTATTTTCCTTATTTGTCAAAAAAAAAAACAAAAAACAAATTGGACTAGGGGGTGCCAGTATTAGTTTCTATTGCTGCTTTAACAAATGGCCACAAATTTAGTGGCTTAAACACATATTACCTCACAGTTGTGTGGTCAGAAATTCAGCCTGGGTCTAATTGGACTAACATCAAGGTTTATCAAACAGCTACATTCTTTCTGCAGCTTCTGGAGGCCTTCCACATTCCTTGGGTCATGACCCTCTTCCTCCCTCTTCAAAGCCAGCAATGTTGTGTCTCACTGACTAGTCTTCTGTAGTCACCTCTCTCTGACTGTAACTGGGAAAGGTTCTCTGCTTTTAAGGAAAGCATATGATTAGGATTGGGCTAATTTGAATAATGTAGGATAATCTCCCATCTCAGGGGTCTTGACCTTAATCACACCTGTGAAGTGCCTTTTGCCATATAAGGTAAAATAGTCCCAAGTTTCGGGGATTAAAATGTGGTCATCTTTAAGGGTCCATTTTTCTGCCTGCCACAATCCTTCAGGTGTCTGGTCATCTTTAGAACAGGGACTGTTTATTTTTCATTTTCATATTTGCAACACCGAATAGCATCCTGGCACGTAGTAAATGTTCAGGAAGTAGATAGATGAATTAATGAATGTAACGCCATAAATATAAATGAGTGTTTTGTGTGATCCTGTATAGAACACTGTTTCAAGGAGTACATAATTTAATTCAAAAAGTTTCAACAATTACAAATACAAAACACTAGTCAAATTAACTATATAATTGTTTAAAGCAGATTTCTATTAAGAGGGAAGAGCTTAGGATGATAGAGCATTACATACTAAAGTTGACTGATGTCAGTGTTGGGGAAGAAGGGTGGGCGAATGATGATTACCAGGTTAAACCTAAGATTGAAACAGAAGCTGATGTTACAGCAACAGTTGAAATAGTTTTATATTGAATAAGTCAATGACTAGAGGAACTCTAAATGTAATTTTTATATAATTGTTATTTTTAAGTGAAATTGTTACATAAAAATTTTCTAAGCCTTCTTTTTTTATCCTTTCCAGTTTAATGTCACTCATAAGTTTGGTTATGACAATTTCTGTATTTTCATTTATATTGTATCACATATTAGATATTCTGTTTCCAGAATAATTCATGATCTTTGTAAAAAACTTAGAAAAATACAGAAATTATAAAGCAAGCAAAAACCATGGTGTATCCAGAATATACAGAGAGCTACCACAACTCAATAATAAAAAGGGAAATAATCCAATTTAAAAATGGGCAAAGGACCTGAATAGACATCTATTCAAAGAAGACATACAAAAGGCCAACATGTACATGAAAAGATGCTCAACATCATCAGTCCTCAAGGAAATGCAAATTAAAACCGCAATGAGACAACACCTCACAGCCACCAGGTTGGCTATAATTAAAAAGAAGGTAATAACTATTGGCAAAAAATACAGAGAAATTGAAACCCTCATATATTGCTCTTGGGAATATGAAATAATGCAGTCACTTTGGAGAAGAGTCTGGCAGTTCCTCGGAATATAAAACACATGTTATCATGTGACCCAGCAGTACCACTCAAGAGAAATGATAACATATATCCATACAGAAATATATACATGGATTTTCATAGTGTCATTTTTTGTAATATTCAAAAAGTGAAAACAACTCTATGTCTATCAACTGATTTTAAGCCTTCTAAGAAGCCTTCTAAGTCAAAAGAAGGGATAAAAATCACATTTACAGTCTAACCCAAAATGCCCCATAGAGGCAACCTGAATAGACTACCTTTCATTGCTTTCATAAACACAGCCCACCGTTTTTATGTAGTTTTTGTAACAAACCACCTTATTGTTAATCATTTTTGGCAGATATATTAGAATTCTCTAATAATAACAAATTAAGTATGTATACTGCAACTTTGAAACTAGGACTTAGCATAAGATATTTATCACAATGTAAAAACTCTTCTTTAAGTTTGATCATTTTTCCAAAATCATTCAGATTTTCGTTCTGAGTTTCACAGCAATTTCATACACATTAAACATTTTCTGTTATTTTGTTATTGTCTTATAAAAAAGATTATATAAAAATTCATTTTAAAATTTGTAAATATCTGAAAACTGTTTGCCAGTAAAAGTGTGTAATAATCTTTTTAAAAATTTCAAAACTCAAAACTATCTTCTTGGTTACTGAAACCTCAAATAGAAAAAGTGACTACTGAAAGGCACATTAAAAGCAATACTCATACTAGGTTCTGAGTAATAAGACTTCTATCAAGTGATAAGACTTCACTCACGTATTTTATATCATCGGTATATTAGGAAAAAGTGATGGTATCAGCATTAAGAATGTTAAAGAACAGTCACATTACTATTAATAATGTCAGAAACTGTCATTATTTTTTAATGTAGTCTCTAATGGTTACATGCAAAGAATCTTTTAATTAATTTTGTTAACTTCATTACAGTGTTCTGCATTGTATACTTTAGAATTAATGCATAAAGGCCCCAAATCCCCCAGTGTGCATTTCATTTGTCCCTATCCTTCTTAATTTTAAAGACCATCATTGGAATACTGAGTTCATAATAACATTTCCATCTGCTTAATTGAGTAAATGCATCTCATGCAGATTAGCAATAGCTTTTTTATGCTGCCTGTTTTTCATGACCTAATTGCTACTCTGCCCCCAAGTCTATCTGCTTTACTGCTGAGATTGTGTAGTATCCTCCAAGGGCTACAACAGAACTGCATTGAGCAGGGTGTGGTGGTCTTATTAAAATGTTGTTTTAGAGGGGAAATAGGAAAAGGGTAATTTCTTTATTTTTTATTTTTTTAATTTATTTTATTATCATTAATTTACAATTACATGTGCAATATTACGATTATTAAACTACCCTTTAATCAGGTCCCCCCCACCAACCCCATTACAGTCACTGTCCATCAGCGTAGTGAGATGCTATAGAATCACTACTTGTCTTATCTGAGTTGTACTGCCCTCCCCGTGACCCCCCAACATTACATCTGCAAATCGTAATGCCCTTTTTTCCCTCTTATCCCTCCCTTCCCGCCCATTTGCCCCAGTCCCTTTCCCTTTGGTAACTATTAGTCCGTTCTTGGGTTCTGTGAGTCTGCTGCTGTTTTGTTCCTTCAGTACTTTTTCTTTGTTCTTATACTCCACATATGAGTGAAATCATTTGATACTTGTCTTTTTCAGCTTGGCTTATTTCACTGAGCATAATACCCTCTAGCTCCATCCATGTTGTTGCAAATGGTAGGATTTGTTTTCTTCTTATGACTGAATGATATTCCATTGTGTATATGTACCACATCTTCTTTATCCATTCATCTACTGATGGACACTTAGGTTGCTTCCATTTCTTGGCTATTGTAAATAGTGCTGCAATAAACATAGGGATGCATCTGTCCTTTTCAAATTGGGCTGCTGCATTCTTAGGGTAAATTCCTAGGAGTGGAATTCCTGGGTCAAATGGTATTTCTATTTTGAGTTTTTTGAGGAACCTCCATACTGCTTTCCACAATGGTTGAACTAATTTGCATTCCCACCAGCAGTGTAGGAGGGTTCCCTTTTCTCCACATCCTCGCCAACATTTGTTGTTGTTTGTGTTTTGGATGTTGGCCATCCTCACTGGTGTGAGGTGATATCTCATTGTGGTTTTAATCTGCATTTCTCTGATGATTAGCGATGTGGAGCATCTTTTCATGTGCCTGTTGGCCATCTGAATTTCTTCTTTGGAGAAGTGTCTATTCATGTCCTCTGCCCATTTCTTAATTGGATTATTTGCTTTCTGTTTGTTAAGGTGCATGAGTTCTTTATATATTTTGGATGTCAACCCTTTATCAGATACGTTTTTTATGAATATATTCTCCCATACTGTAGGATGTCTTTTTGTTCTACTGATGGTGTCCTTTGCTGTACAGAAGCTTTTCAGCTTGATATAGTCCCACTTGTTCATTTTTGCTTTTGTTTCCCTTGCCCGGGGAGATATGTTCATGAAGAAGTTGCTCATGTTTATGTCCAAGAGATTTTTGCCTATGTTTTTTTCTAAGAGTTTTATGGTTTCATGACTTACATTCAGGTCTTTGATCCACCTTGAGTTTACCTTTGTGTATGGGGCTAGACAGTAGTCCAGTTTCATTCTCTTACATGTAGCTGTCCAGTTTTTCCAACACCAGCTGCTGAAGAGGCTGTCATCTCCCCATTGTATATCCAAGGCACTTTTATCAAATATTAATTGACTGTATATGTTTGGGTTAATGTTTGGATTTTCTATTCTGTTCCACTGGTCTGTGGGTCTGTTTTTGTGCCAATACCAAATTGTCTTGATTACTGTGGCTTTGTAGTAGAGCTTGAAGTCAGGGAGTGTAATTCCCCCTGCTTGATTCCTCCTTCTCAGGATTGCTTTGGCTATTCGGGGTCTTTTGTGGTTCCATATGAATTTTAGAATTATTTGTTCCAGTTCATTGAAGAAAGCTGTTGGTAGTTTGATAGGGATTGCATTGAATCTGTAGATTGCTTTAGGTAGTATAGCCATTTTGACAATATTTATTCTTCCTAGCCAAGAGCATGGGATGCATTTCCATTTGTTCGTGTCCTCTTTAATTTCTCTTAGGAGTGTCTTGTAGTTTTCAGAGTACAGGTCTTTCACTTCCTTCGTTAGGTTTATTCCTAGGTATTTTATTTTTTAGATGCAATTGTGAATGAAATCGTTTTTCTGATTTCTCTTTCTGTTAGTTCATCATTAGTGTATAGGAAAGCAACAGATTTCTGTGTGTTAATTTTGTATCCTGCAACTTTGCTGAATTCAGATATTAGTTCTAGTAGTTTTGGAATGGAATCTTTAGGGTTTTTTATGTACAGTATCATGTCATCTGCAAATAGTGACAATTTGATTTCTTCTTTACCAATCTGGATGCCTTGTATGTCTTTGTTTTGTCTGATTGCTGTGGCTAGGACCTCCAGTACTATGTTGAATAACAGTGGAGAGAGTGGGCATCCTGTCTTGTTCCCGATCTTAGATGAAAAGCTTTCAGCGTCTCGCCGTTAAGTATGATGTTAGCTGTGGGTTTGTCATATATAGCCTTTATGATGTTGAGGTACTTGCCGTCTATACCCATTTTGTTGAGAGTTTTAATCAGGAATGGATGCTGAATTTTGTCAAATGCTTTTTCAGCATCTATGGAGATGATCATGTGGTTTTGTTCTTCTTTTTGTTGATGTGGTGGATGATGTTGATGGATTTTCGAATGTTGTACCATCCTTGCATCCGTGGGATGAATCCCACTTGATCATGGTGTATGATGCTCTTGATGTATTTTTGAATTCGGTTTGCTAATATTTTGTTGAGTATTTTTGCATCTACGTTCATCAGGGATATTGGTCTGTAATTTTCTTTTTTGGTGAGGTCTTTGCCCGGTTTTGGTATTAGAGTGATGCTGGCTTCATAGAATGAGTTTGGAAGTATTCCCTCCTCTTCTATTTTTTGGAAACCTTTAAGGAGAATCGGTGTTATTTCTTCTCTATATGTCTGGTAGAATTCAGAGGTGAATCCATCAGGTCTGGGAGTTTTGTTCTTGGGTAGTTTTTTGATTACCAATTCGATTTCGTCACTGGTGATTGGTCTGTTTAGTTTTTCTGTTTCTTGCTTGGTCAGTCTTGGAAGGTTGTATTTTTCTAAGAAGTTGTCCATTTCTTCTATGTTTTCCAGCTTGTTAGTATATAGATTCTCATAATATTCTCTTATGATTCTTTGTATTTCTGTGGGGTCCGTCGTGATTTTTCCTTTCTCATTTCTGATTGTGTTTATGTGTGCAGATTCTCTTTT
>JAVSCE010015877.1:0-189438 GCA_032199065.1 Smutsia gigantea | reverse complement strand
CAGACGCTGGGCCCAGGTTTTCAGGTTTCCCAGAGCACAGAGGGGAGGTTTCAGGGGCGCAGTTCATAGGCACAGAGAATCCCTTGAGCAGATAGGGTGCCCAGAGTCTGCAGGGGGTCTTGAGGAGATGTCCCTCACCGGCTGCCTGATCTTGGGTAAACCTCTCTTAGACCCTCTCAGCCTCAGTTTCCACGTCTGTAAAGTGGGGATCCTACAACCTGCCCTGATTGCCTCGCAGAACTGCTTATGACACCTGTGAGAATCAGTCCAGCGGAGAGGGCTCAGCAAAATCCTGCCAAATTGTTTCAGCCTTCCTCCCCAGAGCTCCCTCTGCTGCAGTGGGAGAAGATTCCTGACTCAACCCAGGCATCATTTTGAGCTCAAAATGACCAGAGTGATCAGAATTGCCAGAGTCTGGGGTGGGCTGCTGACTGTGGGTGGCCTGGATGCGAGCCCCACGTCCTTCCCCAGACCCGGCTCTGTGTGTCAGAGCAGAGTGTGCTGCGTTTCGGAACTGTCTGCTCAGTGGTTCTTGCTTTTGTCAGCCCACAGAGGCAGGCCTTCAGGTGAGCCACCTGTGAGAGGTGCAGGGACATGTGAATAGAGGCCCAGTGCTTCTCCAGCCGATGTGGCCTACATAGGAGTTGGAGAGGGGTTTTATTCCAAGGGGCCTCATGTGAGCCCTCCCTCCCTTCCCTTCTCTTCCTTTCGAGAGCTCCATGTGAAGTCATCCAGAAACACAGGCGCTTTGGCGACGACTGTGGGGCTCCGGCTGTGCCTCTTTGGGGCTAGCGGTGGCAGGTGTTGGGTGCCCTCAGTGCCAGGCTGGGGGGCTCAGGGCCTATGCCCCCTGCCATCAGAGAAGCTGTGCTAGTCCCTTGTCAGCATGCAAACGATTACAAAGGCAGTGAAAGTGTTTCAAAGGCTGTTGCGGTCCCTCCCCTGGAGAGGATTCATTGTTACTTAACAAGGCAAATGGTGCCTTCGCTCCTCACTCACAAATGGTGATGACTACTTCAAAAAAGCAGAGGGAATATTCTTCCAATATTTATCTTAGCACAAAACTAACATTTCAGGACCTGTGCCCATAATTCAAATGTTGATGGGGAACACATTGTGTGAATGTGGTGCAAATATATACAAGGAGGAAGTTGCTTATATTTAATAGAGAAACATGAAGTAAACATTTTTGAATAAAATGGCAAAGACTTGGGTTCTAGTAGTTGCAGTTTCTCAGTTTAACATATTTAACTGGCACTTCTTATGAGCTATCATGTAGTCTGAGGGTTCAGCAGGGTTAAGGTCCAATACCAAGGGTGCCTTTCCCAACCTGAGCCCATGGTTTCATGGGCCTGGTATTGCTGGGCTTACACTGATCTAGAAGCTGGTCTGTGGTTCTGGGAAATTCCATGCAGCGCCCTTTCCTCTGGCTACATATTCTGTCTCTAGGTCAAATGTTCATCAGCGGCAGGAACCTTATAAAGGAATGTGAGACGGTAAGTTGCTTGTTAAGGGCAGTTGCCTTCTGACTGCTTTACAAGAGCCTCGCTCAACCCGAAGGCTCACCCTCCTTGTGGCATCTCCTGTATGGAAAAGAGAGACGTGGGCCCCTGTGGTCTCACTCTAGGAGTTCTTATGCAATGGAAACAGTGGCTGCTGCTGGCACCTTGCATCACGCAAGGAGGGCTTGCAGGCCTTATGTAAACACTCAGGTGCCTGGCTGTACCAATGTGGGGCCCTGACACTGGCAGGCTCTGCTTCTGTGACTAGTGTGGGGTGCGGATATGTGGGCATTTGCACTTCCTTCTGGAACGCTTCCCCTGTGGGTCTTGCTGGGGAGGCAGTTCTGGGGTGGCCCCCGCACAGCCCCGGCCCCATGCCCCTGGCGTGATTCATCAGGTGAGAGGTCTGCACAGGTGGAGGGGCTCTTATGCTGCTTCTGGGGCTTCTGTTTCTATTCTAACTATGCCTTCCCTGCAAGGGGACAGCCATGTGACTTCTCCAAGTAAAGAAGGGACACTCTGGATGTGCACCCATGGCTTTGTTGATGATCACCCTCTTATGTCCCAGTTTCATTTCGTCACTGGCCATGCTGTCTGTTTTTCGGGCTTCCTGAAATGGCAGTACCACTGCAGCCTTGGGCCCCACTCTCCAGGGGACAGAGATAAAGTGACGCTTTCCAGGAGAAGTTCACGGGGCTGGGGGTGGGGGACAGACCTGGCATCTCGCTGGTTTGATTCAGCAAACACTGGACAGGTGCCCACTGTGTGCCCAGAGCTGTGTGATGTGCTGGCAGGGCCAGGAGGGAGGCGAAGCTGTGGTTCTTCAGGGATCACATGAGGAGGACAGAAGTTAAGATTTTACTTCAGAAATTCAGAGGCCATTTGTCTCAGGGACTCTGCTCTGGGGGCTAGCAGTAATAATAAATAAATTGAAAATGAAAAAATTGTAAAGCTAACACAGTGCTCATAATTATATCAGAACCTGTCCTAGGCACGTTATGGGTATTAAGTCACCTAACCCCCGCCCCCCCCCCCCCGACCCTAAGACGTCTGAGTTGGTTATTATTACCCATGGTTTACAGATGTGGGTAATAACATTTCATCTGGGGCTGGACAGCCAGACTGGTGGAGCTGGGTTCTGATGCCCGGCAACTCTAGGGCATGTGCCTTCAGCCACTATGACAGCAGGTGCTGGAGCTGAACCTGTTTCTACTGTACCCTTTCCCCAGGAGCTTGGTGTTTGGCTGAAGACCATGACCTGGACATTTTCCCTCTGTGTCCAGGGACGGACAAGCTGGTGCTCAGTGCTCAGAGGAGAGGGCAGGTCAGGATGCAGCTGCCATTCCCCAAACCCAGGGCTGAGCAGGCTTTTCTCTCTTGCAGAGTCTGGGACTCAAAGCTTTACTGCAGCTCAGTTCCAGCTTGTCATCTGGGGAGAGTGTGGGGCCAGCTCTGCCCAGCCAAAGCCAGGAGCCTCATCCCACAGCGGGAGGTAGAGCCAGAGCCAGGGTTAAGTGACTAAGTTGGGGCCGTGTCATACCTTCCCTCCTGGCTATTTCTGGGGGCCACTCATCAAGAAGTAGATGCTGTAGAACATTCCTCCCTAGCCTGCTGATTCTGCTATAAACTGGTCAAGGCTTTCAAATGTGTCAAGCTCTTAATTTGTACCCCTGACCCTAGCGTTGTTATCTATTCCTATCTTAAAAGCAGACAACAGTGTGGCCGACTTGTGTCTGAGAAGCAACTGGTTGGAAGCCCTTTGGATATGCGGGCATGTATGTGGTATGGGAGCCCAGTGAGGAAGAGGCAGAAGGTATCTCCATGCCCAGTGGGGCAGGGGAGGAGGAGAGACAGCTGCAGAGGTATGCGATGGAGGAAGAAGTGGTGGTCTTGGAATGAAACAGCGATTTTGAGCATTTGTTGAGTTAAGGCATTGCCCAGGAAACCTCTTGAAGGTGTGTGGTTTTGGGACATTTGTCCAAAGAGAATTTATTCCTCCACTAGATGGGTGGTTGAGGAACATTCCGCGTGGAGTCTGGGCCTGCAGGAAGAGATGTCTGGGGAAACTGAGTCCTTGTGAGAACGGCTCATGGAGAGCTTGTGGAACAAGGCTTTCCCAAGCATGAGGGAAAACAGTTGTTGAAGCTGAGAAATAAAAGCACCCACAGAGTTGTGTCCAGGAATGATGAAAACTACAGAGCTGTATACAAAATATCAGCTGCCTCTGAAAGCCTCCTTTTTTCCAATGCAAGTATGTTCTCTGTGTTTGGTCTCCTCCAGGAGCCGTGTGTTGTGTGCCTGGTAGTAATCTGCTTCCTGGGGGGTGACCTGAGGGGCCACCTAGCACAGGCTCTGAGCCGGAAAGCAGTGGCACCAGAAGAGAAAGCAGGAGTTTGCTAAAGCACCCAGTGTCTTCTTTCCCTGGAATGGACCCATCAGTGTTGCTGTGCTGGTGCTAGGGGGACACAGGGGGTATGACTTGGGGTGAGAAGTGGAGCCGCATCTTGGCTGTGGGGTGCAGAGGTTTGCTTTGGTGATGTGGTGACTGGCTTTCAAGGCTTGAAAAATACCTGGATAAAGGGCAGGCGGGGGTGTCTCATCTCAGGTGAACTTTGAGGGAAAGAAAAACAGTTTTGTTTACCAAGAGAATCAGGTCCTGTTGCTGTGGAGACAGTGGAGGGAAGGGGGCCTTGGCCAGAGTGGGTGAGGGCCTTCCTCTGGGGGAGGTGCCAGGGCAGGGACTGAGTGGCGGCCCTGTGGTCTCTGTCCCCTCTGTGCTGTCTCTGGGGCTCAGCCTCTGCATGGCTAATGCCCCACGAGGCCCTCGCCGGGCAGCACACACCGGCTATGGAGTGTAAGTGCCTGTGTGACCTGCAGCTTCCTGAGCGGCTGGTCTGAGCCCCATCCTCTCTGCCTCCTTACTGGTTTCCTTCCCGCGGGGGGCCCTGGATCCCCAAGCCTCAGGCTGTTGTCCACGCAGTGCCAGAGTGATGGGGGCCCAGGACAGCTGTGGACCCTACAGGGCCTTCTCTTCCATGGGCCCTCTCCTCCCCAAGGCAGAGTTTCCTGGAGTGTGGTCTCTGCTTGACTAGTGGTGCCCACGGTGACTCTAAGAGGCCCCTTGGGGAACTTTTCGTGACGTTACTGGTTACAGTTGTGTCGGATGTATATTGGAAGGTATTAACCAACATGGGAGGTTTTAGGGATGAGATTTGTTGGGTATTAGAACCCAGGGTGAGACCCTGGGTTTGTGGGTGGCAGCAGAGTACGGTGGTAAGAGCAGGGCTCTGGGGTCAGACTTCCTGGTTCAAATCCTGCCTCTGCCATGTGTAGACCGTGAGACCTGGGGCTTGTTGCTTATTTCTACCGTGTAACTGACGAGTCGTCACAGACCCTCCCTTTCGGGTGCTTGTGACAATGAAGCGCGTCAACCCACGTGAGGTGCTTAGGAAGCCATCAGCATCCTCTATCGGTGGATGAACCCTTCGGCATCAGGTATTGTAATTAATGTTGACTATTATTTAAAAGGAGATATTGAATGAACAAGAGTGAAGGTGGTGTGCAAAGAGCCAACCTCAAAGCCTGTGCTCTTTCTGCATAAACAATCCTGGAATCCTATTTCACCTTTGTGTTTGCTCTCGGTGTGTCTTCGGGAAGACAGCTTTCATTCCTCAGTTTATTCATCTGTATAGTGGGGAATGTAATGCTCACCTTGCAGAGCTGTGAGGTTAAAATCCATCTGGTGTAGTGACTGGCACATGGGCACCCGGTGGCAGCTTTGTGATGTTACTGGCTTTGTTGGTGCTGCTAAAACTAGCCCCTGAGCTCCTGAAGCACGGGGCCGTATACGATCGTCTCTGGTGTTAGGTGAGCCCAGCAGGGAGAAGATGCCAAACAGAATCAACACAGATCTGTTCTGAGCTGCAGAACAAGTACCTTCCCGTGAGGTGAAGTAGGTGGGGCTGCCGCCTGGGAGCTCAGGTCACTTCAGGGACAGACACCTATGGGGTCCCAGGAGAACAACAGTACTGGAGTCCAAATGCCCTGTTCCGGACCAAGGGTGAGAAGCGACAAGGCAAGGTGGCTGTTTGAGCCCGAGGCCCCTGCTCGGCCCTACTAGCCGCGAAGGCTGCAGCCTGCCCTCTGGGACCTGGTGACATGTGGTCTGTGAATGGGAGTTCATCTCCACAAGGCCTGCCCTGGGCCCCACAGCTGAGCTCTTGGTTCCCAGTGGAAACCGGGCTCACTTCAGCCTGTCCTCCTCCAGCCACTGGGGTCACCTGGGCTGGGACACTCCTCAAGAGGACCTCCCAGGAGGCTGGCACCATGGCAGGGCAGGCCTGCTTTTGAGAAGGCTGGAAGGAGAAAGGAGGGGCTTCTGAAGGCCTGAGGGAATGTGGTCTGTACAGTTGGGGACACTTTGGGGGACAGTTATACTACGGTGCCCTAGGACTAGTGGCCTGGACACTCTAGCGACCTGAGAGTGTTGAGAGGCCCCTTTTGAGTGGCTTGGAGCACATGCACAGAGGAAATTAGGGTTCTGAACTCTGGTGTCAAGATTCCTGATGGGAGGGGACCCCTTCTGGCTGAGTGGGGAGCATGAGGCAGGGGGTGAGGCCCCGGCTCTCCTGTCATGAGCTCTTTGGGGGCCATGGGCTGCTTTGGTGAAATTGCATTTTTTGCCCTCATGTTTTGCTCTGTGGGAGGTTATTATTCTAGATGCCAGGTTCTTTCTCGCTTATTTTCAATGAGTGCATCCCCAGTTTTATTCTGTAGCTCTGTAGATTTTCTTCAGGAAACAGAGAGGGGGCTTTTCTATGTGGGACTAGTAATAATAATCAAAAGCCATAGTCTCGCTAGCTGTATCAGTTCTACGGCTAATTCAATGTTACTGTGTACCCCACCAGCTTCACATGTGCTGCCTAGGAGCCTCGGGGGCAGGTGTTATCTCCATTTTACAGATGAGTTTCAGAAACCCTGTTATTATGACTAGTTAAGGTTATTTAGAGAAACATAATACATGGCTTAGTAAACAGACTCAGACCCAGGACTTTCTGATTCCAAAGTCTATGCTTTTCATTTTTTTCAATAGCTTTATATTCTCTTGGTGTTCATCATATCATGGTAAAATAAAGGCAAGAGAGGAATGAACGTCCTCCTTATCCTGGACCTCACTGTCCTCAGAGCAAGGACTGTGTGTTGGGTTGACCCTGGGGCTTATCCGTTCTCCCTGGCGCAGTGGCCATAAATGCTTTGCCACCCTCATAGACCACATTAAATGCTGCCGACTGATGAGGGCTCTGAAGTTGCTGGGTGGAGTGTTTGTGGCTCTGGAAAGCTTTCTCTCTGCTGGTGGGACCTCAGTGTTCTGAAGCGCTACTGGGAGGCTGGCCCGTGGCTGAGCTGAGGTGTCCAGGAGGGCTGCTGTCACAGTAGTGCCCACAGAGCCCTCTCCTCGGCCAGCCGAAGCATGGCCTGCCTCTGACTCCCTGTGGCATCTTCCTGAGGGACTCCAGACACCGTCTGGGGGCAGATGGCCAGTCTTAGTCTTTTTGATTTCATGACTGGAGTCCTGTGCAGCCATCAAGTCAGAAAGGACATTGTGACAGATGTGATGGTGAGATTTGGTTCTCTCCCTGTTTAGCTCCAAACTTGCTGTGTGAGCCTGAACAGGTCGTTTTGGATCTCTGCCTCTTCCTCTGTAAAGCGGGGACAGTGATCCCTGCCCAGCCTCCGACACAGGGTTACTTTGAGGACTGCTGAGGCTAGTTAGTGAAGGGTCTGTTGGCTCTAAATCTAAGGGGCTGTATGGTTGCCTTTAGACACCCCCTTGGAAGCCTTTCCTGATCCCCCTCATTGGGGTAGAGGCTGTGTGTCTAGCATATGTCCTCTGTGAGAGTTGTCATCATGCCAAGGCAAAACTGTCAGTCTTTGGGCTTGTGTCCCCCAGTGTGACAGCTCTTGAGGGTAGGGACTGGGCCTTGACCACCACTGATGGCACAGAGCTGACACTCAGTAAATATTTGTCGAATTACTAGATGAATCCGTTTCTCTGGGCATTGGTTGGAAGTGCTTGTGGGTCTTTTCAGATCTCCCTATTAACTAAGGGCTTTTCAGAGAAAGGCTGGGAGTGTAAGGAACCTGATGCAATGTTTCCTTACTGTTCTGTCTCTGAGTAGTCTATGGATACATCAGGTATGGCTTGATCCAGCACTTAAACTGTCTCTATGTTAGGGTGTATTTCTTCTTCCATTCCTTAGTACCTTTGAATAAAGTTCTATTTTCAGGTCCCACATGGTTAAAAGATGCCTGCAGCTGCTCTACCCCTACATCCTCTCTTATTTGGTCTAGTAAGAGAGGAGGAGAAACTATCCCAGCATTCCTAGTAGAAGTCTTGAGGCCCCCTGCGATTGGACTGGCTTTGGTCATGTGACCTCCCCTGAACCAATTCCTTGGCTGAGGGAAAGCCCTGTGCCGATTGGTTTAGCTATGGGACCTGCGCTTCACCCTACATGGACTGAGAGTGTGGAAGGGGTGGAACCTTTGATGAAATGATGTCTGCCATTGGAAGAAGAGGAGTGGATATAGGGGCAACATAAGATATTTTCATCTTAGATAGCAACTTAGGTTTAAAAAAAAAATCTGTGCATCAGTGCATAAATTCTGGCCCCATCTAGCTAAAGAGATGTTTTCCACTTCAGTTTCCTGCATGAACCCCTGCAGCCCGGAGTGCACATATCTAACTGGGACCAAACTACCCCACAGGGGCTGGCTCCCTGACTTAGCTGGGGATTGGCTGTTGGCACTGGGCAATTCTGTGTTTCTGGCTTCAACATCCCTCAGTCTGCATGTCTCACCCTGGATGGGGCTGTAGAGGTCCTTTGGTTCCCAAGTGCCCGGATGAGAAAGCCAAAGCCCGGAGAGATGGAGGCTCTTCTAATATAGCTGGTCAGTGTCAAAGCCAGATCAGAACCAGAGGGCCTGACTGCATCTGACCTGTCTTCTTCACACTTCTGCTCCATCGCCCCAGTACCATTTCTACTTCGGGATTTTAGAACTGTAGACAAAGGCAGGAGAGACTCATGCAGGGAGGCTAGAGGCCTCGTTACGATGATGCTCTGTTTAACAGCCTAGTCTCCAGGCGTGACCCTGAGCCTTCCTGTGTTCAGGGCCAGCCCCCCGTCTCCAGAAAGTCAGCAGTTTTTTTGGACAGACTGCATTTTTCTTCTCTGAGCCGAGTGATTATGGTCTCTAAGAGTAACTATTATCTGCGCATCTCGGGAAGGCATGTTTTTCACACATGCGGCCCTTGCAGAAAGATTTGGCCTGGGGATGAAGCAGACGGGCTCTACACTGAGGGCAGATACCAATCATTTTTACAATTGTTTGCAACAGGAGAGGAAACAGGAGCTTAACAGTTCTGTTGTGGATGGATTTGGGGGAGAAACACGAATGAATTGTCAACAGGATGGCTTCTGCTTTTATCCTGGGATCTGCTGCCATTCCCTGCAATCCGGCTGCCCTGTGCAGAGCCGCAGGATTTACAGACATTCCTTGCAGGTGCGGGCCTCATTGTGCGGTGCAGTCCCCGGGGCTGGGTCGGCATCTGTGGAAGAGAAGCTGTCAGGTGTGTTAGAGAAGGGAGTACACTCCTTAGAGGGGAATTTGGAGCAGCCCCCATACTTCCCTCGATCGGGGCAGGACCCCAAGCCAGGGGCTCAGGCTTGAGCAAGCACCCGCCAGCTTCCTGAGTTGGGCTAAGCTCCCGTGATGTTTTCAAAAGCTCCAGACACAGTAACCAAGAGGAACAGCCTGTTTAGCTTCCCGCCGGGGGAAAAAAAAAGATCCCGCTTAGAAATCCATTTGCGGGAAGTTTGAAGTTTGAAGCCCTCCAGCTGCAGACTGGCGGCCTGGGTGGTCGAGCTGGTGGAACGGGTGTCCTTGCGTGGAGCATGGGACAGCTGCGGAGCAAGGCCAGAAGGGTAGCAGTGGCATTTAATAGCAGTGGTGGTTTTGCTGTCTAACAGACCTGGGTTCAAGTGTTGCCTCTTGTCCTGAGCCAGCTGCAAGATTTTGGGCAAATGACTTAAGCCTCTGGGTTTACTCATCTGTGAAAAGGAGATAATACCTCTTTGGCTATTAAGAGAATTAAATGAGATGGTGTATGTAAAGCTCTGGGTACAATGCTTAATATAATCTATGGAGGTGGTGGTTGCTCTTATTAATAGCAATGGTGGTGCCTTGCGTGCTTCCTCACTCCCAGAAACCCCAAATAAACACGTAATGCATGTAAAAACTGTTTCTAGACAAGTTCATAGCCCCCTTTCTAAGCTGGTGACTACCTTTAAGCCCCTGTTTTATAGAAATGCTGGAGCTGTCCCTGATTAATAATGATACAAGTAATATTTCAAATTGATCTGCCACTTTCCAAATGTTAGGCAGCTCTGGGTGGGGAATGATTCTGGACCCAAGGTGCATGATTCCTGCTTCAGGGAGGAGACAGGTAGGAGATGGTTACACACACACACACACACACACACACACACTCTCACACACTCTCACATACACTCTCACACACACACACACACACACACACTCACACTTACACACACACATTCTCACTCACACCTGGAAAGACCTGTAGACTGCAGCAGAAATTGGGGCCCAGGATGGTTTCCCACGCAGCCTGGGGAATGGAAGTCACCTGTGGTTGGCTTCAGGATTCTGGGTACTGCCCCTCTGCTGACAATTTTATTCCATCTTATGGAAAAGATGTGGCTCAGTAATCTATCCTAGATCTCACAGCTAGGAAGGAGCAGAGCAGAATCTCAAACCCAGGCCTGTGCCCCACCCTCCCCAAATAGGTTCTTTCATAAACAGGCCCTTCTCAGTTTCCAGGGGTGCAAGGTGCATGGGGGGAGGATGCCATGGCTTGACATTCAGGCACTGAGAGGCCAGAGACAGCTGGAAAATTGTGGTCTGGGTATTCTCAGAATGTCGCTAGGGCCTGACTATGAAGTAAAGGGCCTGGGGATCTTGGGGTCCCATGTGGACTGGGCATCAAGGGGCCCCATGAGTCCATTCCTTCCAGTTGCCTGCACTAGAGGGCAGTGCCCCGGAGGCACAATTTCTCCAGGAAATCCTCCCCAGCCTATACTGACAGCGCCTTCTGCCAGATGGTGAGATGGCAGAGACCACCGAGTGGGTGGTCTTTGTGGTGGAGGGATGGTGTCAGCGCCTGTGATTGGGGTGCGCAGGGAGGACAGGGTGAGGAGCCTGGGTCAGCACACTGGGCTGTGGCAGGCTCCCCTCTCTGAGCATCCGGGCCCTTGGCCTCCCAGCTGGGGACGTGCTCCCCTGTTACCATAACTCTTGCCTTCTTGGCACTTTCTGTGGTTGCAGTATTATTTTGATTGTCTGGGTCTTGGGTCAACAGCAACTTTGTCACCAGAATGTCAGCACCCTGAGGACCTATGTTGAGTTTGCTCAGTATTGTGTCCTAAAAACCCAACACCCTACTTGGTATTCAGTATTTCATTCATTCTTTCATTTACTTGCTGTACGTATATGGAGCAACTCCTGTTGTTTTATGCCAGGCGCTGGGCGAGGGCTGGGGTGCAGCGCCAATGTGGCGGTTAAGCCCCCTCTCTGGGAGCTTACAGTCTGGGGCCCTGCTCACGCTGCTGAACGAGTGGTTGAGTGAATGGTGCAGGAGGCCTCCTGGCGAGATGGAACTGCTGGTCCTGTTAGCCTCTCTGGACAGTGGTGGCAGGACTCCAGGGCTCCAGAGCCCTGCTCTCCTCTGATGAAAGGGGTTGGCAGGAGCCCAGGGCTTGCCTGCCCAACCTGTTGGGGTTTCAGATTTGTTCCATCTGAGCAGTCAATTAATTAGTAATCGGAGCTACCCATCATCCTGGCTATTGCGTGAGTTGCTGGGCACCCCTCCTTCCTCTTTTCCATTTGCTCAAATTGAGCAGCCTGGTTCTGTGATATCATTTGAAACCTGGCCAAGAAGCAATTAATGTACTGTTTGCTGACAGGAGTTTGCTGCAGCTCCGGGAGCGGGGGTGGGAAGGCCAGGCCGCAGGAATATGCGCACCAGCGCAGGTGTGGGTGGGGCTCTGCAGCTGGTCTTCAGGAGCACCAGGTCCAGGCAGGAGTGGCCTTCCTCTCCTTGGACCTTCTGGGCTGTGCAGGGAGGGTGCAGGGAAGAACAGGATGGACTTCCTGAGAATTCTGCTGGCAGCTGCCATATATGAGTCCATTCAGTCCTCAGGACAGCCCTGAGAGAGGGACGTCATGAGCCCATTTTATATAGGCAAGGAGACTGAGGCATCAGAAACAAAAGAGCTGGCCAGATGACCCAGTCAGTAAGTGGTGGGTGGGATCTGAGCGCCTGGAAAACCCTGCTTGTTCAGGCAGGTACCCTGCGGGTTTTGGAAATGTCAGCCCCTACGGTGCGCCGCCAGGTCACAGTGACCTACTGGGAGACAGAGGGCTGATAAAGGGTGGCATTTTGTAATCAGCGCCTGCCTCTAGAGGGTGGTTAGGTGGAATCTGGTGGAGTAGGCTGGCCTGGCCCAGCCCAGCTGACGGAGCAGAGGCCCATGATAGGGTGACGGGCCAGCCTGGGGTGCTGCCAAGGAGCAGGGCCCCCTTCCCCGTCCCCAGTGGTTGTCCCTGTGACCTGAGGGATTCTCACGCAAGCCCCTGAAAAGGGAGGGAGCCTGATCTGAGGGGCCTGGTGGGCTTTTCTCTCAGTGTCTAGGATACCTGGTGCTCTGCCTTCTTAACCCGTCCCCACAGCTTTAGGGCCATTCTGTGGGGAATCCTGCCTGCCTTGCTATTGACTCATCTTGGGTGGAATTATGTACAGAAATTAGTCAACACAGATCATTCCCAGGACCGCAGGAAGCACACTGTGGGTACTCTGCAGGTGGCATGCCTGCCCTGGTGCCTGCTGGGACACAGAACACTAGCTTTCATGGGCGGGGGCTGCTCTGCAGAGCAGTATGCTTGGAAGCTGGTTCTCTTGCCCACTGCCCAGCGTCTTTCCCTGTACACCCTGGTGGGAGAGCAAGCTCTGGCCTCTGCCAGCTTGCAGGGAGAAGTGGAGACTCTGGATGGGCAGTGCTGGCACCTCCCCACCCAGCCCCTTGCCAAGCACCCAATGTGCCAGGCACAGTGGTGGGCACTGAGGGGTCAGGGAAAGTAGCACATGGGGTCGGGGTAGGAAGATTCTAGCAGAGATGGGATGAGGGCATGAGGGATGCTATCCCACAAGAATTCTTTGTTGATTGCTTTAAGGTAGTATGTACACATGGTGACACTCTCACAGGGTATATGGCACTAAAAGGTAGACAGTGACGACTGCACCCCTCCACCTGTTTCCAGCCACTGGTCTCCTTCCCCAGAGGTAGCCACCAATTTTCAGTGTGTCCCTCGTGCCCTCCTGGAGATGGGCTCCGCCAAGCATACAGGGGTCGGTGCTCGTGCACACGCTTGATACCCCAGACCTCTTCTTCTTCTTTTTTTTTTAATTAAGGTATTATTGGTATACACTCTTATGAAGGTTTCCCATGAAAAAACAATGTGATTACTACATTTACCCATATTATCAAGTCCCCACTCATACCCCAATTCAGTCACTGTCCATCAGTGTAGTAAGATGACACAGATTCACTGTTTGCCTTCTCTGTGCTACACTGTTTTCCCTGTGATTCCCCACACCATGTGTACTAAACATAATACCCCACAATCCCCTTCTCCCACCCTCCCAACCCGCCCTCCCACACCCCTCCCCTTTGGTAACCACTAGTTCCTTCTTGGAGTCTCTGAGTCTGCTACTATTTTGTTCCTTCAGTTTTGCTTTGTTGTTTTACTCCACTAATGAGGGAAATCATTTGGCACTTGTCTTTCTCCACCTGGCTTATTTCACTGAGCATAATATCCTCCAGCTCCATCCATGTTGTTGCAAATGGCAGGATTTGTTTCCTTCTTATGGCTGAATAGGATTCCATTGTGTATATGTACTACCTCTTCTTTATCCATTCATCTACTGATGGACACTTAGGTTGCTTCCATATCTTGGCTATTGTAAAAAGTGCTCCAATAAACATACGGGTGCATATGTCTTTTTGAATCTGAGAAGTTGTATTCTTTGGGTATTCAGAGTGAGTGGTGTGCCGAAGTCTCCTAGAATGAATGCATTGCATTCTATTTCCCCCTTTAATTCTGTTAGTATTTGTTTCACATATGTAGGAGCTCCTGTGTTGGGTGCATAGATTTTTATAATGGTTATATCTTCTTGTTAGATTGACCCTTTTGTTGTTACGTAATGTCCTTCTTTGTCTCTTGTGACTTTCTTTGTTTTGAAGTCTATTTTGTCTGATATAAGTACTGCAACTCCTGCTTTTTTCTCCCTATTGGTTGCATGAAATGTCTTTCTCCATTCCTTCACTTTTAGTCTGTGTATGTCTTTGGGTTTAAAGTGAGTCTCTTGAAGGCAGCATATAGATGGGTCTTGTTTTTTTATCCATTCAGTGACTCTATGTCTTTTGACTGGTGCATTCAGTCCATTTACATTTAGGGTGATTATGGATAGGTATGTACTTATTGGCATTGCAGGCTTCAGATTCGTGGTTACCAAAGGTTCAAGGTTAACTTTCCTACTATCTAAGACACTAACAACTCACTTAATATGCTATTACAAGCAAAATCTAAAGGTTCTTTTTTTGTTTGTTTGTTTTTTCCCTCATCCTTTTTCTTCTTCCTCCATTCTTTATATATTAGGTATCATATTCTGTACTGTTTGTCTGTCCCTCGATTGACTTTGGGGATAGTTAATTTAATTTTGCATTTTCTTAGTAATTGGCTGTTCTATTTTAACTGTGGTTTTATTACCTTTGCTGACAGCTATTAAACTGTAGGAACACTTCCATCTATAGCAGTCCCTCCAAAATACACTGTAGAGATGGTTTGTGGGAGGTAAATTCTCTCAGCTTTTGCTTATCTTGGAATTGTTTAATCCCTCCTTCAAATTTAAATGATAATCTTGCCAGATAAAGTAATCTTGGTTCAAGGCTCTTCTGCTTCATTGCATTAAATACATCATGCCACTCCCTTCTGGCCTGTAAGGTTTCTGCTGAGAAGTCTGATGATAGCCTGATGGGCTTTCCTTTGTATGTGATCTTATTTCTCTCTGGCTGCTTTTAATAGTCTGTCCTTATCCTTGATCTTTGCCATTTTAATTATTATATGTCTTGGTGTTGTCCTCCTTGGGTCCCTTGTGTTGAGTGATCTGTGCACCTCCATGGCCTGAGAGACTATCTCCTTCCCCAGATTGGGGAAGTTTTCAGCAGTCACCTCCTCAAAGACACTTTCTATCCCCTTTTCTCTCTTTTCTTCTTCTGGTACCCCTATAATGTGAATATTGTTCCGCTTGGATTGGTCACACAGTTCTCTCAATATTCTTTCATTCTTAGAGATCCTTTCTTCTCTCTGTGCCTCAGCTTCTTTGTATTCCTCTTCTCTAGTTTCTATTTCATTTATCGTCTCCTCCATCGTATCCAGTCTGCTTTTAATACCGTCCATTGTGCTCTTCAATGATTGGATCTCCGACCGTAATTCATTCCTGAGTTCTTGAATATCTTTCCGTACCTCCATGAGCATGTTAATGATTTTTATTTTGAACTCCCTTTCAGGGAGAGTCATGAGATCCATATCATTTAAATCTTTCTCAGGAGTTGTTTTCATAATTTTACTCTGGACCAGGTTCCTTTTGCATTTCATATTTATGTATGGCGCCCTCAGTGCCCAGAAGCTCTACTCTCTGGAGCTGCTCAGCCCCTGAAGCAATGTCGGGGATTTTAGGGGAGTGGTATTGGTGCCTTGGGGGAGGAAAGAGCTGTTTCCTGGTTCCTGGCTGCTATGCCTGTCTCCACTGCCTGAACCAGTGGGCTGAGCACCCAGGTATAAGCCTCTGTGCTTTGCGTTTTTAGTTGCTGTAGGCAGATCTTCCCTCTGGCTAGCCTAATGCCAGGGTAGGGTTTCCGGGCTTGCAAGCCCGGTGGGGCTGGCCAGGAGAAAGGTGCAGTAGTTGACCTGTCACAGAAGGGGTTCTTGGAGCTGTGTAGGCAGCCAGGGAGCTGGAGCACCTGAAGATCGTGAAAGCTCCCAACCTGCTGGGCAGAGTGCACCCGGACAATTTTGTCTGCCTGTCCTTTCTCCTGAGCAGTAAGCTCTGTGCAATCCTTGCCCCTTTAGCAGCCCTCTTGCTAAGGGCTTCTTTGTTAGGAAGTGTCTCAGACTGCCCTCCATTTTTTTGTCCCAGAGCAGCTGGATATGGATCCCTGCTTTCCACAAGCAGCTGGAATCTTAGTGTCTCCAGGAATTCTGCCTGTCTTAGCTTTCCAACCCCCTAATTATGAGAGTATCATGCAAGCACCATGAAATGTAGGTTTGTGCTCCCAGAGCAGATCTCCAGAGTTAGGTATTCAGCAGTCCCACATCTCCACTCTCTCCCTGCTCCGTTCCTCTTCCTCCTGCTGGTGAGCTGGGGTGGGGGAAGGGCTTGGATCCCGCAGGACCACAGCTTTAGTACGTTACCCTTTTCCGTGAGGTCTGCTCTTGTCCCCAGGTGTATGCAGTTTGTTGCAGTCCTCTTTCCTGTTGCTCTTTCAAGAGTAGTTGTATTAGTTATATTTTCATAATATATGCGGTTTTAGGAGGAAGCCTCTGTCTCACCTCTCACGCCGCCATCTTTAATCCCCAGACCTCTTTTACACTAGCAGCAGCCTTTTGGTGGAAGCCAAGCTGCCTCATGGCTTTCTTCCTCTTAGGACTTGGTGTCTCTTGGCGCTAGCTGTGCGTCAGCTCTCCCAGAGCTGCCTTCCTCTTTTTGATGACTACACGTTATTTGGTCACACAGCCGGACCATACTTTCTGACCAGCACCGCATGGATGGGCTCTGTGGTTGCTTTCTGTCCTGGCTGTAATAAGGCATCTGCTAGAGCGAATGTCCCAGTGAGCATGTGCAGCTGTAGGAGCAATCCCTCCAAGTGTGGATGCATTTTTAAGTTTGACTGATTCTGTCCTAAGGCCCTGTGAGGAGGCGGAGCTGATTTCCTCTCCTTAGTGAGGTGTGCGTTGCTTAGTGCCTCAAATCTCCGCCTACGCAGAGCAGTGTCAGAGAGGTCTGATCGTCGCCAGTCGCACTGCTGAAGAATGGTGTCTCACTGTGGTTTTGATTTACGCTGATTTGGTTGAGCTTTACTCCGGCTGTGAAAAGCTGTGAGTGGCGTCTGAGGCAGGTTTAAGCGGGGTGCTGAGGGAGAAGAGGCACGTTCGCCTCTCTCTCCAGAGCCTCTAACAGTGCTCGCTCAGTCACCACGCAAGCTGAGAAGAGGCAAAGGAGAGACCTGGGACAGGGCAGTGTTGCTCCTCTGCTAAGGGCTGGGTGAGGAGGGGGTGGCCTGTCTGTGGTGCTGGGGGGGACATGGCTGTGATTTCACGTTTCTGTGGTGATGGCGAAATGCAACAGCCCTTTAGACCAAGGGAAGAAACGGGGAGGGGCAGCGTTACCCACCCCCACCCCCCGCCTTCGCGTGGCCTCGTGAGCAGTCCCACCTGGAGGCCATGGCAGAGGTGCCATGTTGTCTCAGAGCTTTCCCTTCCTTGGGGTGTAGAGCCAGGGCAGCCGCTGAGGGACACCGAGCCCTCACCCTCCAAGCTGGGGTATGCTGGCCCCCCAGAGCTTTCCATGAGGTAGTGCCTATGTGGCGGTGAGCACGCGCCCCAGTCCCCTGCCCTTGTGACTACTGTTCTCCGCGCACTGCCTTCCTCCCTTGCATTCCCCTGGCCCCAGAGCAAGGGCAGCCCATTAGTACTTGCCTAAGTCTCCTCCCTGACCTCCTGACTGCAGTCTCTCCCCAGTCGTCCGTCTTGACCACTACGGCTCCTTAGCTAACTCTCTCCCCTTCAGAGTAGTTCTGAGGGTGGCCCTGCCAGCCTAGAGGCCCCCATGAATAAAGAACAGAGTCCACCTCTGTGACTGGCCCCTGCCTCCTGCTTTTGTCTCCAAACTCAGTCCCCATCCAACCTGCTCAGCGACCCTCCTCAGACCTACTCTGTTCCGCGCCCCCTGGCTTGGGGTCGGCCCTTCTCTATGCTCCACATTCACATCCCTTGAGATGGAAGTCCAGAGCACTGCCAAGGAGTTGTTTTCCGGTCACACTGGTCACCCTGGGATTACTCTGCGGACCCAAGGGACGAGTAGTGGCAGTGGTCATTGGCATAGTAACAGCCCCCGCAACAGAGTGAGTGGCGGACATGAGAGCTGAAGTCATGGTCCGGCTGCAGAGCTAGTGCCCGTAGGTGCGAAGGTCTAACCTTACTGCAGCGAGCAAGAGCTGCCTCTTCAATAGGACATCAGCTTTGTCATCTTGCCTCTGGCCCATGGTGGGCGCTTAATAATGTGAATGAGTGGATGGGGGATGATGGGAACCACTGAAGGTCCTTGAGCAGGAGAGTGACACGACCAGAGAGAGTCTCCTGGCCTCCTGCTGATGGAAAAGAGGAGACAAATTCCAAGGCTGCTAGAGAATCTGAGGCGGGGTGGGCCCGGGTCAGGGAGGATGGTGGCATGGAGAGGACTGAGGCTCTCTGTGTGCCAAGTGCAACCTGCCCAGCAAAAGGCTGGACCTTTCTGAGAATGGGATGGCTGTTTCCTCCTGCCTGTCTCCTGCATGGTGCCTTGCACGTGGCCAGCACACAGTAGGTGCTCAGGGGAGAGGGGCTGGCTGAGGTTGGGCCTGGACTCCCGAATCCTGGCAAAACCTGGGTGGAGGGTGTTCCCAGTGGGCCCTCTGTCACTCTTTCTTCTTTTCAGCAAGAGATGGGAGCCAGACAGAGCAAGGCGTAGAGGACGGCTCGGGTTCTGCTGCTTCTCTGGCGGTGACCAAGGCAAGTGGTTTAAGTGGCCTAGTGTGATGATGAGGGCTTCCGTGAGGGCCATGGCAGGCGCTGTCTGTACAGAACCTAGCACAGGGTCCGGGGCAGAGTGAGTGTTGGCTAATGGGAACCCTTGTGGGAGTGGTGATTGGAGCTGTGCTGAGACAGAGTTTGGGGCTTGGGACCCTGTAGGAGTCAGAGCAGAGTGAGGGTGACAGTCTAGATCAGCTGCCAGAGCACCCATGCTTCTCAGCCCCTCCAGGGACTCCTGTGTGCCCGCCACCCCCAGCCGCAGTGGCAGAGGGCTACGGCTGTGGCCCCCCAGGCATGGGATTGCAGGATGTGGTCATGATGGTCATTCTCGTGCCCTCCCAGCCTGTCCAAACAGGTGGCCGTGGGGCTCACTTACCTACCCCTCAAGACTGTCCTGGTTCCTAGCAGCTGGTGCGGAGGCCTGAGGCCGGTCCCTGGATGGGAGGGAAATCAGTAACAATCCCAGGGCCTGGTGTTCGGCCAGCATCTTCACTTAGCCCTGTGCTAGGCTGAGGTCCCCGGCTGTGAGTCCTGTCACAAGCCGCACGGGTGCTGAGGGGGGAAGGCAGGTCTTGGGAAGCTCGGCAGCCATTGCTGACTGGCCTGTCTGGATTAAACGTTCATGGGAAGGGAAGAAAGGCTGCGGCTTTGTTATAACTGGGGCATCAGGCTGGAAGCACAGTTGGCGTTTCTGGCACCCCTGGCTCTCTCCAGAGCTTATTTGTTGCCTTTCCAAGACAAGTCCAGGTGCTCTCTGTTATGATAGCTTGTAATGGGATAAACAAACTAAAAATAACTGGACTTGGGGTGGCTTGGCATGCAGGCTGCCAATGCTCAGTTGAGGGGTGAAGGTAGGCACCATCAAAGGCACTTCCAACCCGGGGTCCTGGGGGAGTTGGGGTTGGGTGTGGCTGAGTCCCTCTGCTCTGTCCCCACTTCCACCACCATGGAGCATTGGGCTGCCCGAGGCTGGGGGTGCCAGATGGGGCCTGGGTCCCAGAGGAGGGCTGTGGTGGGCCCGGATGTGAGCAAGGCAGTTTATGTCTGTTTGGAGGAAGCTGGGCCAATGTTTGGACAGCTTTATGGTTTTGGAAGTTTCTTGGCCTCACCCAGAGGAGCCGTGGTTGCATCAGAACTTCAGGTCCTCAGTGGCCCATGTAGAGGGAGAGAAGAGAGGGAGCAAATCCAGAGACTCTGAGAAAGAATGGGGGAAATAAGACACCTTCTAATCCTAGGCCACTGCTTCATGCCACCTTCTGCCTCATGAAAGGAGTCACATAATGCCTGTGGAGGTTGACCTGTGCAAGGGCAAGATGTAGAAGGACATGGGTCTGATGTGTGCAGAGCCTCATAGGTGGGTGTCCGTGACTGGGAGTCCATCACAGCCAGGGACCTAGGGAGAGGAAGGGCTCCCCGCAGGGCAGGAGGAGAAGAGCTGCACGGTTTGGGACTCCACTTGCTGGATCTTGGCTTCAGTAGAGACATTGGTGCCTGTCAGTCACTAATGATTCGCATACAGTCACAGGTCTGTTTCGCCCCTGGCCTCAGAAGTCCATCCAGTGAACTAGCATTTGCTCTGGCGGTCCTACATCCCGCCTATCAATGTTTGCTGTCTTCTCCTGGTGACATGGCAGCACTGCCCTTCCCTGCCCCCTTGATGTTAAGTTGGCCAAGTAAAACCCCAGCATGCCACTAGCCTTCCTTTGTCTTTCCCTCTGGCACAGAATTCCAGTGAGGGTGAGGCAGGGCAGGAGCCCCAGCTGACCCATGATGGGTATATAGTGTGAGAAGCAGCCCTGTGGGGCTTTAAGCCAATGAGACTTTGGGGTCGTTTGTGACTGCAGCATAACGTAGCCCATCCTGATGGCACTAGAGGGGGAAGTAGAGGGAAAAACTACCTAGCCTAGAATCAAAACTAAGAGCTTAGAAAGGTGGCAGACGGCCTTTTCACAGCACCTTGTTACTAAGCACGAGTACACTGCGCTTTCTGTTACTTGAACAAGCCGCTCTCTCTCCCACCTCAGGCCCTTTGCACATCCTGTTTCTTTTGCCTGAAGTGCTGTTTCCCCAGATTTTTGCATGGAACAGCTCCTTGTCATTTAGGTCTCAACCCAAATGTCACCTTTCAGGGAGATTTTTCCTGACCATATCCAATCGAAAGGGCTCCACTCTCACTTTATTACATCACCACATTTATCTGCACAGCTCTAATCACATCTGTTTACTAGTTTATCACCTGTTTCCACCTTCTAGAAAGTCAGCTCCTTGAAGGCCAGGATCCCAATGTGAGGTTCCTATCTGGGTAGCCGGTGTGTACAACAGTGCTGGCCCAAGATGGAAGGCTCATATGCACTGGATTGGAAGGTGCGGGGATTTATTGCAGTGACCTAAGGATGGAAACTTTTAAATATACTTGTTCAGTGCTGACAGTGGAGATGAACTTAATAGGTATCTGCTGAGTGAATGAGTTCTGGTAATGAGCCAGTGGTGCTGGTGCCATTACAGAATCCGAGAGGACTGTGGGCTCTCTGAGGGCGGGAACTGTGGTACCCCTTCTCTCTGCCCCCAGCCAGCTCTGTACATGCAAGGAGCAGAGAAGCTGCTGTAGTTTCTCTAGGGAGGAAGAGAGTTACTAGGGTGGTGGCTTGGGCTGTCTCCTGCTCCCCCATCTCAGGTCACTTGGCACTGTGGTCCAGAGAGCTGTGGGAGGAGGCGTGAGTGGCTGGACATGCCTCTCAGGCTGCAAGGCAGAGCCCTGTGGCAGTTCTGGCAGGTGAGACAGATCAGGTGCGTGTGTGTAAGAAGATGAATGAATGAATGAAAGAGTGAATGAAGGCTGGGCCCCACCACGGCCAGTGTTCCAAGCTCCCCAGCCCCGGAGGATCCTTTGCTGATAGGGACGCTGGGAGAATCCAGGTGCCCTGGAGAGAGGACTGGGAACTTGGAGCAGGGGACTCCGTGGGGGTAGGTGGGGGGAAGAAGCTCCTAAGCCTGGCTGCTCTTTGTCCTTCTCAGAATGCACCAGCCGGGCCTTGCTGGTGTGGCAGGTGAGGGGGGGGCCTTGCTCTTCTCTGTGCCTGGAATGCTCTTTCCCGCATGGTGACCTACTCCGGGGACTTGAGGCTCCCTCAGAGCAGGACCCAGGCTGTCCCGCGGAAGGGATGGACAGACAGCTGTCAGCTCACTGTGAGGAGAAACTTTCTATCAGGGTGTCCATCTAGGGATCCAGCCACCTTGGTGCCACTTCCCATCTCTGGAGGGGTGTGAGCAGCGGTACTGTGACCCCCACCCCCTTCCATTCCAGGAGACGGTGGAAGCATTAACTTTGCCAGTTCCCTGTCAGATTTTACTGGGCCCTGCAGACTGGAGTCTGGGGCAGAGGTGATGTGAGGTGGCTGCCAAGGGGCTTAGCTGAAGCGTGAAGGCCCCAGGTGTTTGCTGGGTGACGAGGGTCCCAGACCTGATGGGCTCCCATGCCCTGACCCCTTTGAGAGGTGGGAGGCTGAGCAGCTTTGTCAAACTTCCCAGAGCACAGGAGATGGGGGATGAAAGGTGCCTGACCTTGCTGGGTGTGAAAATACTTGTCCCTCGTCCTCTGAAGCAAGTTGGGCACCCTGGGCAGGGCTATGTCATGCCCCGCCCTGTGCCCGTTGGTGAGTGTCCACTCTCCTGTGTCCTGGTGGGGTTTCTTGAGGGAGCGGCCACTCTGTTCTCCTTAAAGGGCTCGGGTGCCGTTGGCAGAGGGATGACCCCTGCATTTCTGTACCTGGGCCTGGATCTCTGAGTGGCTCCAAAGTGGTCGGTTGTTGGTATATAATGGGGGGCCCTCGGCTAAGTGCCCCATGAATCATATGCCTCTGCCCGGCAAGAAGCCTTCGCGATCCTTGGGACCCCATTCTGCCTGTGGCTTTGGGAAAGGCTGTTTCTGTCTCATCATGCTGTCCCAGACTGACTCACTCTGGACTAACTAGAATGTTTTGTGTCCTGACCCACCATGCCCAGCTCAGCCCTGGTCAGCATTGTGAGACCTTGGCCCCAGGATCTCCAGCTGCTTCCTTCGCCTGTGCCCTGCTCTGCTCCGGCCCCTAACCGTGCCTCTCTACCCCCACCTGCCCACTAGCTTTGGCTCTCTCAGCATGCTTGCAGCAAACCCTTTCTGGGAATGACTTCTCCTTGCAGAGGGTGACTGAGGATACTGATCTAGGACATGTGCAGTGGATGTTTGCAGAATGAAGGCACAAGTCGCCATCACCCCTCTGGTGGCAGGGCTTGTGCTGCTTGGTCCCCATGCCAGCTGAGCTGCTCCGTCTGGAGCCAAGCACGCAGTAGAAGGCCAGTCACGCACCCTTGTCCAGATGGGCCTGTCTGGCCCTGCAGGGGTGGGATGTGGATGGGTCGACACTTCTCCCTTAGGACAGGCTGTCCACCAGTGTGGCCTCTGGGTAACCTCACTGCATGTCTGTCGCCTCAGCTCCTGGTTGGGGCTGGGGGGGCTGGCCCATCACCCCGGTTGCTGGCGTGTGCTGAGCTGAAGGGCCGTTTGGGCCTCCAGGTGACTGAGGTGAGCGACTGTCCTGGCAGAGTGGGACTGGAGAGGTGTGGTAAGAGTCAGTTGCCCTGTTTGGGCGTTACTGTTAATATGGACAAAGTGCGGGTGGGTCTGTTTTGGGGCCAAGCAGCGCTTGCAGCATCTCCTCGGCACCTCACCCTGCAGAGCACCTGGGTGTGCTGGCCACTGGATGGGACTGACAAGGTCCTTGCCCTCATGGTGGGGAGGGTCACGCACACTCACTCTGAGGAGGGCAGGAGGACTTGGGTGGGAGGGCTGTCCCCTGTCTGGATCAGGCCCCCCTGAAGTCGTCCTGATAATGAAACGGCAGCAGCAAAGCCTCTGAGATTTTGGCAGCGCCCGTGAGGCCACTGGAGCTTTTGGGTCTCGGTGGCACCTCACGGTGCAGTGAGCCCCGCTGGGTGTGATGCAGGATGATATGCATCATTCACCATAATTACAATGCATAACTTGTAACATTAATATAGTATAACATTTATAGCTGATATATTTTCTAGCTCTACGGTGCTTATGTACGTGAACGGGTTTTATCCTAATCTTCAGACTTCACCCCCCAGTCTTCAGTCTGGATTAGCCTTCCCAGCCCCCAGCACCACCATGCCTCCCTTTCTCACTGTGTTCACGGACTCTGCATTACTGAGATTTAAGTTCTTTCATTTGTTACTTGCTGCTAGAATGGGCGCACCATGAGGACGTGGATCTTACCATTGGTGTTTTATCTCCTGTTCCCAGAACAGGTCTGGCACAGGGTAGGGACTCAGTAGGTACATTTGTTCAATGATCGAATGAATGAATAAAATGTGCATTGGGTTTCCACCACCGTCAGGTGAACTAGGCGCTGTTGCTGTCCCACGTTCCAGGGGAGGGAGCCACAGCTTGGAGAGATGAAGTGATGGGCCCATATTACTCAGCCCGTGGGTGCCAGGAATGGGATTTGGATACCCCTCCCCACGCCTACGTAGGTCATGTGGGGATGGGCAGTGTGTGGGGGTGGACCCTGGCCCGTGTAAGGGCTGTGTTTAGCAGCAGTCACTTTATTGCATGTGGCGTGATGAGATGGAAAGGCTTTGCAGGAATTTTGCTTTATAGGCACATAAAGGCCTTTATTACCTAGAATGTGGATGTGAGTCCAAGGAGGATTCTACTCTCCTTTCCACTCAGGGGTTTGTTGGTGGCCCCTGGGGAGGCTGGAGTTCCTGGCCCCGCTCTGAGAGGGAGCCCAGGGAGGAGGAAACGCTGGCTGTGGGCTTGGTATCCATGGGGCAGGACGTACTGGCAGCATCCCCGGGGCAGAATGCAGGTTTAAGCTGCCTCGGCGGGAAATGTGATGCTACGTAGCTCATTAAATCCTGCAGGAGCACCAAGGAGAACTGCTTCCAATTATCAGAAAGAAAATTGAGGGAATAAAACCTCTAGCCATGCTGCCCAATAGTGGAGCAGGGATGGCTCTTGCTCCCAGGTCGGGGTTGGCCAGAAGGGTTGGGGCAGTCACAGGGCAGGCCTAGGGAGGAAGCACGAGCTGTCTGCAATGACAGCGTTGTACCCTCGGCCCAGACCAGGAAGGGAAATGGGGCTGAGCAGGGGGCTGGACAGGAGGAGACCCCTTGGTGTCCTGGCCAGGCTCCAGGGCTGAAGGGGATGTTGGATTTGGCTGCCTGCAGAGGTGACATGGAGCCACGGGCTGCCAGTGAGCTTTAGACCTGGGGCAAAGCTGGGATGGAACCTGGGTTCATTCCTGAGCATTTGCCTGAAAACCTTGTCCTCAGGTGACTTGGTGACACTCTCATGACAGCAAAGGGGCAGCCTAGAATGGGCTTCGCTCTGCTTTTTGCCATGAGTCCTGAGGACACGTGCAGGGTTCTGTGGTTGAGCAGCTCATAGCCATGACTCTATCCGCCACTGCTGCTACTCTTGATAAAGGCGGTGGTGCTGGCTTGAACCACAGGCTGAGTCCTGGCCATCTGGGTGGATGAGAAGCTATTGCTTGTGTGCAGGAGCAGGCCTCGTTCATGTCTGTCTTCTGCCCAGCCCAGCTGTTGCCTGCAAGTCTCTCCGGTTGGAACTCATTCTCACAAATGCTGCTGGAGCCCCCACAAGGTGCGACCAGCCAGCCGGGGTGAGCTCAAAGGGATGGATCACTCAGCCAGGCATACAATCCATCTCACCTGGCTGATCTCCCCTGGCTGCCCCTTGGAATAGGACAGTAAATACTCAGTCCATGTTCATTATTAGTTACAACCCAGGAGATTGATACTGTATCATCTCCATCTTACAGGTAAAGAAGCTGAGGCTGAGAGAGGTGAGATGACTTGCCCAAGGACACATAGCTAGGAGATGGTGGGCTGGAACAGGGCAGTGTGACTCAAGTCAGAGTCAGTGCTCTGAGGCACAGCTTTCTGCTGCCCTCTTGGGAAGGGAAAGCGGCCGTCCTTCTAGGACTCTCACGCCTGTCCCTGTAGCGTGTCCAGACTTCTCACATCATGACTCTTAGGTGGGAGGGTCACACACTCTTAGCCCCTCTTTGCCCGTGAAGAAGCGGAAAGGCTGAGTGACTCGTCAGGCTCACACCTGTGCTGAGCGGCACTTGCCTGTGGCACTTGGCCCTGCGTGATCTGTGTGTTTGGTTGAAGTAGCTGAAGCCCGTGGTTGCCAATGGTTTACCATGGGGGCTCTTGCCGTTAGTTCCCTTGGTCTTGGGGAACTGGTTGTCCTGCGTCTGGAACCCGAGGAGCTGTTAGTGGTTCCCTGGGCTCTTGGCTCCCTGGCTGGGGCTCCTGCTTCCTGGGGGCTTGGAAGCCCTTGCTGTTGGACCACCCGGTGTGGTGGCAGGCGGGGTCTCGTGTGTTCGTGCACGCAGCCCCAGACAGACGGGCAGTGGGGTGCTCAGGGCTGGTTGGCCACACTGGACTGTTTCCTTGGATTGTTGTGTTATATTTATTCCCACTAATCTACTTCTCTTGCCTGTTTATACAATGCAAAGATCTCATAAAACGTATTTGAGGCCGGAGCAAATGAGGAACATTTTGGAAAGAAGAATGAAAGGAACAGTATCTTGGAATACCTAGCTAATCTGAGTTGCTCCCTTGGCTCTGAGGCCCTGCCTTTGAAAGCTCTGTCTTTCCTTCCTTTCCTGTAAAAGCGTGAGTGTGACTGACTGCTTGGCGTTGGGCAAATTCTGGTGTCCTGCCTTGGGGTGGAGATTGCTCACAGCCGCCTGGGAGCAGGAAGCTCTTCCCAGCCGGTGGATACTGGCACTGGGGCTCTTCCATCTAAGGATCCCTTTGGAAAAGCGGGCTGATTTCACACGCACGTGCCAGGACCCTGGATGCCGGGGCAGGGGAATGCTGCAATCTAAATATTTACTTCTGAAAAATGGGAAATCATCCGCTCAGATATAAATTAGCCAGGGCCTGACGGGTTTATTGCATCTTGGAATGCTTTCATGAGGCTTTCAGAGGGGTCCGTGTGGCAGGCCCAGGTCTCCAGCTGGGCCTGCCTGTGGCATGCTGCTGGGGGACCCTGCTGGAGAGCACAGGCTGGGCTGGCTTGTCCTTAAATTCCCATGGGCCCATCACTGACTCATGTGTGACATGGGGAACAAGGAAACACACGGCTGCTCCCTGAGCAGTGAGGCGCCCTGAGCCCCGAGCATCTTGAAGCTGTTGGGCGAGGCTAGTCAGGGCAGAGGAGAGGGAGGAGGCAGGTGTGGAGGCCCAGTCCGAGGCTGGGGGAGGCTAGGGCCAAGGGTGCAGCAGGAGGACGGCTCTGTCGTTTGACAACGTATGGGGTATGACTCTTGCTGAGCAGGAAGAAGGAATGAAGGAAGTCCAGGAGGGAAGAATCATGCGTCCTGTGGGGGATTTCAGACAAGTCTTGGAATGTAAGCCCCAGGGGCCAGGCTGGGTGTGAACTCGGCTGAAATGGTGGCTAGCTTAGCTGCTGGCTCCCCCAAAGCAGGCTGAACATCCTGTGGGCATATGTCTTAGGGGAAACCGAGCCCTGAGCTTGGGGAGTTTACAGGATTGTAGGGAGTAGGTGGGAAAAACACAAACTATGCACATGTAATTGTAACAAGATATGAGCTTCTGACTGTTTCCCCCTAGTATGTTATATGCACATAGGTATCCATAGGTATATATAGAACAGATGCTGAATAAGTGATTCTGGAGGAATTTGAGTTGATGCTAATGTTCAGCGGTCTATGACATTAGCTATTTTTTTCTGGTTTGGAGGAAGAAGTTTGCATTGTTCAGGGGTCGTATTTGGGGGGATTTTATCCAGAGCCGCAGTTCTCAACCTCACTTGCTTCAGAATCACCTGCAGAGCTGCTGAAGACAGATTTCTGGGCCCCACCCACCTCCAGAGTTTCTGATTCACGGGGTCTGCGGTGGGTCCTGGAAACTGGCTTTCCTAACAGGTTCTCATGTCCTGCAGTGGCTGTTGACAGGAGGACCACGGTTTGAGGAGCACTGATCTGGAGGGAGACGCATGTGGGCTTTTGAGGGGGTAGGGGATACTTTATAAAGCTTCCCTGGGCCTGAGACCTTCCCATTCATGCCTTTGATAGAATGTAAGAAGACCCGCAGGCATTCTTGGAAGCATTTCCTTGTTTTTAGAAAGTCCCCAGAACCACATAGAGCAGTGACTGGCTTTGTGGGCTTAAAGATTCATTCAGGCAGCCGCCAGTCCACTCTGTGCCCAGCCCTGAGCATGACCTTTCTTTAGCATCAGAAGAGACTCTCCCGTAGGATGTTTGTAGCCCAGTTGGATCTAACAGATGTTGGGGCCACCCTGTATGGGAACTTGGAAGAGAAATGATATGGTACTTGCCATGGAGATGCTGGTCATCCTCTGTGCCCTCCCCATTGCCCCTGGCTCCACTTTGGTCCCTAATAACAGCTCTGGGAAGCCAGGTTGTTTCCCTTAAAGCCTGTGGGTCACTTTGACACCCAGGTGTCTCTCTGTCCTCTCGAGCTTCCCAGCAGTGGACTCCCCAAGGCTGACTGTCTCAGCATCAGGATGTCAGCCCTGGTCCACTGCAACCAGGCCCCACTGTGTTCTGATCGCTCCTCTTGACAACGTACCATGTGTGCGAGTGTCTGCATCCACTTGCTACCGCTCTCACTGAAGAGCAAACTCAAAGCTGGATTTTGGAAACCCATGAGAGGTTTTTTCTCCTTCCAGACAGGCCAACCCCAGAGCTGGAACGGGGACAAGGAAGGGGCCTACTTGGGGGATAGCTGAAGGGGTGCCAGAAGGTGAGTCAGGCCACCTTGGTTCCTGTTAAATGACTTGAGGCAAGTCCCTTCTTCTCCCAGGTTTCAATTTCCTCTTCTATCAGGTGGGGTGCAATAATGCTTTTGGTGCCTTCTTTCCTCTCATGGTTATGAGGCTCCAGCAGGAAATGTCTCAACTTTCCCTAAAATTGTGTGAATTACTGCGGGTATCCAGTATGATGGGTGGGCCTGTAAAACTGTCCTGAGGAGAGCAGGTGACCCTCGGAGGTTTGGAGATGGGGGTGCAGAAGCCTCACAGAAAGGGCAAGGGTTAGGAGGGCGGGGACGGGCATGATGTGGGTTACAGAGACACCAAGCGTCTGAATTCACATCCCTGAGCCACAGCACATGGACAGGGGGCTGGCCGCAGTCTCCTCTGGGAAAAGGAGACAAAGGATAGTGCCTGGCGTACTGGGTGATGGAATGCTTATAAGGCACTTACTGTGAGCCGGCCCAGGGAACTGTCATGACGGTGACAGGGCTTACTGGGGTCGCTTCAGTGTCAGCCACAGAAGAGAGATGTCACACATTTGCATGGAGGGACCCGAACTTCCTGTCTGCCCAGTCGTGCCATGCTTGCTCCCCACAGCTGGAGAGCCCCATGGTATGGGTGGGGTAGAGACAAGTAAAAATTCTGGGAATGTTTATTAGACTAAGATTGTGAGGAGGGCGTTTGGCTCTCCTGGTGACTGGGTAGTTTTTAACTTAACTTTTATTTTTATCAAAGGAATACATATTTATAGCCAAGCAGTAATAAGATTATAATGAAAAGCAGCAGCCTACTGCCCCATGCCTCCCACCCCTGGTTTCTACTTTCTAGAGGGAACTGTTTTTAATTCTTTTAGTTGTTTCTTTGGTGTTCACCATATTTCTAGATAATATTCTTACATTACTTTTTCTTGATTTTTCAGTTTTAGCTATTATTCTTTGATTTCAATTATGGAAGATGAGGATTAAGTTTTCCTATACCAATTCTCCTCTGATCAAATACATGCATGTACACTTCCTCTTTCCCAGTATTTCCAAAACATGGCAGCTCCTGGGTTATAACTGTGTGTAAGTCCCCATGTAAGTGTACTGTAATCACTTTTTCTAAGGAGGCTGTTTGTTTTCCTTGCAGTTAGGTACATAGAAACCAACTCGCCTTTTCATTTTCTTGGTTTTCCATTACTACTAGTCCTCCAAGTCTCTGACTAAACTGGAAATACTCTGAGTATGTTCAAGTGCACCAGATAATCTTCATTTAGTTTTTGCCTTCAGGCTGGATGGCTGCTCTCTAGGCAATCCTGCAAGTTGGAGTCCTCCCTCCATCATGGTCCAGGGGACCTTGTGAGACCTCCTGTCTCCCGAGCTTCATGCCTTCTTTCTCCATTTTCTCTCTTGCTTTAAAGGAGTGTTATCTTCCTGAGAAAGAGTGCATGGAGGCAAAATTTTGAGATCTTGAGATCTGAAAATACTTTTGTTTGGCTTTTATACTTGATTAATAGTTTGGCTGGATATAAAAGTCTAGGTTGAAATTGCTTTCCCTTAGATTCTTGGAGGTATTATCCCATTGTCTTCTGGTTTCCCATGTTACTAATGAGAAGTCAGGTGCAATTCTATATCCTAGTCCTTAGAATGTGACTATTTCTGATCCACTACCCCTTCTCCCTGCCTTGCACTCACCCAGAAGCTTTGAGAATTATTCCTTTATCACCAGGGTATTGAATGTCACATTTCCATTGCTTAATATGAATTTTTAAAAATGCATTGTTTTGGACCATGGGGGATATTTTTAAATTCAGAAACTTCAGCTGTAGGGATTTGCCTTAGATTATTCATTTGAAACAAATTTCCATCCTCCATCTTCTCCTTTCTGGAATTCTTTTTTTTAATGTCCAGCCTCCTGAACTACTGAATCTCTGATTAACCTTGTCTCCTACTCATTTCCATTTTTGTTGTGCTTTCTAGAGCAGCAGTTTTCAACTCCTTTGCTCTCAGGTTACTTTTTAGTCTCAGGATGCGTTGACACTCTTAAAGGTCATTGAGAATCCCAGAGAGCTTTTGTTGATATAGATTATACCTATTAATGGTCACCATATTAGAAATTTAGACAGAAATTTAGAAAATATCAGTTCATTTAAAGTAATAAACCCATTAAATATTAGCATAAATCACATAATTTATAAAAACATAAATATATTTTAAAGCAAAAGTTTAGAGAAAAGAATGACATTGTTTTATATTTTGTCATTTTTTGTAAAAATTTTATTAAAATTTTTACTTTTAATTGAAGTACAGTTGACATACAATATTATATTAGTTTCAGGTGTACAACATAGTGATTCAACAATTACATACATTATGAAATGCTTACCATGATATGTATAGTTACCATCTGTCACTATACAGAGATTTTAAATTATTGACTATGTTCTCTATGCAGTACATCTTATTTCCATGACTTATTATTTTATAATTGGAAATTTGTACCTCTTAATCCTTTCACCTTTTTCACCCATCCCTCCACCCTTCTCTCTTCTGGTGACCGCCAGTTTGTTCTCTGAATTTATGAATTTTTTTCTGCTTTTGTTTTGTTCTTTAGAGCCCACATATAAGTAAATCACAAGGCATTTGTCTCTCTCTGCCTGACTTATTTCACATACCATAATACCCTCTAGGTCCATCCATGTTGATGCAAATGGCAATATTTCATTCTTTTTTATGGTTGAGTAATATTCCATCACATATATACATACCACCTCTTCTTTGTCCGCTTATCTGTGGATGGACACTTAGGTTGCTTCCATATCTTGGCTATTGTAAATAATGCTGACATAAGTACAGGAGTGCATATGTCTTTTTGGATTAGTGTTTTTGTTTTCATCAGGGTAAATACCCAGAAATGGAATTCCTGGTTATATGCTATTTCTATTTTTTAATTTTTTGAGGAACTTTCCTAGTGTTTTCCATAGTGTCTGGACCAGTTAACATTCCCACCAATGGTGTAAGAGAGTTGCCTTTTTTCCACATCCTTACCAACACTTATTTCTTGCCTTTTAGATAGTGGGCATTCTGAAAGGTGTGAGGTGATATCTTATTGTGGTTTTGATTTGCATTTCCCTGATGATAAGTGATGTGGAGCATATTTTCATAGGTCTATTGGTCATCTGTATGTCTTCTTTGGAGAAATGTCTATTTAGGTCCCCTGCCCATTTTAAAATTAGATTGTTTGTTGTTTTGGTGTTGAGTTGTATGAGTTCTTTATATATTTTTGATATTAACCCCTTATCTGATACATCACTTGCAAATATCTTGTCCTATTCAGTAGGTTGCCTTTTTGCTTAGTTTATGGTTTCCTTTGCTGCACAGAAGGTTTTTAGTTTACTGTAGTCCCAGTAGTTTATTTTTGCTTTTGTTTCTTTTCTCTGGGAAGACACAGCCAGAAAAATATTGCTAACACCAATGTCTAAATGTTTGCTGCCTATGTTTTCTTTTAGGAAGTTATGGCTTCAGGTCTTAGATTTAGGTGATTAATCTATTTAGAGTTTTTATTTGTATATGTTGTAAGATAGTAGCCCAGTTTCATTCTTTTGCATGTAGCTATCCAGTTTTCCCACATCATTTATTGAAGAGACTCTACTTTCCCCATTGTATTGCCATTCTTTTTAATGTGTTTTTCATAGCAGGAGCTACTTTCTTATATTCTTATCTGTTCCTGCATTTTATTTGTTGTGATATGTTGGTTTGACTAAAGCATATGCAGAAAGTCTAGTTTCTAGATGTGTAGTTGGACAAGAGTATTTTTAATTGCCTTTTCAGACAATTGTGGATATTCTTATTTGATATTGCACCAGAACTCTACAGTAGTAAATTCTTAAAGGCTTGTTTCAGTGTGGAATCTGAAAACTTATCAGTGAAATTTTTGTTCTTTATTACGTTAAAATCCATTGGTCTATCCCGTACTTTGAATGGATTTTAACGTCTGCCTGATTATGTAACATCATTCATTGATCATTTGGCAAATATTGGTTCACTGAGTTACACAGGTCTCTTAAATGTTGACACATTTCATTATATAATATCAAACAATTAGATTTGTAAATATCACCACTGCTGTCAGTGGAAAAGTATGCTGTCAAGCTTGTGATAGTATAAAGTTTCCTAAATTTTGCTTGAAGGTTCAAATTTTGTTAGTAATAATTATTACCAGCAGTTTTCCTTGAGTTGAGAGGCTGACTTTATTCATCTTAGAGAAAAGATATCTCAGTGTGGATCTGTACTGTGAGTGAATGGTGGTGAAGAATGCAGGACTCCTAGTAGAGCTGCCACCACCTTGACTTCTGTGAAGGCATTAGCAGTTTTACCCATAAGTGCTCTTGCACCGTCAGTGTAAATGTCAGTGCAGTGGAAAAGGCAAATAATGGCTTAGCATTACCATGAAAATAATTTTAGTTTCAGGAACCCTCAGGTGTCTGAGGACTACACTTAGAGAGATGCTATTCCAGCTGTTGTTTTCCACTTTATGTTACAAACTTCTTTTGGATTTTTTAGTCTTGCTTTCCTATTTTTGATTTCCTAGAGCTCTTTTTGTTTGTTTGTTTTTTGTTCTTCTTTGTGGCTTTCAATTCTATTTTACAGGCGCTTTATGTTCCCTTATTTCACTCAATGCATTCATTTTAGTTTTCTCTGGAGTTTTCCTTTGCTTTTTTATATTGCACCCTTTCTCTGGGTTACTTTTGTTTCCTCTTGGCTATAGTCCTGTCTTTTATATTGGAGGCTCTTCTCAATGTCTGGTGATTCTTGGTCATCTTTAAGATGAGGCACCACCATGCTCATTGGAAGTCCTCTGGCTGTGGTTAGGACTTGTTGACCCCGTTAATGTGACTGGATTGGAGCCAGCTCTTGTGATGGGGACCCTCAAATAACGGTATCCTTAGGAGTGTTTTCATGGGCTGGTTAGTTTCAAGGAGGAATGTTCCAGCTTGACGCATACAACTCTTAGAGCCAAAAGAAGAAAGGGGTCTGGGGATTTTGCTATTCAGTATATCAGTTTTCACAGAATCTCCATTTTCAGAATAGCACCTCACCACTTTCCTCAGTCTGGCTTTTTGTGTCCCTGAATCCAGAGGATAGACTTACTGTCTTCTGAAAGTTTGGATGAGAAATAATTACGTGGGTGATAAGGATCAGGGAAGGCATCTGGGGGGTCTGACTGCTCCTTCTGAAGACTTTAACTAGTCTGTCCATTCCAACGGTACTTCTGCTTTCAGAGACACCCATTACTTCTGTTTGCTTGCCTTTCTGAGGTTCTGTACACACAGAAGCTTGATCTTGAAGGCTGGCCCAGTACAGGCTTAGCAGATGGCAGAATACTAAAGCCTAAGTCAGTATCATTCATCCGTTTACTTGCCAGCTTCCAAAATAGTGTTGACATCTCTCATCTGTTATTGTTTTCTTTTTGTTTCCCTTGGTCCTTTAAAATTTTATGTAATAAAAAATTGTCTGTTTTGTGTTAGGCCATGTAGGGGACATGACAAGGTGGTCCCCAGTTAACCTCTCCTCCTGGTACTCATGCCCTTAGGCCATTCCCCTGCCTTGAGTGGGACCTGTGACCTCCTTCTAACAGAATGTGGCAGAGGTGACAGAATGTCACTTCCATGATACCGACACAGGACTGTAACCTCAGTCTTGCTAGAAGACTCTCAGCCTTGCTGGCTGTGATGAACTGTGGTGTGAGGCCTACATGGAAAGTCTTTGAGGGCAGTCTCCAGCCAACAACCAGCTAGGAACTTAGGGTGGCCTCTGGCTGAAAGCCCCCAAGAAACCCCCTGTCCAGGAGGGTGCAAGGAGCTGAAGTATGCCAACAATCACATAAAAGAGGAAGAGCCCCATCCTTCCCCATCTGAGCCTTGAGATGAGATTGAAGTCCCAGCGGACATTTTTTTGCAGCTTTGTACTGTGGTTATGTACCAGTAGATGACAGATCCAGGCAGTACTCATGCTGCTGTGTTGAACTGTAAGTTTAGCTCTTATGCTTTGGACTCATGGGCTGATAGCCATGTGCAGCTGAATATTCAGCCCTTGTGGGACAGGGGCTCCAGGTCAGGGTCCTGTTGCTGAAAGGCTTCATTCACATTTCCTACTGGTGGGTGCAGATTTCAGAAAATGGACAAGAGGGGCCTCAGAGGTTCAGAGAGGGTCTCCTCCTCAGGAGGGGCCATTCTTCCTGCATCATGGAGTTGTTGAGGCCTAGGAAGCTTCGCACCAAGCCTGCAGACTGTGCGTCCCCAATTGTCATGCTTGCGAGGGGCATGTGACCTGGCTTTCATCTGCTGAGTGGCTTGGGGGATGCTTTGCAAAATTCAACTTGAAATGCCAGCATTTTAAGCTCCAACTGTGGATAACAAAGAATTTCAGAATTTAAAAAGGGCTATTTTTATTGATGCCGTAGTCTGGGACTGGGAAGCAACATTTAGCCAGGAGGCTGCGATTGGCCGCTCATCTATGCTTTGTCCTCATCAGCTGGGGTCCCTTGCCCTTCTGCCCTCAGTTTCTTTACTATTCATTCATTCAATCATCTACCTGACATTTGATTAGTTCCTGTTGTGTGCCAGGCCTTGTGCTAGGTGCCGGGCTTAGAGGGATGAGCATGACGTGGCCCTTGCTCTCCAGGAGCTTGGTTTGAGGTGGGGTAGAGGGGTCTGAAAACAGGTAAATCCAGTACAGCAGAGCTTGCAAACAGGAGACCTGCAGACACATTTTTTTGTTTCATCCTGTATTTTAAATGGTTAGAATTAGTTGCAGATCTTTTAAAATGGGGAGATTTTTACCTAAAAAATTGGATTTCTGACCTCTCTAGAGAAATAGGAAGATCTGGCACCAGCCCGAGGAGCTCCCCTCCTTCAATAGGTAAGGACTCATGTCTTCATTGAAGGAGAGAGTGCTTTCCAGAAACGAGAGTGTGCCAGCAGGATCTGTCCTCGCCTGTTGAGGTGCACCCTGGGGCTCCTGACTTTGTGACCGCCGCCACTCAGGGTGCAAGTGCTGAGTGGGGCCATGGATTCCAGAGGACAAAGGGCATGCTATATTTCCAAGGTCATAGGTTCCCCTTCCACCACTTAAGGTTATTATACCGAGCGGGGGGCTGGCCGACACCTGTGGGAAACTGAGTCCTTTGCAGCAGATGGGTCATTCATTCATCAGTTCTGAGGGCCAGACACTGTACTGGTAAATCATTTGCACCATGATCTATATCCTGTGCACTGCTCCTTGAATGCAGGTATTTTGTTTGAGCGTGGCCAGAATATGGAAATGCCATTTGGGTCCAGGTGGCCTGAGCCTTCTTGCCCAAGCCTCCTGACCAAACCCCAGTTCCTTCCAGGATCCGAAATCCTTCCCTTCCTCCCCTCTTCCTACAAGTGCTGCCATCTTGTAGCTCCAGGGACCTCATTGTCCTGGGGGCCTTGTGGGGACTGCCTCTTCGTGGAGGGTCCTGTCAGAGGAGCCTTTCAGGAATGGCATCCTGGTGGGCTTGAGCTGACAAGAGTGCCCCAACCCTAGCCTTGCCTGAGGCAGCTCTGGGGAGGGCTGGGGAGTCTGGCCACTTATCTCACACCATTAGGCTTATGGCAGTGCTGCTAGCAGACAAAGGCTCGAAGGGGATTAGGGGTAATTACCAGGCCAGCTCTTTGTTCCCAAGGTTTAATGGGCCCAGCCACTGTAATTGTGCCTGCTGGTGTTGCGCTGCTCCCACCCACCTAAAGGCCAGGCCCTGGGCTGAGCTGTGGGTATCAGAGGGCAGGTCTTGTTGCTTGCCCACCTGCCCACCTGTTGCTGGGGAGCAGCTGGAGTGTCCAGGGACCTTAGGTGAGTTCACTGTGGAGGGGCAGCCTGGCAGGGATGGACAGCAGAGCGCATCATGGAGAAAACGGGGTGCCCATTATGTGCTAAGGACCTTTTGATAAGGGATGCAAGGGCCTCCCTGCCTTGTTGGGGCCTGAGCTGTTCAAGGAATCTCAATCCTTGTTGGGGGGTGGGGGGTATCTCGGTAACTTGTGCGGGCTGTGGGTGTGTCCAGAAGGGCAGTTGAGGATCTTCTCAGCGTTGTGAGGTGGGACCGGCCTTAGGGATGAGGGTGGGGTGGGGCTGGGCCCTGGGCACCTGTACACGGTTGGGGGAGGGCCAGCCTTTGCCCCGTGGGTGCTCTAGAGCAGTGGGAGCTCAGGCAGCCCTGATGGTGGCCATGGACACAGTCTGGATGGCCCAGTATTTTAGCTGATGGAGTTCACCTCAAAGCCACAGTGAGACCGTCCTCCTGTCCAGGGAATCCCCACTTGGTCCCTCACCCCCTGAGGAAATTTTGCATCAAAAAGACTCAAGGAGAGTTCAGCAGAGGGCATTTGAAAATTCAAACTATGCATCCTTTTAATCCTTTCACGGAGCCTGTAAGGTGATATTGATGGCAATGTTTTTATTTCTTAGAATTATTTTTCCAGTCATTCACATGAACTCAGAGTGCCATATCGGTTTTCCACCTTAAGTAAGAGGATTAAAAACGTTGCATAATGCAGGACCTGAGTTAAGTGCTCCGGCCCCAGCGCCTTGTCACATCGTGTAATTGGGAGTAATTGCTGCTGTGGGGTTGGGGAAAGGCGCTCATTGGGGGTGGGGTGCGGGGCAGCCCCGCTTGAGCCTGATTATGGGCAGGCAGGACTTTGTCTTGAGTATCTTGGGCATCACCTGAGGGGGAGTGTGGGGCCGTGTGGAGGACACTGCATGTGTAGGGGGACGTGCAGCACAGCTGGCTCTGGGGACAGCAGGGCTCGGTGTTGCACACCTCTTGAGCTCTTCTCCTCCCTGGCTGCCCGCTTCACTTTGGCACAAGGGTCTGACCTGAGACCTCCGGTCCCTTAGCTGCTTCCTGTGATAGCTTTCATCGGATAAGATCGCGGTTGTCTGCTCGAGGGCTGGAGCAGTAGTTGGGATGGGACGCTCACCTTCCCCGGGGTGAAGTTTTTCCAATGCTGCATTTCTCGCTCTCAAACCAAACCATGCTCCGGATCTCTTGCAATACAGCTTCCTTGCCGTGGTTGTACAAACACCCCTCAGGCCAGAGAGTCCCTCGTCAGTGGTGGCCGCGGTAGAAAGAGGGAGACCCATAACCCTCCAGTAAGTGACCCCATCATGTGGCAGTGGAAGCGCTTTGGGAACACTGTGTTGTGGCCATCGGACAGGCTGCTCCTGGCTCTTCCCTGAACAGTCAATGCCACTTGCCTTTCACAGGCTTTGATGTGTCCTTCTTTGGGTGGGTGGTTGGAGTGGGGAAGCAAGGAGGGGTTCGGCTTTCTATCACTAGTTCCTGCTGAGTGGTTGTGGAGGCCCCCGGGGGCCGGGAGGCGCAGGAGAGGGGTGGGGAGGAAGCCCTGCTGGAGCAGCGTAAAGGTTCCCTGGACTTTGTCTTCTGGGCTCCAGGGTCCTCTGTGTCCCAGCGGTGGGCTGGGAAGGGAGGGACAGTCTTGACTCTCTCTCCGTAGACTTCCCAGTCCTGCCTTCTCTTCTGTGGTCACCACTGTCTCCAGGAAAGGAGAAGAGATTTGGGCCCTGCTGGAGCCATGACCTTTGTCCATGCAGACTCCTTTTCAGGTGGGGGCAGTGCGATAGGTCTTGCCACCTCTTTCTAGTCTCCTGGGGGCAGAAGCAGTTGCCAGCAAGGACGGACAGGAAGCAGAGCCCAGGGATGTTACTAATCTGCTGCACTTCAAAGTGGATCTCCAGAGCTGGGCCTCAGGCCCACCCAGCCCCCAGCCCAGTGTGGGTCCTCACTCCAGGGTCAGCTTCTGCACCTGGCCATCAGTAGCCACATTTGCTAGGAGGAGTTGTCCCTGAGGCCTGTGCTCGTTCCCAGGGAGTTATAGGTAAGTGAGACTCACCCCTGCTCTTCAGGAGCTTGCTGGCAGCAGAGGAGGGGACACATACCTGAGCCCTCTGCTGAGGCAGAGTGGACTGAGGCCTGCAAGACATCTGTAGCCCCCTGAAAACCTTCTTGACAGATGCGGCACCTGCAGCCCAGATGACAGGTGCAGTGCCACAGGCCCATAGCCGCTGAGAGAGCCTGGGCTCAATGCTGGGCTCATGGCTCCCTGTGCCTGTCCCGGGATGCCTGATGTGAGGGTGTGGCTGATGAGGAGCCAGAGACCACTCAGGGGTCATCCCATCAGGGTCCGTTGCTGCAGACAGGCTAAAAGAGAGACAGACAGACAGACAGGGAGACAGAGACACCCCAAGTCTGTTTGCTGGTGCCATTTACATTTCTAGATCTGTAACCATGTCTTTTTTCTAGTCCCAAGAGGGTAAGGGAAGAAAGAAAGGAACTTTGGTTTACTAAGCCCCATGTTAAATGACTGTCAGCTGGATTCTGAAGTCTTCCAAGTTCTTTTTGTCAGCTTCCCTTGTATCTTATCCCCCAAATCAGAAGATCCCCTGGGGAATAAAGCCCCCTAAAGTGTAACTCAGAATTCCCTAAAGAAGAAAATTTCAGTGAGGTCCATTTATTTATTTATTTATTTTCACAAAAAAATTTAATGAAATAAAGTACTGCAAACAACCCAAATTTCCACCAATAAATAATTAGTAAATGAAGGTGAAAAATCTATATTATATAATGTAAATTTAATTTATATACTTTTATAATAACATATATATTACATATAATATGTTTATTAGGGGCAACACATCTGCTGTGTGTGCTGCTGCTGGTGATTCAACCCTGAGCTAAAGCTGACATGACCCTGCCCTTGGGGTGCTTACAGTCAAATGAAGAGACAGACATTAAACACACAGCCACACCATTCAGTGTACAATTGTCAAACAAGGTGGATTCTATGAGAGAAAGACATTTGAGAACATGTAGAATGTGATGCAGACACTGAAAATAGTCATTTTGAAGATTCTACATTAAAAGATGTGGCATAAAAATTATTAGAAATTTTAAAAGGCTAACCTTGGTTCAGATCAATTACAAGTCACAATATTTAATGGCAAACATTGCAAGAAAAGAACTTTGTTGTCATGAAGGCCTTTCCATGCAGGATAAGTATAGGTACAGATATGGGTAGGTACAGGTGCAGGCAGATGTACATGTACAAACAAGCATAGGTATAGTTATAGATAGTATGTATCATGGTTGACTCCGAGTTACAATGGACCTCATTTGACCAAGGGGAGGAAAGTTTTTTAAGATTAGTTTTACACATACTCTGTCTCTAATAAAGGTAACTACCATTCCATTTTTAAAAGTATAATAAAGTCAGGTAGCCTCTGTGATAGGATACTTCTAACTCCAGAAATCATAACCTAAAATTTAAGATTTTGATTATTTGTTTAGGAAATTGTATATAGGAGAATGTTTATTATAGAAAATTGTGGTTGTTCACTTTAAGACTGTATTTGTCATATGAAGTTACATTTGTACATGGACCTTATATTGATACCCACTATTTGAGACCTCAGTGAGGTCCATTTAAAAAATTAAATTAGACTGTCTCCTGAAAACTGATATTCTGCAGAAGAAAACAGGTTTGATTACAATGGTGGAGGGGCCAGACCTTATCCCTCTACTCTTTCTACCCCCTTTGGTGGTTCCTGAGATACCAACATAAAATGTGAAGGCTCTTTGGAAAGTGGTTTACAAACCACTTTCCTAAGCCAGAGCCCTTCTGGATAAAGATGTGAAGTTGAAAATCAGGCTCTCAAATCAGGCTGCCTGGGTTTCAGTTCCTGCATCTGCCACTTGTTAGCTATTGTGAACTTTGGGCATGTTTCTTAATCTGAGTCTCCTTTCATTATCTGTAAAATGGGCATAATAAGAATACCTACCTCATAGGTTTGTTATGAGGATTAAATTAGTTAATCCATCTAGAGAGTTGAAAAGAATGACTACACTTGCACTCAAGAAGTTAACAACTATTGAAACTCCTGAGCTTTCAAAAGTCTTCAGTATCAAAGAAACTCATTCTGATGGTGAGAACTGAAGCTGAGACAGATATTGGGAGAGAGAGTTTAGGGTGGAGAGAGGGCCTTCCTTCAATCTCTCAGGGTCACCTCTGGGTCAGCCCAGCCCTGGTGGTGTGGGTAGTGACCTTGTTTGCCGGTGAGTCACAGTGGAGAACTGCCTCTTTCCCCCAACTTCTTGCTAGCATTGAAGTCGAGCAGGATTAATTAGGGTGTTGAGCTGTGTCATTCTCCCTTCTCTGCCCGGGGCAGGAGGGCTGTTTAGCTCTCAGCTTGGGCTATGGCACAGCTCTGCAGAGAGGAGGTGTGGTGGTGGCCCAGCCAGGAGGACTGCGGACTGAGTGGCGGTGGACTCACAGAACATGAGGACAGATTGAAAATATTTCCTAAGGAGGGGACCCTGGCCCCTTGCCCCCTCCCTTCCTCTGCAGGAAGACTTGAACAGTTATGGTAAGGGGATTCCCCTTTGGTGTTAGGCCCCCTCCTCGTCCTGGTTGGAGATATCCAGAGCAGCTCCAGATGGGACAGCTGAAGCTTAGGGAGTTGAAGTTGCTGGCATGGCTCACTCAGGGTCAGAAGCCGTGGTTTCTTTACTGTGCTTTGAGGTCCTGGCAGATCTTCCTCAGATGGGCCCCAGAGGGAGTGATGGCCACTATGGTGAGCAGGGCCATGGGGCTGCAGGCAGGCCCCGCCCAAGAGAGTGTTCCACTTGTTCCATTTCCAGTGGAAAGGCCTCTGCCTGCCCCCGCTGGGCTGGAAGGTCCTCTAGCTCCATGCCTGCTGCTCAGAGCAGGTGAGTGAGCTCAGAGGTCCTCCTCCAACAGGCTTGAACTGCTCAGCATACATGGGCCTTGAAGCACCTTACCCCGCACAGCTGTCAGAGCTGTGTGTTCTGCTGCAGGGTAAAAGTGGTTAAATTTCCATTGGGGTAGAAACTGTCAATTGAGGCATCTTATGGTGGTCGTGCCGCTGCTACATCCAAGCCCTAAAAGAGCTCACCTTGCCATATAGATCTTCATCTTGGATTGGTCCCTCTGTCCCAGGGAAGAAATCCTGACTTAGGAAACAGGCTGGCCTTCCAGAATATTCTTCACTGTAACTGCACAGCCAACTGCAACTGCAGACTTCCTCTGGGTCCTCTTCTTGGGGTCAGCCTGGGGCTGAGGGGGATGCGTCCTCTGAAATACCTTCTGGATGAGGTAGATCACGAGCTCTAGAGCTTTCCACATGCTCTTCTGCAGTTTGCTGTGGGAGCTGCCAGGGCACTTGCTCCCTGCAGTGAAAAAGAAAGTCACTTAAGCTTCTTTGGGCCTGGACCCCTTGCAGACTTGATATACATGCAGAGACCCAGGTCATGGGCCAAGGCTGTGCCATGTCTGGAGCTCAGGGGTCTTCCCTAGCAATGCTTTTGTTCAACTGATGGAGCTTCTCAGAGGGAGGAAACCACAGCTGACTACATTTGATAGGTAAACTGAAGCACTTGGCATTTGAATGGCTTTTAGAATTACAATGTCAGGACTGCAAGAGCAACACATATTTATTCGGTACTACTGAGTGTCAGAGCCTGTGCTAGACACAGGGACTCTTGGCCTGTGTAGCCTTGTCTCTTATCCCATCAGGCTGCCACCTGCCCAGTGTGTTCAAGGGGTCAATTCATCCAAACCAGATTTGGTTTTATCTTGAGGAGATTTCAAAATTGAATGAGATTTCAAAATAGTTATCCCAAAGATGTTTCAAAGTGAGAGAATCTAAAACCCCATACTGACCACCTATTCTGGCCTGGGTGAAGCCGGGACACCGCCGTGCCCCTCTCCCCAGCCTCGTGCCACAGCTCTGTGGGCTTGGGCTCCAGAGGCGGAAGCTGGCTGGGCAGAGCAGCATGCCGGGAGAAAGAACTCAGGGCACATGGCCGCAGCATCCTTTTGTGGCAGCTCGGAGACCCGGCCTGGGAGCTTGGCTGGCTGCTCTTGGGGAAGTCCCTTTTCCCTGCAGGCCTCCGTCTCCCTACCTGAATGGTACTGGTACTGGTGGTTTACACCAGAAGGTCTCCACCCATCTGTGATTCCAGGCTGAATGTCCTCACCCACGCTGGGATCATTCCCGCTTTCCAGTTTATTAAACCATAGCTCTCCCTACATTCCACCTGTCTAAACAGGAACCAACCCAGCTTCACCGGGAAGCCTGCCTGCCTAGTCCACTCAAACACACAGTGCTTCTCCTGCCTTAGAATTCCCACTGCCCCATTCACTGGCCTTATACCCTATCTTGTGCTGTAATCTCCGTGTGTGTGTTCCCCCACTTAAACTGGGAGCTCACTAGTGATGGATCCCAGCTTTTTTCCTTCTCATATCTTTCCCATAGCCTTGGCCATGGTTTAGGGACATTTTTGGAGTCCACAGACGTGATAAACAACTCAGCAGAATCACAGTGGCCTATGGAATGAAATATCCCATGGATCACATAGTGAAGTCCTGATAGCTTTCCTTGAAACCCAGCATTAAGTGAATTTCAGGAATCTTTTTCATGTTCCGGAACTGATACGGTCTTTTCCAGCTGTGGATTGTCATGGTGTAGCTGTCCTCTATCCTGAGGGCCACTGGGACCTGTGAAGGACGAGAAAGGGGATGGGGGCCGTTTGGAGCCCACCACATAATTCCCGTTGTGCCCACTGTTGCCCAGTCTTTCCTGGAGACAGGTCTGGGGTGGGTCTGAAGGGGCAGCTCAGCCAGGACTGTGGTTTCAGCCTGCTGACCGGGCCCTACGCAGATGCGGCCCCTTTCTTCCCCATAAAGCTACCACTGGCCTCTTCTTTGGGGAGGGCAGGAGGAAGCATGCACTGCAGATACTGTGAAGTCTGCAGGTTTCACTCAGTTGGGATTTGTCACCTGGCAGACAGTCAAGTATCTGCCATGCCTGTCCGTGTTAACTGCAGCCGCCACAGCCAATCCTCATGACGAAGTATCTTGTCAAGTTTTGGCAATTCTGAAGGTGTGGCAATCTTGGTTCTTGCAAGGGGCCGGTGGGGCGCATTGCGACAGAGGCCTCATGCTGGACGCCCCAGGAGGGAGGTGGAGGGCGGAGGAGGGCACCCTTGACAGTTGACATCTGTGTCAACAGTGCCCAGTGACACACGGGGGGAGGACGGGCTTGTGCCTGGCAGGCCAACAATGGGCTGATTGACAAAATGAACTTTTCCCTCAAAGGTCCCACCTCTGCCAGGGGTGCCTGGGCTGCCCGTGGTCTGCCTGCTGCCCCCTGGGGGCTCTCCTGTCAGGCTCAGAGCAGGGGACGGGAGTGGGCCTTGGTCCCTGATGGGGTTGCGACAGGTCCGTGATCTCCGGGAGCCCGCTGTGGGGGGAGGGGCAGGCTGGTGGCTCCTTGGCATGCAGGAAGAGCAGCCTGGCGGCCTGAGGGTGGTGCGTGCTGTGTGCATGGGAGTGGCTGGGCTCTGCGGTGAGAGATCCCTAGCACCTCCCACCCGGCACAGGAGGGCAGAGCTTCATGAGCTGCTAGGGAGGTATGTTTGTTCTCTCACAAAACGTGGCTCCCTTTGTGGGGGTCGCAGGCACCCCTTTGAACCCTCAGTCACAATGTACTTCTGAGCTCACCTTGGCATTGAGGGTAAAATCTTGGCCCTTTTTTCTCACCTCACCCCTTCTCCTACACATGCAAACGTGTGTGTGTGTGTGTACATGCTGCCTTGTGTACGTGTCTATGTGCTGCCCTGCCTGCTGAGGCTGCGTGATTCCTATTGGCTTGGATCTCAGACTGCCCACGGCCACGGTGCTGGGAGACTCTGTCTACAGATGTGGACACTGAGGCCCTAGCAGGCTTCAGGTGATGGGACCCCCTGGTTCACTCTGCCAACAGGGACTGTCCCATCTCCTTTTTCTCCTGTGCTAAAACCTTAGATGAAATGAGCCCAAACAGACTTATGTCATCAACAGGTCTCTTAAGACAGGCCACTGCCTCTCAGGGTCTCAGGGTTCCATGCCTTACCAAGGGCAGGAGTATCAGCTCAGTGTGGATCCCAGGACTGTGTGAATTCTCAGAGAGCAAATGGAGAAAGGGCCCTCTTAGAGCTGAGCAGGGAATTAGAATGATCTTCTAAAATCCAAGTTTGTCCATTTCAACTTCTATTTAAAATCTCTCGAGCCTCCTTTAATGATAACTTTAGTAGTTGTTCTCATGACAGGGACCAAAATGCTTACCAGAGTCCAGCCTCTAGTCACCTTGGTTCTCTAACATCACCTACGCTCCTGCCCCTTGCTTTCTGCACTCCAGCCATGCTGGCCTTTTCCCAGCATGTCTATGGTACAGAGGACTCACGGGGAGAAAGAGCGTGGAGCCTGTTTGCCCTTCTGCTGGGGATGCCTCTCCTCTCACATTCCCTCTCTCTTGCCCTTTCTGCCTACCTACTCTCATCAATACTTCGGTTCCCTGAGCAGTTGTTCCTATAGGTATTTTCCATCTTGTTTTTTGTGTGTTTGATACGTGTAAACATAATTGTTTTTTATATCGTAAGAGGGTTCTGTTTTCTGAAATGTTTGCTAATCTGTTTCAGTCATCTGGTTCATGGTGACTTATTTCCTTCTGTGCCCACTTGGTTATGACTATGAGCTGGTCACTAATTTTGAAAAACAGTTGTAGAAAAAATTCCATCAGAGAAGATTTTCATTTGCTTCTGTTGGGCTTTGGGGGTACTTCCAGTTAATTCAAATTTGAGATTCCTTGACCTCTCAGGTTACTGGAACGTGAACCACAGGTTCCGGCCTGTGGTTTGTTCTGGCCCACCCTCTCACTGAGAGTGAAGCCCTTTAGAGGCTCAGCTTACTGTACGTGGGGAGTTAAACTCCTCACCTGGGCTTTAACTTTTGTCCTTCTCATCCTAGGAGGTCAGCACAACTATAGGTGAGCTTTGCATGTTTCTTCTGGATCAGAGAATCACCTCAGGGCAAAGGTAGCTTTGAATGCTTGTCTTGTCTTTCTATATCCTTGCCTTTTTTTGTAGATTTTGACCTCGGATTTCTTTATTGTCTTATTAGCGTTTTGATTCTTTTTAGGAGATTAAAAAGTATTTCATTCAGGGTTTTGAAGATGTCCTCTGTGAGAGGTCAATTCAAATTACCTAGCTCCTCCTATGAGAGCAGAAGTCTCTCGGTATAACTGTAACTTCCCCAAGGCAGCCTTCTCTGACTTTCTGCCTGGGTCTGGGTCCCTCATTACATCCTTTATGGGCACAGGGAGCCTCTCACTTTGCTTGTTCTCACAACGATTGTACTTCTGAGTTAATTTGTGTGGTTATTTGACTAATACCTCTGTCCACCTCCAGACTTTCAGACAGGGGCAGGACCCATGTCTGTTTTTATTTTTTATTTATTTTTATTTTTTTAAAAGTTTATTTTGATATCATCAATCTACAATTAAATGAGTAATATTATGGTGATTACACTACCCCCTTCATCAGGTCCCCCCCCCAACCCCATTACAGTCACTGTCCATCAGCGTAGTGAGATGCCATAGAGTCACTACTTGTCCTCTCTGGGTTGTACAGCCCTCCCCGTGCCCCCCTAACAGTACATCTGCTAATCATAATGTCCCTTTTTCCCCCTTGCCCCTCCCTTCCCACCCATCCTCCCCAGTCCCTTTTCCCTTTGGTAACTATTAGTCCGTTCTTGGGTTCTGTGAGTCTCCTGCTGTTTTGTTCCTTCAGTTTTTTTCTCAGTTCTTATACTCCACATATGAGTGAAATCATTTGATACTTGTCTTTTTCAGCTTGGCTTATTTCACTGAGCATAATACCCTCTAGCTCCATCCATGTTGTTGCAAGTGGTAGGATTTGTTTTCTTCTTATGGCTGTATAATATTCCATTGTGTATATGTACCACTTCTTCTTTATCCATCCATCTACTGATGGACACTTAGGTTGCTTCCATTTCTTGGCTATTGTAAATAGTGCTGCGATAAACATAGGGGTGCATCTGTCTTTTTCAAACTGGGCTGCTGCATTCTTAGGGTAAATTCCTAGAACTGGAATTTCTGGGTCAAATGGTATTTCTATTTTGAGTTTTTTGAGGAACCTCCATACTGCTTTCCACAATGGTTGAACTAATTTGCATTCCCACCAGCAGTGTAGGAGGGTTCCCTTTTCTCCACATCCTCGCCAACATTTGTTGTTGTTTGTGTTTTGGATGTTGGCCATCCTCACTGGTGTGAGGTGATATCTCATTGTGGTTTTAATCTGCATTTCTCTGATGATTAGTGATGTGGAGCATCTTTTCATGTGCGTGTTGGCCATCTGAATTTCTTCTTTGGAGAAGTGTCTATTCATGTCCTCTGCCCATTTCTTAATTGAATTATTTGCTCTTTGTTTGTTGAGGTGCGTGAGTTCTTTATAAATTTTGGATGTCAACCCCCATGTCTGTTTTGATAACCACTGTATTTCTAGTGCCATGTATAGTTTGTATTCAAGGACTTTTTATGAGTATGATGATTTCTACTTCCTTCACTTGGCCCCTCAAATTGTTTTGTGTGTGTGTGCGTGCAACTTTTTGCCACTGCTTTGCGCATGCAGTTCAGTTATCCTCTAACTTATATTTTGGATCCCTTGAGGACCAGGATGACCCTAACATTCATGTGATGTTTGAGAACCTGAGCTTTAAATTCAGAGAGTTCTGAGTTTTATCCTTCTTCACAGCTATATGATTTTATGTGAGTCTTTTTAACATGCATGTGATGCTTGAGAATGTGAGCTTTAAATTCAGAGAGTTCTGAGTTTTATCCTTGTTCCTTCCTAGCTATGTGATCTTATGTGCATCTTTTACTCTGAGCATTAGTGTCCTTGTCTGTAAGTTGGGAATAGTATTTGTGTCTATTTTATTGGGTTACCTTGAGGATTAAATGAAATGATACTTAGCTTAATTGGTGGTTATGATGGGTGAGGTGGATTGGCACTAGGCATTCATTCCAATCTCCTTCTAGTATAACTTCATGTGTACATGTGTTGATAAGGCAGAAACTATGTCTCAGATTCCTTTACAGGTAAAGTCTGGGTATAAGAAGATCCTACCAAGTCAGATGCATTTGTGCAAGATTTGGAAGGCAGAAATGGGGTGGAGACCATCTGTCTGCTGCCTCGGCAACATTAAGCTTGACTATAACCCCGCTGGCTTTTCCATGTTAGAGTTCTAGTGTCTGGTTACTCGTTTTGTAGGGGTTAAGAGGCGCTTGTGGCAGTGACAGCACCTTTATATTTCTGGATTGCAGCTCTAGCAGTGTGTGCTTGAAGTCAGTAGTGCTTGTGGCAATTTCCTGATTCCCTACCAAATGACATATGAGTGAGGCTCTGGGTGTCATACATCCTGAGGTACCATCCCATTTCATCTCTGAACCTATGAAATTCAGTAAACAAGTTCTCTGCTCTTAAAATACAATGATGGAATGGGCACAGGATAATAGTTATACAGAACTTTGTGTTCAAAAAGGGAGAAAATGGAAAGAAAGAAAAGTCACTGGTCTCAGGCACTTTTTAAATCCAGCTGGCAAACTCCATTTGGTTTCAAGGCTTCTTCTATAACTCTTGGCTCTACGCTCTGGGCTCAGGGCTCCATCATGAGCCATCCTTCATTTTTTGTTAAAGGTAGCATGTGTTTGCAGCTGAGGAGTTTTATCAGCCTGCTTCTTTCCTGGAGAATTTTGGAGGTCATACAGCCTTCTTTCATTTTTGTTCCTTCTTTGTCCCTTGCTGTACACATTGGCAGTGTTTCTACTGGTATAACATTCTCAAGAACCTCATAGGTCTCCTCATCCAGCTCTTTCCTAGATAATCTCATTTTTATGTCAGGTTTCTGCTGAGATGGCTGAGGGGATCTATGAGTCACACACTTAATTTTTCCAAAGGGACCTTTCTGTGACTGAATACTTTGACCTTTTGATCTTTCTGAGGTACTAGCAAGGACGTCCAGCCACAACCTCAGTTTTTACCATAGAACATGCTTTCCTGACAGTGACTCTCTTAATTTTAGTGTCTCTTGCAATCTCAATAGGTTGAGAATTTCTCAAATCATCAAGTCCTGGTCCTTTCTTATTTACCAGTGCCTCCTTCAGTTTTTCTTTTGTATTTTACTATAAGCAGCAAGAAACAACCTGGCCATGCCTTCAACACTTGGAATTATCCTCAGCTAAATATCCAAGTTCACCACTTGCAAGTTCTGCTTTCTGCATAACTACAGGGCACCACTCTGCTAAGTTTTCTGCCACCAAATAACAAGGATCCTCTTTGTTCCAGTTTCCACTAACATTTCCTCATTTCCTTCTGAGCCCTCACTGGCAGCACCTTTGACATCTACATTTCTACTAACAGTCTGTTCACAGCAATTTCAGTATTTTCTAAGGTGATTTAGGTTTTCCCTTCTGAGTCCTTACTAGCAGAGCTGTTAACATCCATGTTTCTACTAATAGTCTGTTCAGGCCAATGTAGGCTTTTTCTATCATGCATGCTCTTTAAGATACTTCCAGTCTGTGCAACTGCCCAGTTCCAAAGTCAGTGCCACTCTTTTAGGTATTTATTAGAGAGTGCTCCCTCCCACTTCTGGTACCAAAAAATAAGTATTAGTTTCCTCAGGCTGCTGTAACAAATTCCCATAACATAAGTTTATTATCTTGTAGTTCTGGAGCCCAGAAATCTGGAACAGACCCACAGGGCTAAAATAAAAGTGTCAGCAGGGTTTCATTCTTTTCTGGAGGTTCTAGGGGAGAATCCACTTTCTTGCCTTTTCCAGCTGCTGGAGGCCATCCACATTCCTTGGCTCATGGACCCTTCAAAGAAAGGGAAAACTGGTAGTGTCTTTGTCACATAGTGTCATCCTGACCCTGACTCTCCTGCCACCACCCGCCACATTTAAGGATTGTTGTGATTACCCTGGGCTCACCCGGACAATACAGGCTAATCTTATCTTAACGTCAGCCAGTTTGCAAACTTAATTCCACCTGATAACTTCATTCCCCTTTGCCAGGAAAGGTAAAAATTCACATCTAGAATTTAAACCATGGATATCCTTGGGAGTCCATCACTCTACCAGCCACTCCTACCTTCAGAGTGGCAGGCAGGCTCAGGGCTCTGGAAGTTTTTCCTGGAGGCCCATCTATGGCCCATTTTTCTAGCCCTTTCAATGATTTTGTAAGCGTCCAATCTCCCAACTTTGAGTAAATTTCTAATCCTCTTAGGGCTTCCATTTCTCTGTCTGTGAAATGGGGTGGGAGCCTCACAGCAGTGAAGTGGCACTGGAGGGCCGAGGATGCCATCTCCCAACCCTGAGAGAGGCATGCTGGGGGACTGCGCAGCTGCTCCCCACGAGGGCTTCAAGAGGTGGCATGAACTGGGACAGGCTGCCGGAGTGACTAGAGCTTATAGGAAGGGTGAAAGGTATTGAACACCTACTGTGTGCCAGGCACCGTGCTGGGCTTTTTTTTCACAGCAGGTATGTTATTTAACTTCATCTGCAATGAAGGAAATGTTCTATTCTGCGCTGTCCATATAGTAGCCACTGGGCACATGTGACTGTGAAGCCGTTGAAATGTGGCTATTATGACTCATGAGCTAAATGTTTAGTTTTCTTAATGTTCCTTTGAATTAAAATAGCCACATGTCCTTTGAATTAAAATAGCCACACGTGACTGGGGGCTACTGTGTTGGACAGCACAGCTCTGATAGTTTAAGTTGTCTGAGGTCCTACTAGACAGAATTGGGACTATAACGGGGGAGTTGGATAGTCTTGGGTCATCACGCTTCTGTGCCTTGGGTTTGTGGCCACTTCTCCCCAGCCCTAGCCTTAGCCTTGAGCAGTTCAGCTCCCTCTGCTGTCCAGTCACTGGCTGACACCACCCTGGAGCCCTTTTCTGTGACTCCTCCACGGCCGGCCCACCAGAGTCAGGGTCTCCCCTAGTCAGTTCATGGTTACGAGGTAGCCAGGAAGAGATGGGGGTGCCTGTGGGACAGCAGGAGCCGGAGTTGCGCAGGCTGCTACCTCTTGGGTGCGGCCTCTGGGTGTTGGAAGCTGAAACATGCCACCACAGCACCTCCGGCCCACGTGGGCTTCGCATAGTCCTGGAGCCTGCTTCCCGGTGCTGCCGTATGTCCCTTGTTGGATCAGAGCCATTGGGGTTCACCCTCTTGGGGTCTTCTTTTCTGCTGTGCCCGCATAATCACCTAAGCTGGCAGGGCTGTGCAGTGGGGACCTGTGGCACAGGGGACACCAGGGCCTCCTGAAGCAGGCTGCTCATCTTTGAGCCCCTGTCTCTGGCCCCAGTGTGGCTTGGCAGAGCTGAGGAGCCGTGTATGATGGGGAACATGTGGTTGGGGAGGGTAGGGATCCTGGGGGAGGCTGGCCAAACATTTGCCCAGGTAGACGTTTCAAGTGTATGGTTTAGGGGATGTGCCTGAACTAATCCTGTTATTAGCTGGATTATCTCTTCAAACCGAGAACCAGCTTCTGTGGGTCCTCTGTGAAATGCTCAGTTGGGAGCCAGGGTGACAGGCCCCACCCGGGCGTGTGCCTGGTGTCAGTGAGCCTGCTGTCTGCACGGCAGCCAGGGCAGCTTCTGCTCCTGGCTCACCCACTAGTTTACTTGCTCATATACCCATCCGGCAGTCCCTGGGCACCAGCTGGGCACCAGGCCTGGGTGCTAGGGACCTGGAGGTAAACCAAACCAGGTGGGGTCTCACAGGATAGAGACAAATGAGACAGGAAAATGCTCAAACAGAGGTAGGTGCAGAGAGATGGGCAGGGACTCCCACGGGGAGGGCCTTGAAAGTCCAGCTTAGGAAGTCACCTCCATTCCAGAGGTGATGAAGGCTCCTGACAGCTGGGAGGAGAGGGGTGAGGTGATCAGACTAGGGTGTGAGAAAGGATGGGTTAGAGGGTACCGGCTAGTGCCAGACTGAGAGCACCAAGGAGGTCGTTTTTTTTGTTGTTCGTTTGTTCATTCACTCATGCATTCATTTTTCCTCCGGCAAATGTCTGCGTTCCTACTATTTGTGAGGCCCCGTTCTAGGGCCTATACGTGTACCGTTGATCAAAATGGACGCAACCTCCTGTCCTCCAGGAGCTTACATTCTAGGAGAGAGAAATGAGGAGGAGCAGGAAAGGGAGGAGAAGGAGAAAGACAAGAGAAGGGAAAGGGACGAGGGAATGAGAATGCGTGCCTGTAATAAGCGAATGGTGTGTTAGAAGGTAATAAAAGCAAATGGAGCAGGGATAGAGGTTTCGGAAATGTTGGGGGTAGACAGGGTACCTCCCGTGAGAGGGTAAGAGTTGAGCAGAGGCTTTAAAGAGGTGAAGAATTACACATGTAGATGGGGGCAAACCCTAAGGCAAGGTTGTGTTTGACATGTTTGAGGAACAGCTAGAGGCCAGTGTACCTGGAGTGGCACAGTCACTGCAGAGAGGAGTAGATGGGTCGAGAGAAGGTGAGGGCCACACAGCATATAAAATTGGGGTTTTATCCTAGTGTTCCTGGACTCCCAAGGGGTTCACAGATAGAGTTCATGGGGCCTCTGAGTTTGGGTGGGAAGAAACCTCATCTTTATTCTTATTAACCTTTAACTAAAATTAAGCAGACCTTTTGATTATGATTGTGGGCAAAAAAACCTACAGAGCTGTATAGAGCCATCTGTGACTTTCTCACCAATGGAAATTGCAGATATATTTATTACACATTAAAACTGTTTCAGATATCTTGAAGATTTCCTCCCATGACTAGTTTGAATTTATAGCAGTCACAGCATCTTCATGATTTAATGCACATGTATCATTTAAATGTATCACAAAATTTAGAAATGAGCGATTTCCATGTGATTGGTTTCCTTTGTAATGCTGTGTAGTTTTTATGCACGTAAAACATTTCTCTACGACTGAGTCCTTTGGCTTCACCAGACTGCCAAGGGCCCATGGCCCAAAGCTGGTGAAGAAGCTCTGGTGTGGAGTCTGAGAATCCACCTTAAGGACTTTGAGCGGAATGAGGGGCTGCTGCAGGATATTGAGCACAGAGGTAAGGTGTGATTTACATCTTGAAAGGATGGTTCTGGCTGATCTGTTGCTCCAGAAACAATGGGGTGGGCTGAATGCCCTTGCTGGGATCTGGGCTGGAGATGGCTCAGAGCAGAGGTGGCAAGGGGGGTTGGGAGAAGTGGGTGCATCTGCAGGGAGGGCCAAGAAGAATTGCTGCCAGACTGAATGTGGATGAGAGAGAGAAGCGTCGAGGATGACTGGCTGCCATGCTTCTGCTGCCCTGGGAGATGGGAGGGTGGGTGCTGTCAGGAAGGTTTCACAGTGGAGGGGACGTTGGAGCTGAGCTTCAAAGGAGGGTGCTTGGCCGTGTTGTTGTGAGTTCTGCAGGGACTGAACTCGCCTTCCCACCCTAGTAGTCCTGGCAGCTGGCTTGGGTCCTCACTCTACATCAGCCCAAAGCTGGAGTGAAGGTTGAGGGTTCATGGGGTTTCTCAGGCTTCTAGGGTACTAGGAGGGATGGCTTTGCCACGATGGGGGCCCTGCCATTCACAGGAGAATAATGGGCAGAGGCATTTGGTGATATGAAACTCCCAGGCTAGAAAGGCGTTAGCCTGTGGTGAGAAAGAGGCTTACTTTTAGCTCCTCGGTTCTCTGTTTAGCTGGGGTGACTGATGGATAGCAGCGGATTTAAAAACCGGGTAAACCAGGGCTACTCCATGCAGGATGAATTTGGTTGAGATGTAAATATTTTATATCAAAGTATTAACTGCTTATTAAAAGTGTATTGAGATTTATATGTTATGTGGATATAATTATAGACATCACAGAGAGGTCATTTGCTTGCTGGAAATACCTCTAACAACAGAGCTGTTAATCCGGAAATGTGTGTCCTTTGGGTAGAGCATTTTACTTGTCGTATAAAGCAGAAATTAAGCACAGGTACAAATGCTGCTGTACTTGCAGCTCCATTTTCTGGACCTACCACATACAGATCAGATGGGCGTGCCAAGCCCTGGTTCGACTCCTGTGTGATAAAACAGGGAGTTCTGTGGCTGCAAAGTTTTCACAGCTTGCAGGGAGGAGGGAATGCCCAGGGAGAGTTGGGGCTGTTTCTCTCCTCCATCCAAGTCCGTTCTGTCAGCCCAACTTGGGGAGGAATGGGGGCCTGCTGCTGACAGCCACAGACCTCGTGCTCACTGCCGGTGAGTTTGCTGCGTTGACCCCTTCTTATTCTGTCTTGGAGAGAGAGGTACCACACTGGGGAAAATTTGGAGCCTGATGTGGTAAGTGATTAATGTATAGTTTTTTTTTAGCTGAACATCTAGAACTTTCTCTGTATGAAAAATATGATCAGTGCAAAACTTGGAGTGAGTGACCCATGGGAAAACAAATAATCATTGAATGACCAAATAGTTGAGTTTAGAGGTAGCTTGAAGCATGGGCATCCATCCCTCTGTCTACCCATCCGTTGTACTGAGTGCCGGGCACTGGTGATACAGCAGCGAGTAAAATAGAAACTCCTGCCTGCATGGAGCTTACATTCCACTGAGGGAGTCAAATAAACATAGAGAAAAGACAAGGCAAATAAATGCATCATGTATCCAGAGACCAGGATGCACAAGAGTAGTGTTTTCAACCAAATTTAAATGATTCCTGTATCATATATTTTGTTTTATTTTTGCTATTGTTTGTTTTTAAATAGATGCATGCACAGACATGTCAGTCTGTTCATACAGTTTTCTGGCAAAGGGGCGATGCCTGGTTATCTGGATGGTTCACAGCTTCCTTTTACTATTCTTCATGGAAATCTTTCTATACTACTTTACTGGGTTCCATATTCTCTGAGAAGACAAGAGTATATGAAAGAAGCTTATGTGGAAACTCCACAGTGTTGCCATGCCTGTTTGGGCTGTGATCTAGGGGTGCCTTCTGAGGGTGGGGCACACTGTTTGCCCTGTACTCAATGGTCCCAGAAGCTTTACTTCTTGAGTCCTTGGGTCTGCTTCTTAAGAGTTTCTTCTTTCCTCCTGCAGGAGCAGGCTGCCCCTCCAAGCCTGCACACTGTCTTCCTCTCTTTGTATCCAGATACTTCCAGCATCCACACAGAAACAACCAAACACTGGCTGGTGTCCTCAAAGAGCAGGCTAGTTGGCAAATTGATAAATATCTGCACCATTTTTGCCCTGATGTTCCAAGAGCTGTTTGTGAGCAAAGTCTTTGGCTGTGAACAGAGAGGCACATCCGGGCGAAGGGTTGAGGGACTCCTCCTGGCAGGGCAGCTGTGAATTTGGCACAAGGGTGGCTCAGGGGACATTTTCCTCTATGGAGCTAGGGGAACAAGAGGTTCGGTGGGAGCAGGAAGTCTGCGCAGAGCCCTCGAGGGCATCACCTTCCTCAGGTGGTACTACGGTCTGGCCTGGTAAAAGGGGCCATTTCTGCTGGGACAGGGTCCCTGAATATATAGTCCCCCATGACCTCCTACTCCAGGGGCACTGTACCTGGACTGTCCAAGATACTGGCCGCTAGCTGTGTGAGGCTTTTGAGCACTTAAAATGTGACAAGAGGAACCAAGGAGCTGAACTTTCAATATTTAAAACCTTCAGTTAATTTACACTTAATTTTAAAAACAAGCACAACCGGCCACAAAGGAGGAGAGAGAAAACTATAAAAAGCAGGCCCGGTGACTCAAACAATTATTAGAAAACTTTTAAGTATGTTTGGAACAACTTGAGTATGTGAATTTATTTTCACAACTGTAAATTTTGGAAGATCTAAATACTGATCAAGTATTTCTGAGGAGAATCGAGCATCTGAATTGACATGTGCTGTAAGTATAAAATACACTCCAGAGTTCAAAGATGTAGTATATAAGTAAACAAATCCCACTGATAATTTTTTATATCTATGACATATTAAAATGATAGTGTTAGGATATTTTGAATTAAAATAAGATTAATCTCACCTGTTTCTGTTTACATTTTGAAAAATTGCTTCTAGAAAATTAAAAATTATGTGTGATTCATGTTAAATTTCTATTGGACAGTACTAATCTAGACCCTTCTCTGACCCTTGTTCGGGTCTGAGGCTGTTACATAATTTGATGGGGTTGAGCCTACCATGTATTGGATAGTTTCATGTGCCAGACTCTGGGCTAAGACCTTCACATATTTTCAATCTTCCCAAGAGTCCTATGAGGTGGACGCTATTATGCTCATTTAACATATAAGGCCACTGAATCTGAGTGGTAAAGTAACTTGCTCAAGGTCACGCAGCCACTCTGGAGCAGAGCTGGGACCCTGGAATTGGACAGGCCTGTGTTAACACCCTACTCATGACCACCGTCCCACATTGCCCCACTCCAGCCCCATGAGTTCAATACCCATCTTGGGGTTCAGTATCCCAGAGCAGAGGCAGCAAGGGACCACAAGGACCATAAGAATCCATGGGGATCATGCCCTCAGGTTTCCCCGTGGAGACCCACTTTGGAGAGGAGGTGAGCCCATTATGGAGGGCAGGACCATCACATTCTGGAGGTGACAGGGCGTCTGAGGGCACAGCCTCCAAATCCAGCAGTGTCCCTGAAGCTCACATACCAGCTGAAGCCTTGTCCTGGTCGGTGGCAGAGTGTTTTCACCAACACCATGGACTGCAGGCCAATAGGTTGTCCTCTCCATTCACAGACAAGCAAACAGAACCTCAGATGGGCAAATGACTTGCCTGAGATCACAGTCAGAGCTGGGACTAGAACCTAGCATTCTGATTCCAAATTTAGAGTTCTTTCCACTAAATCTGGCTCCAAACAAAGAGAAGGCCAAAGTTCTTATAGGGCTTAGTTTGGAGGAAAGCCTTGGCCTGTCACCTTCATGGAGCTTGTACTCATTTCCTGTTACGGTATCAGAAATGTTTGCATGAGGACATCATTTCTTTTGGGTAAGCTACCTCCGAGTGGTGGGTTTCTGAGAAGGTCTTGTTCTGAACGGGAAAAGGGCAGTGTTGATGTGGCAGGGTTGGGGCCAGGGCAGGGAGGTGAGTGGGCGAGACAGGGCTGCTCAGGACAGAGAGGGATGCAGGAGGTGCATGGGCTCCCCAGAGGCCCATGTTTGGCTTTCACTCTGCCTTCCCTGAGGCTGGAGACCTCTTTCCTAGAAGCCGCGGGAGATCCCTGATTTTCTCTGGATGCCTGAGAATGGCCAGGTAGGAATTTTTGGAGAAAGCAGATCCTGAGCTTGCCTAGATCTTGCCTCTAGGCTCATTGGCTTTTAGAGCTCTGGGCTGTGTCCTCACATGCCCGTTTACTACCTGTGTGATCTGGGGCAGGTGCTTCACCTCTTTGAACTTCAGTTTGCTATCTGTAAAATGGGCTTTACTTTACAGGGTGAGATTAGCACAGAGCATGTGAAATGCCTGAACCTGATGGCACAGTAAACACTAGGGCTCAGTGGCACAAAGCACCTGCTGTTCTTTGCGACCCTCCCTGTCTCCCCACAGGAAACTAGAGGCCCAGGAAAAAAGCTGAAGCCTGGGGTCCCAAGCCTGGCAGGCAGGACACAGGACTGCAGAATTCTCTCTGGGTACAAATTGCATGCCCCATCTGGGTGCTTTGGTTTTCTCACCATGCAATCCTGTAGCACTCCCAGTATGCTAGGAAGGAGCTGGCAGGCCTGCACAATTCCAAAGCATTCAATTTACTCCTGCTGAGTTGGAGGGAAGAGACCTCCCACCCCCAATGGGACAATGTAGGCCAGTGTTGCCTTCATGCAGAATTGTTTCTCAAGGGGCTGGCTTGCTGTACCAGATAATTTTCTCAAAAGTATCAGTCATAGAGGGGCCAAAGGGGGTTTGCTTTTTTGTTGTTGTTACCCAAAGTCCCAAAGGCAACCTGGTCTCCCAGAAGAGGTTACAAATTCTGGACTGTATGAACACACTGCCCAGGAAGGCGCTATGGAGAACTTCCTTACTGCAGTCAAACTGCCTTGGAGGTGGAGCACCTGGTGGGCTCTGCCAGAGAAGGCCCAGGGCCACCCCTGAGGCTTGGACTCATGGCCAGCCTTGTGGGGAGAGGCGGGCATGCTGGTCACTGCCTGTGCCCGGTCGGTGCTGAGCACAGCTTTGTAGAGCCCTTGCCTCCCTGCCCACCTCCTTCCCTCTTCTCCATGGCCTTGGGGTGTCTGAAGGCCCTTCCTGGCAGAGACCAGAGGTCTTTTTGGGCAGAAGGTGTCTATGGGCCTTTTTGTGCCCCTTTCCCCGCACCCCCACCCCCACCAGGCTGCCGTGTCAAGTTAGGACCCATCTTAAGAGTGAAGCTATGCTCGGCAACAAAGCAGAAAGGCCCCTTCTCCTCCAGCCATGGCCCAGGCAAGGAAGAGGGTGGGCCAAATGAGGGCTGCGATGGCACTGGGGCCCTGGGCTCTTTAAGAGCTGGCCTCCGGTGGCCTGGACATGATAAGCCCAGGCAGCTCCCCCACTCTGCTGATGGTCACTGGGTGATAAGAAGTAAAGCCTGGCTCCTTCCGCCTTGAACTGAAAGTTGTCTTTCTCCCGCCTGTGAGCCGTTTTGAACTGTCAGTTCCTGGGGATTAGATGCATGTTTAGGCTGGATGAACTCATGAATGAAAATATTTTGCTTCGTGGTTTCAGCAACAGAGCCCTGCATGGTGGGCCCCCCTTTCTTCTCCTCTCCCTCCCCTAGCACCACCCACCCAGGCCTACCCTGATAGCAGGGGCCAAAGCCCTTAGAGCAACACCCAAGCTTCCCCATGACCGTTTGGGACAGGGCCTCTGTGCTGTGATGACACCAGGAAGCGGGCAGCGTCTGGGCCAGGTGAGCTGTTTCTTTCTTTTTTTCCTGATTTGGGATAGCCTCTTTAGCACAGGGTGTTAGAGGGGCTTTTCCATTTGTGAGCAAGGGCAGGGCTCGAGAGAGGAATTGGCCCTGGGTTTGTGTGTTTCATCCAGCTTCGAATCCAGCACCGTGGGCTCCTTGAGCTCTGGGGACTGGGGGTCATGTGGTTGGGGAACTGAGTCAGTCCTGTCATCTTGCAAGTATGGTATCATGGAAGAGGCAGGAGAATCAGAGTTCAATTCTCAGTTCAATTTTAGCTGTGTGACCTTGGGAAGGTCAACTGCTTCATGTCCCCCGTTTGTAGATGAGGATGCTGGGGTTCCCTATCTTCTTGCCAAGCTGCTCTGAGGGTTGTAGTGTGTGAGGTGCCAACCATTGTGCCAGGTGTGGCCAGTGTTGCATCACTGTCTGTTTTTCTGCCTGGGCTTGAGCTTGGCTGGGCCAGCAGCCTGGTCAGCATCCACTCTGTGTTCTCTGCCCCACATTTTCAGAGAAGGAGGAACATCCAAGGAAGTGCTTACAGGGCCTCTGTGTGATGGATTAAGTCATCAGCTCCTAAGTGAATTAATGCTGTGATTAATAGATGGATGTTATTGCTGGCTGGGTCATCCCCATAGCTGGTTCCACCGTATCATCTTCGTTCTCACGTGGCTCTGGAGCTCCCCGGGAGCCTGAGGTCCACAGGGTAGTTGTCTGCTACCACCTCCTACAGGGAATGCTGGGGACTTCCTGTCAGTGGCATAGGCTGGTGGCTATTAGGAATCTGTTCTGGGGGTACAGTGGGTCATATTGCTTAGTGAATAGATATAATTGAGGATCAAAAGGCTTTGTGGCTGGTGTGGGTGGGGAGTGAAATACAGACATAGATCTAGACATATCTCTAGTGCCAGCTCCTGTGCATGTGATGTGGGGTGGGAGCGGGGCTGGGAATAGTGGGCTTTCCCCATCTTGAGTCCTGATTGGTGGCTGTATCAGTGAACGATTGGTTTAGAAATATCATTCTATACAAGTACTCGATGCTATGCTTTAGAAAAACTGGAATAGAACAATAACCACTGTTAACATTTTGGAGTCTTTTTTTCTATGTATACATCCTTTTTTTCCTTACAAAATAGTCTGATCCATTTTTGTGGCATATTCTCATTTGGCGACATATCATGGTATGTACTGCTGTATATACCCCAGTATATCCTGGTAGCTATTCACATTCTATACTGTCACTTGTGAGGGCTACATGGTAGCCCATGGTGTGAAAGTACTCTAGTTTTCAAAAATCCCTCTTTTATATAGGTTGTTTCTGTGTGTCCTCATCGACCACACTGTGATGAACAGCCTTGTGTGACCATCACTCATACTACTGTCCCCTTACGTGCTTTGAAGTTAAATTTGTGGAAAAGGTGCCTTGTGTTTTGCAGGCTTCTGATACCTTTGGCTAAGTTGCCTAGTTTGTACCAATTTGCCTTCCTGCCAATAATATTTGAGAGTGTTTCCCTTTGCTCTCTCCGACAAGTATCGAATGTCTGAGGTTTAAATCTCTCTGCTCTGCTAGAGAAAAGATGACTATCTTATTTTAATTTGTATTTTCAATTACCTGAGAGGCTCAGATTACTTTTGTATAATTATCAGCCACTTAACATTTGTTGTCTGAATTAGTTGTCTGTGTAATTTCTCATTTCTGTGAGGTCCAAGAGGATGCTGAAACTACTTCACAGATGAGAAATTGAGGTCCGAGAAGGCCAAGGAACCAAGAGTGTCAGCCTGAGGAAGGCCTCAGGAGCATGGCCTGGGAGAGCCAAAGGCATCTCGGGGTACGAGGGAGCTGGTTCCTGCCTGCGGGCCTGCCCCAGGGCCCAGGGTAGCAAAAGAGAGGCCTTTGGGCTGGTTGTGAGAAGAGCTGGGTGGCAGTTGGCCATACAACCAGGGGCTTCCTCAGTGAAGTCAGAGCAGGACCAGCCCTGGGGGGGCTTCGTCCTCAAGGCCAAGGGTTCCTGCCAGGGAGGCGGGCAGATGGGAGTGAGTGGGGGCTGTCCAGGCTGGGTGTGTGCAGCCTGGGCACTGTGATTCTGAGTCTCTAGTGAACGTCTGCTCTGTAAAGCACTGTCCTAGGCCCAAGTAGGCACTAGGGAAGCAGGAGAGGCTGGGCCTCTTGCCTTGGGGGTTGACAGTCTGGTTGGGAGATCAGATGGGGCCCTTCAGTCCAGAGGTCAGGAAATGGTGTCTGAGAAGGCGGGGGCTGTGGGATTGTGGCTTCAGCTGTTGTTTATCAAGTACAGACTGTGGGCTGGGAGCTGGGGGCATGGTATGGGCAAAGAGGCTAATCCAGCCTCTGCCCGGGGGCTCACAGCCTCGTGAGGACAGCTAGCCAGGAAATGGAGGGGGGAACTGATGACCACCGTGCCCACAGACCCTGCACTGAGGTGTGGGAGAGGGCTCAGAGCCGCATCCAGGCTGAGGCCGGAAGAAGTAGGCATTCGGCAGGGAGGGACGGGAGAGGGAGGACGGGCTGGGAGTGTCTGCAGTGGTGTGGTAAGATGCCAGAGGCGAGCTGCTGGTGCCCTTGGAGGCGCCAGGCCTGTGGAGGACGCACAGTGGAGGGGAGGCCGGCCCAGGGAAGCTGGCAAGGTGGTCCTGGAGAAGGTGGGTGCCCCACCTGTGGGGCTGTTGGTGGAATATGGAGCCACCCTCCACACATGGGCGTGCAGATGGGGTGAATGTGCTCTAGTTATATCGCGACCACTCTCTGCTCTGAAATAAACAGTGTTGATCCTGAGGTGAGTCTCTTGGAAGGCGAGGAGGAACGTTTGCCTGGGTTCTGAGTCTCCTGCTTGGCACCTCCCTCTCTCAGGAGGGCCTGAGGTATCCTTGCTCCACAGGGTGACTTAGGCTTGGGGGGAGGTGGGGCCCTGCCCAGCTCTGCTCATCTCTCTCCCACCAGCCTGCCTGGTGAAGGCCTGGCCCACTCCCTTCATGTCTCCCTCCCTGTCGTCTCTGGAAGGACAGCTGACTTCTCAGCCAGGCACGTCAGCCCTTTGAAGTCAGCCTGTGCTTCTGTTGCCAGCTGCATGCCCTGCATCTCAGCCTGTAGGCTCTCTACGTGTCCTGGCCCAACGGGCCTCCCTGCTCTCCAGTGACACCAGTGGTTTTCTCACCTTGGCCAGTCTTACTTCCTCTACCAGATCCCCATCTTGGTTGTCTAAGACCTACTCATCCTTCCAGGTGGATGAAGATCACCTCCTCCCGGGAGCCTCCTTAGCTTGCCTAGCCTTCTCCGGCAGAGAATGGCTGTCCTTGCTCAGGGCACCACTCCTGGTCCTAATGGCTGTCACCACCCTTCTGTCGGCCTGGTTTGAACTGGTTCTGCCAGAGCAGGAGTACCAGGCCAGCCCTGTCCCCCCTGCATGTGTCCTCCAGGATCTGGCTCCCCTGCCCTCTGGGGATGCTCAGGACCCCATTCACTGAGGGAAGGGAGGTGGGTTCACGCAGTTGCATTTCCTGGAACTGGCCAAAGCTGTTCAGGGGCAGCTCCTCACCCCGAGTTTCCGAAGACAGTGACGATGAATGAAGAGCAGTGTCAGGCGCAAAGGTAGGGAGCTCAGGCTCAGAAGACAGCAGATGTGGAGGGAGACCTGGCTTGGCCCTTACTCGCTGTGTAACCTTGGGCAAGTTATTTAACCTTTCTGAACCTCAGTTTCCTCATATGTTTAGTAGAGACAAAAATATGTCTCAGGGGTGTCGTGAGCATTAAAAGAGAAAACTGGCCTGACAAACCTCCTGGCCAGGGCCTCATGTGGCCTGGTCTCTGCACAGTCATGCAGCCCAAAGTAATTAGCAAGTTATCCTTTGATTGTCCTTTGAGGGAAAGTTGAAGATCGGAGTCCCTGTCCTGTGCCCTGGCCGCACACTGAGCCCCTGTCCCCTGCTGCAGCCCCCCATGCCCAGCTGTCCCTTTACTCGGTGCACCCCCGCCCCCAGCTCTTCATGATCCCGATAGGCCCCGGATTCTCTATCACGGGAAAGGCAGGAACAGGCTGGCAGACCTGTAACTCACTCAGAGCGGGTGTGGGGAGGGAGCCATACTCGTACGTGCATGGCTGAACCATCTGAGACACACAAGGTCCTGACCCATCTTTAATGCACAGAAGATGGAAGGCTCACAATCCAATTCAATAAATGTCCATGGAGTACCTGTTACATGCCAAGTGCCATGGTAGCTGTCGATCTCTAAGGAGCTCTGTGAGGTCGGTATTGGTAGAGCCATCGACAGATGAGCCAGCACAGATGGAGCCAAGCTGACAACTCACAGGTGACGGGGCTTGTCACCCCCACGGATGGCTGTTAAGTGTCATCTGGGGTGCCAGGCTGGTGGGGAGCCCCTCAGAGTCCCACCCTTAGGTCCGACAGAGCATCTGGATGAGGAGAGAACGGGGTGGAGGCAGGTGACAGGCAGATCCTAAATGTATAGGATTAAATATTTACATTAGACAAAGATGAGGGTTAAGTGCTTCAGAGGCAGGCAAGGGAGAGTGGAGGGAAGTGCTGCTGGGGTAGCCCTGAAGAGCTCCTAGAGGAGCTGTAGGGACATCTTTGGGGGCTCAGCAGAACCCGGGAGGGGTTGGGGTCAGAGCAGGAGTCAGGAGCTGCATCTCCTGAGAGGTGTGTGAGTGTGTGCGGTGGCCCAGGAATGTGGGAGCCACATACTTTTGTGTAATTAGGTGAGCTCTGCTGCAGTCACTGCAATTAGCTGCAGGTGGGAGACAAGACTTCCTTCAGCCAAGGTCACTTCTGCACCTGGGGTGGCTTACCTGGGCTCCTGCTGTCCAGGCTTGGGCCCCGTGCAGTTTCCGGCAAGGGCAGCCGAGAGGCAGGTGGGGCTATTGGGACTCCAGGGTCACAGCTCCCACCTCACAGCAGGAGAAAATTGTCCTGGCCCTCCTCCTGCCACTCAGCCCTATTTATATCTTCTCTGAGGCCCTGCCTGAGAAGGGACCACTGCTCCTCTCCTTACCTTTCAGGGGGCTGTTTCTGAGTTCTCACTCTCACTGCCTGTGTGTAGCACTGCCAGTATCCTGAAGTAATCAGCACCCACGACTGGTCAGTGAATGCCTTGTATGCCTCCTTCCACAGGGAGCTCAGGGGCAGGGATGTTCTGAGAATCTGAGGAGTGCAGCCTATGCTGCCTTACTGAAAAAGGTAAAAGAAAAAAAAAGAAAGAGAGCCACTTTGTTTTTTTTTGAGCACCCAGGAGTGTTACTTTATTCACCTAATTTTATTAGCAGCAATAACAATCACTGTCTTCCTACTCTTTGCCCACTCTGCCTATGCCTCTCCTAGAATTATGAGATAGTAGATGTGAAGGCTTGGAGGCTGGAGAGTAATTGTTCTCATTTTCCTTTACAAATGGAAGAAACCAGAGGTGGGAGAAATGAAGTGTTCGTTCAGGGCCACCCGGGGAAGCTGACAGTAGCCCAGGGGGTGTCTCAGCTCAGGTGGAGCTCAGGCTGCTGCCTGGGACCTGCCACCATGCCAGGCTGGGGTGGAGACAGCAAGTTGCCTGGTGCCTATCACCCAAGATGGGGAAGTCAGTGTGGCCCCCCCTGGGGCCACCAGGCTGGGAGACCCAGCCTGAGGTACAGCTTGGGGACAGGCTAGCTGCCTTCTCAGGCCACTGTCTCAAGGCTGGGCTGAGTCCCCAGTCGCTCCATCCTCCACTGTGCACCTCAGAGCTGGAGAATGGTCTAAAAACCCCTGGAGCCGTGGCTGCTCCCTGGCAGGCCCAGCCTCCTCCTTGGGGAACCCAGGGCCGTGAAGGTGCTGACCACTCTCTGTGACGACACAGGTTCCCTCGGGCATGAGGCCTGTAACCATCAGTTTCCACAAGACGCAAGAGGGTTAGATGAGGAGCTGGGTGTCCACTGTGAAGTGGTTAGCAGTTGCCTGGCTTCTGGTTAGTGGCCATTTGGTATTAGTGGCTGGTATCACCCTTTTAAACAGTATGATTAAAAAGACTGGGTTTTATAAGGTGACAGGGCTCTAAGCTGGACTGGGAGACAGAGCTGCCCGAAGAGTCGCTCGACTTCAGCTGGTAGCCCTGTATGTCCTTTAATCTGGTGTCCCCTCACAGGCTTAAGCCACCTTCTCCAGTCCCCCTCATGGTGGTCATAGTCTGGAGAGTCACCACAGCACTAAACTAGCAAGTACTGGGCTGCTACTCTCAGGGGAATACAGGGTGCCGTTCCTACGAGCCTTGCCTCGAACATGATCGTCCACTGATCGACACATGACCTTGCATTTACAGGCACCTTTAATATATATTTATATAGCTGTTTAGCATTAAACTCAGCCGACAGCACTGTAACTCACGCCCGGACTCAGGTTAGATTAACGAGTATTTTCTTCATATGCCGCCCTGCACTTAGGCACACCAGATAGCGCTTTGGCACCATGCTTGGGGGCTGTTTTATGTATTTATTTATTTATTTTTCTTAACACCTTTTCAATACCCAAGACATTATTGCTCACCATGCAACGGACAAGTTCCAATACAGTGAACAAGCGCCCACAAGGTGAACAATGCAAAGGCAGTCATATCAGAGAAACGAATTCAGTTACTATAATCAATCAAGTCAGCTATGATTATTCATATGATTTTCTACTTAAATTATAAGTGAATCCCACCTTTCCCCCTTTTTTGTTTTAATTGATGCAAATGCATATGCATGTATTTGTGGAAGGTACCAGAATAATGATTAGCTGGGCTCGGCCTGTGACATAGCTTGTCACAGTCAATGTCTCTCTCTCGTCTGGAGGGGTGAGGTTCTATGCCTCACCTCAGTTGGCCTTGGGGGCTGTTTTAAACAGCAAAATCAACAAAAAGCACAAAAATGTGGGAAATATGGCACTGTATAGATGGTGACAGGGACACTTGTTTACTGTATGAGAGCTGAAACAGGATGCAGAGGGCCACCCTGTTTGACGTTGTCTGGGAACAAACATGTCAGGAGACCCTGAATTTTCAATGCTCTACGCGTATTCACATGTGACCGTGAAAGTGCCACAGATATTGTCTTTTGGGGTACCATTTTAGCAAGTAGGCGAATTGTATATATGGAGTCTGTGAATAGCTGTGTGTGGCAGACAACCTTCTGCCCAGCCCAGTTGCCTGGGACTGCCCGAGTGTGGGCAGTTGGTCTTGAGTCACAGGGAACACGCAGAGCAGGAAGGTCCGCATAGCAGCAGGGCTGCTGGCCCAGCCGTGAACGGAGGGAGGCCCGGGGCTTTGTCGCAGTGTCCTGATGGGTTCTCCACACACAGCACTTTGGCCGTTTACAGCAGTGGATGGGAGGGATAGATGTATTTTTACTCTTTGGATGTATTTTGAACATACAAATGAGAAGAAACTTATTTTGTGGGATTTTCACTTTGTATCTCACTTTTGTGTCCTGCATTCGTGGGTTCTGCAGAGCACTGGCAGAGGTGAAAACACAAGGTGGCTGTGTGTTCAGTTGGGAGTCAAGTCTCTGGGTGGATAGAGGGGAGGAAGGGAATGAATGTAAACTGTCCAGGAGAGAGTCCCCCCAGGTCTGGCCCAAGAGGCAAGGGGAGGGAGGGCTGGGAAGGAGCGGGCAGGCCCCTCCCCCGCCCTGGGCTCCGAGGCCTCCGGCAGACTTCGTGTACCCTGTTTGTCCTCTAGAGGCAGAGTTGGAGATCCTGGAGAGTCCCTGGGCTCCAGGCACCTTAGCTTCCAGGTGGTAAGTGAGGCCCAAGGAGGGGAGGTGCTTCACGGATCACCACACAGCCGAGCTGGAGTCGGCCCGAGCGCCAGACCAGTGCCGTCCCCATAGAGCACAGGGCCGCTGCTGCCCCATCTCCCAGGGCGCTTTGCCTGTAGCCGGTGGTTTGTTTCCTTCCTGTGTTAAGGACAGCCTTCGGTTCATGGGGAGGCGAGGCACTTGGGCTTCAGAGTCAGACTGCTAACATGAGAATCTTGGCTTAGTTACTTACTGGCTGTGACCTGGGGCGGGTCACTTAACCTGTCTGTGCCTCAGTTTGTTCCTTTTAAAATGGAGATAATAAGACCTATTCCTCAAGGTTGCATTGAGGATTTAATCAGTTATTGCTTATAAAACATTCAGAACAGCTCCTTCTACAAAATTAGAGCTATGCAAGTGTTTGTTAAATAAACAAAATTTATAAAATTGCGGTGTGATTTGGGCCAATTACACTTACTGAGGCTCAGTTTTATCATCTGAAACATGGGGATAGATAATAAAACCTACCAAAAAGCGTTGTTGTGATGACCCAGGGTGATGATTAATGAGTTTAACATGCTTAGCATGGAGTACGCCGTTAAAAGGTCTCAATCGTTTTTACTATTGGCATTCTTGTTACTTATTACTTGCCCTGCTCCTCCCTGCCCTCCCCCACCTTGCTCCGGAGCCCCTTATTCTTCCCTCTCAGCTGGCAGTCTACTGCCCTGAATGCTGATGAGGGGAAGGGAGAGCGAGCACGAAAGACGGGCTGGGAGGAAGGGAAGTGACAGGGGCTGCTGAGGTCTGCATGCAGTGAGGCCAGAGGTGGCTTCTGGGCCTCCACCTGGCAAAGGTGCTGGGACTAGCTGGGTGGATGGTCCCCAGGGGCGACACTCTGCTGGGGCCTGCCTACCCCACTCCCAGGAGCTCTGAGAGCCCACGCCAGTCAGTAGTGGCTCCTTCGCCCAGTCTCCTGCCCAGGCTTCTGTTTCTCAAGGGGCCTCTGCCCACCCGGGCTTCTGGGCAAACGCGTGGCCAAGGGCACTGCCAAGCAGTGGGCAGCTGTTTGGAGGAAGTGGGTGCTTGCAGACAACTCCCTCCTGAAGTTCCTCTGGAAGGCTCAGGACACACTTCACAGGAAGCGTCAGCACCATTCTGTGATCGCATTGAAGTCCGCGGCCCTTGGTTAGAAACAATGAATGAAATGCGATTTGAGCGGGTGTTTTGCCTGAGTCTCCGTTTCTGGAAGTGGGTGTGGGTGAGAAGCTGATCTTTCTGAGGGAAGAACTTGACCCCCGACCCTGACCAGTTAGCCCCCAGCCCCGCCAACAGTTTGCAGGGGTGGGGCCCTAGGACTTTATTTTAGATAATTATTCCAAATCCTGATGTTGATCTGCCAGGTTCAGAGTCCACACTTGTCTGTAAATCAATGCACACTGTTTAGCCGACTCTTTGTCTTTTCTCCTTCCAGCTCCTTCTACCTACCATGCTTGGAGTTTAGTCTTGGAGATCATTGTTTAATCAATATTAAGTGTTCACATAGTTTAAGTGTTTACTTATGTGCTTTGAATCATAGCTTGCTGGAAGAACAAGTGATGCCCCTCATCTGCCTTCGCTACACTACCCGATACCCTAATTATGTAATTTAGGAAAGAACATTTCCTGACAGCACTTTCTCAGCACACAGCAACAAAAGCCGACTGGGGACAGGACCAAACAACCTGGTAATAGCTAGCACATGGAGACGGCTGCCTCAGTCCAGGCAGCCCCGGCTTCGGGCGGACGCCCGTCCGTTTGGGTTAAGGCTTTCAAATGATGGCATATTAGTGCCAGTAGAAGTAATTCCACATGAAAAGAGCTGTAGCTAATAGCCCATCTCCAGTCTCTCTTAGTTTGCAGAATAGGCCCTCACTGCAAATTGTTACTGACTCAGAGAGTCAGGAAAAGATATCTCACCCAGCCCATGAGACTGACGCAGCCAAAGACGTGTCCAAGAGGCCAAGGTTTAGACCTAGCGATTCTTCATGGCCTTGCCAACCTCCACAGGTATGGTCCCAAGGCTAGGTCTGAGTGCCCTCGATATTTTCTTATTTCTTGTGGGGACAGTTTAGAGACTAGCATGCCTACTTAGTCAAGCTAAATAGGTATTTGAGGAGCTGTGGGTATTGGTTTGTGTGGTTGGCAGAACCCATGGTTCCAGGGCACATCTGCAGTTCAGTATCATGCAGTCAGTGGGATCCTTTTGCACAGAAGGGGCCCCAAAGGCCTTTCTCCTTCCAAGCCTGCCCAGCATCAATGAATGAGCCTCCCAAGTCCACCGCCCCTTGTGAGCAGAACCCAGCTTGACCTTCTCTGGCCACATGAGGCCTGAATACTGACTGACCCAGCTGCTTCCATAATAGGAATGGGAAACTACTATTTCTGATTCCCCTTCCCCTCATGGAGACCTTGGTCCAGCAAATATTCCTTTGCTATGGAAACCCAGTGATGCCTTTGGGAGGCTCACCTGTCTCAGAATTTGGGGCATGAGTGTGCAGTCACTCCTTAGGCAGAATCCAGCAGCGGTGGGTCTGCGTTGTTATGTAGTCATCCAGTCGCCCAGGGCCTGAGCTCCTGAAGGTCCCAGAGGAAGGGCAGGGGACGAGTGAGGAGCAAACTGAGCTGCGGAAATTTTAATTTGGCTGTGAGTCCCAAACCAATGCGTTAGCCTTTCTAGAAGCGCTGGTTGCTATGGTGATGGAAGCATGCCAATTGCAAGAGTTGTTTTTGTGGTTAGGGTGCCTGTCTTAGACAAAGAGACTGAGGCCAAGCCAACAGCCTCAGTCCTTCCTCCCTTCCAAGGATTGGATGTTGTCAAGACGTGGCCTCAGGAGGAGGGGTGGCAGCCTCCCAGACTGGCCATTTTGCCCTCACATTATTCTGGGGGTCCAGTGGATTCACCAGCAAGGCATGATTACCTAACATTCCAAGAGAGAACCCACAGGTGGGCTTACTGATGGAGAGGGAGCTGCTCACTTACAGCAGAAACTGGAGTTTAGAAATTTCTTTCTCAGGACAAACTCATGATAGAGTGTGCTTTATGGAATCTTCCGCTACCCAGAGCCTGTCCGTGGGCCTGTAGAGAGGTCTGCTCCTTCAGGCCACATTTTGGCTTTGGCCTCAAATATTAGCTCCCCTGAAAAATTTCTTAAGTGACGGGATAGAGGCGTTCTCTTTAGCCGGGGTGCTTGTGTAGCTTGTTAACTCTCCAAGCGTTTTACAAATATTTATCCACCTTAGGTCATTTGCAAACCTAACCCCTGTCATCCCACCTCAAGGTTGTCCCCTCCAGCCCACTTGCCCAAAATGAAGTCACAAGCCTTGGACTGGGAATTCCACGTTGGAGGATTTTGAAAAGCTGGCCCAAATGGTTTGTTTATTTGTCTAGTCTGCCCTTCTTAGAGTTCCAGAATGTGTCAGGACTTCCCAGTCCAGACACGCAAAGCCCTTTGCCCTCCCTGCCAGAGGTGAGAGTATTTTATTTATGAATGCATCTTAAATCACTTTTTAAACTCAGTTTAATCAAATTAATACTTTGAGATTATGTCAAAGCATCAGAATGAAGAGGGCATTAGCATGGAGTGAGGTATTTTGGGACAGGTGACCAGTGCCCTTTGGCTTGCTTTCCCAGCTGGCATGGACAAATAGAGAACACCTATTTTGTTTTTTCTCTGAGATCCCTGAAGAATATTATTTCCTTGTAAAGATGAAGCCCCCGGGATTTGGAGGCCTGGGTCCTTCCCAGGGGTGACTGAATGCTGAATGTCACTGATACGTTCCTCACAACCCACCCAGATGGTTCTTGGACTGCTGCCCCTCCACGTCTTCCTAGCAACCTACAGCCTGGAGTTGCATTAGGGTTGCTGGTCACAGAGTGGCCGAACCTGAATTTACCTCGGCTCTTGGTCTCAGAACTTCTCACTAATGAGGGCTGACCCCTGGTGAATTTTCAGAAGCTGCAACTTGCCTGTACCAAGCGTGTTCTGCTGATAAGACAGGCTTTTGTGGATAGCAAGCAGGAGGGTAGCAGCCTCTGTATGGTCCATATCAAGGTGTCACTAATCCTTCAGCTGGCTAATGTTTGCCAAATAAATAGCCTCATTAGGAAGGGCTATAAAAGTCTGATAAGATTCTTCTAATTATCCCCCAAAGCACAAATACTTGGGGTTTCAGTTTAGCATAATAGGACGCGTTGAGAAAAGACGGGAGGATGTTTGAGTGAATATTTTTGAACAGTGGATTTCCCCTCCCCAACGCTAACACCCTCACATCTAGCATTTCATATTTGGGTTTTGCAAAAGCAACAAATTGCTGAACAGAAGGGAAAAAAAGACAATGACATATTTTAGGTTACTATTTCACCTTTGCAAATCAATATACAAGCCACTAAAACTACATTTTTCCATTAATGATAAGTGTAATTACCTCTCTCTTGCCATAAAAACTTGTCCTTATTAAATGTAAATATTTAAAAATGATTGAAATATATTTGAAGGGCACTTTATAGGTTGATTTTATATGCTGACATCTGGGTTGCCTTTCCTAAAACACTCTATTTCTTGGAGAGTTATTAAATTAGTATTTTGAAAGGACTAACACTAGACTTGTTCCTTGTTTCACTTTTAATTTTGTACATATTTAGATTTACTGGGAACTGAGAGAGGGTTTATGTTTAGCCAATACATCATTATGTTTGCGGGGCTTGTACATTAGAAGTTGTGATATTATTTGCAGAGGAATCTTTGAATAGTTGGAAACTCCATCTCTGCATTATTTTGTACCCCTGCAAAGTATGAGAGTAGAAGAATCGAGATTTCAAGATTCCTGGTTGTAAATGTTTAATTTTCCAATTCTTCTTTTGGGTAGAAAGATCGTTTTAAATATTTACTTTACTTCTAATTCTGCATCATTTCAGATAGCAAATACCTGATCCGTTTTTGGTAGATCTGTTGGAGGTTATTTAGTTGAACTCCATGAAAGATATACAGTCTGATAATTTTTTTCAGCTTCACTCTTCAAAAGAGATTCCTTTTTTCTCTAGGAATTCTCATTTTTTGTTGTCTCACTCCACCTCTATTTTTGGAAAGGTGGGATTGTTCATTTCAGTTCTGTGCTTGAGAGAGTTTCAGAGAATGATAGAAAATCTGATGTTTGAAAATACAAGCTTCACTAAAATACCTAATTCCAGATGGCAAAAAGACCTTGCCCAAAAATGTAAAAGAATTCCCTGTTTGGTGGCTCAAATATTTTTTCATGATAAACAAATATTTCTGGGATGGATGTATTCCTGAGCTTTGCATAGGAAAGCAACCATCCATGCAAGCCGTGCTGGGCTGCCCTTCAAACCCTCTTTACTCTTTTCCTTTCACTATGTGAAATCCTTGAGATGTGTAAAGATGTTGTGATAGGCAGTGGGTCAAGTAATCTGCACATGTAGCTTTTTATAAATTTTTCTTTGCAAAGGAAAATTTTTCTTCAAATAAATCCCCCCAAATAAATGGTTTGTAAAAACAAAAGTCTATTTGTTTTGAAATTGCACACAGAAACCATGTTATAACAATATCTCTCTTTATTTGAGTTCTGCCTGAGAAAAGAAATTTACCTTTAGTCAGCGATTTCCCTCATGATAAGCCTTTAAAAAATCAAGTTTTCTCTTGGGAGAAAATAAACATCAGGGAAGTGTAGGTATTTGTAATGAGATGGCTCTTACTCACTTGTCCAATGGAACTGTTTAACCTTTATTTTCCTATCCCCCCCATCCCATATCTTTTTCCCTTTCTTGAAAGTTCTGTTCATGCAAATTTCTGAACCATAAGCAGTTTAGAAATTTGTTGCTTTTAATTACAGAGCTACTCCTTGAATGAGCCAAATGCACCATTTTTCTCCCCCATGCAAAGTAAAAATTTTGGACAAGTTTTGAAATTCATTTTTTGCTGCAACTCTTGGCAAAATGAGATTTTGGGGTATTTTCACAGGGCCACCGAAAGTGAGCAAATGAACAGGGGAACACATAGGGTTCACCAGTCAGTGACTTGGAGATTTTTCAGGAGGCATTATTTTCTTACGTTAATGCCTTTGTAGATTCCATCGACATTCAGACATCAAAGAGCGTGCAATTAATAATGGGCATCTGGAGGGCCGATCACATGTTTCTGATGTTAAAGTGGTGAACGACAGGAAAATCAGCATGGCCAGGTATTAGCTATAATCATTTCTAAACAACAGCAACGAAGGCTTCTCTTTTGTGCCTCTGCTCTCAGAAACGCAGAGGTTCACATACAAAAGGTTCCCACAGACGCTCTCCTTCTGGTGGATGACTGAGTAATACATGATTTGTAGACTACATTGTCAGTGTTGATCCAATCACCCTAATTTCTTCAATAAATGGAAACCCAATTTTGTGTGAACTTTTCCCTTGAAGCCCAGTGTGGACGCAAGGCAACAGACAGCTGGTTGTATTATTTGAGTCTTCAGTCAGTCCTCACAGGTTTGCCCCTTTGTTTGCGGTTTCCAAAATAAATGTGTATTTTCTAGCACTAGGATCGTAGTCACTTTCCGCTAGCTGCTACTGAAGGCATCCTTATTAGTTATTTATTTCTTCTCTTTTGGCAGCTTGTTTTATCTTTTCCAAAGCGATATATGTTATCCCATCGCGAGTAATATAAGATAGGCGAGTAAGACTGTATTTAAGCTCAGCAAAAACGTTCCAGAGAAACATGGTGCTTTGGGCTCTAAACCCTCTGGCAGGTATAAAAACCTGTAACTCTTTAACAATACTTCTCATTTGAGCAGGTCACAGATAATAAAGCAGCGCTTGTTTCTGGGAAATTAAAAAAATGACATGGGGGAAAAATATTTATTTGCTCTCTACATTGGTCAAATGACTGGTGGATATTAAAAACTTGTAAACAGATGCAACCAATTCTTTCATTAACAAATTGCAATTCCACGATAAAGTAAATTCATGAAAGAACTCTACATTTTTGTGAAACTGAAATTGTCAGAGCTTGAGCTGGCTTTATATATATTTTTGAAAACTGATATTCTAATTAGTTTAAGGGAAAAAAGTTTTCTTGTAAATCTTTAAAGAATCAACTTGAATGTTAGAGGCCCCTTTGGCTGTTCAGGTGGCAAAAGCGCCGATCAACTGTGTACATTTCTGTAATGTTGCCCCTTGACTAAATCTACCCAGTCACCAGCTCTGTTTGCCTTCTAAGCAGAGGCCATATCAACAGCACATTTTAAAGTTAATTTGAAGCAGGGTCTATTTCGCCATCCGTAAATATGTTACAAGCTTATTATTTAATAGTGGTTCCCAGGGAAGGCCATCATCCCTTTCCTAAATCTAAATATTAAAGGTGAAATCGTATTTGTTGCCCATTTTGAATTTGTAGCCCAGATTGTTTTCCGGAGTGCGCTGGGCCACAGGCTCAAATGCTGCTCCCAGCTGCATGCACGGGAGCCCAGCAAAGCTGCTGGTGGCTGGTGGCTGAGACCCACCGAGCTGCCCAAACCGCCTGCTTCCCCCAAACAGAGTTCCAGTCCAGCCGGCTCACGGCTTTTCCACATTGTAAAATCATTTGATTTATTTGTTTGGTTTGGTTTGGTTTTTAGAAGCACTGCAGAAATGATTTCCTACTGGCAGAGAGGGCACTTGGTGTTACAGTACATTAGTTTCACATCATTAGTTTAGGGTTCTCAAACTTAAAATTGTAAAGTCTATGGGAGGCTTCTTGAGCCCTCAGTTCTGACTAGAGCAGAACCAATTAAACCTGATGGATTCCTTTCACTGTCTGTAACGTGTGAGGCCGTACATAACAAAGTGCTGTGGCCTTGCTGAAGGGGTTCCCTCGGTTAGCTTTGCAATTTGGTGGTAGGAAATGTCACAGCTATTTATAAAGGAAAATTTCCTCTGTTCCCGGTCCTGTTCTCAAAAATATATATAACTTTATCGTCACTGCTTGCAGCAAGCAGCCAAGAAGGGGTGCCGATGAGAGCCGCGACCCCGTATCTCTGGGCTGTCTCTCTCACCTCCACCAGCCACTTCCCGCTCTGGGCTCTTGTTCTTTACAAGTAATTCTAAACCGCCGGCGGACAGAGGACAAGCCCGGATGGGACCGGCCCTGGCCTGTGGTCTGTCCGGGGTGGCAGGCTGGAGTGGGTGCTGCAGGCTCCTGGGGAACCTGCCCCCCGAAGCGGGGGCCCTCTGGGCCGGATCCCTGGGCAGCGCCCGCGCGCAGCGGGGCTGCCCCCAGGGGCGCGGGGGCGGTGCGGGCTCGAGGCCTGGGGCGCCTTCTCTGTGCAGGAGCTCAACGGGGAGGCCCGGCTGGCTGGCTGGCTGGCTGGCTCCCATGCTGTGCCTTCCTCTCTCTGGCTCATCCCTCCCTGTGTCTGGTCCTTCCCCGCGTATCTGCGCGGCCCTCGGCCTTTGCGGGCTGCGCCGTGGCACTGGCGGCGGTCCTCAGGTGAGCGCTCCCCAAGGCTCTCCTGCCACCTGTTGGCCGCCGGCGGTGGTGGCGCCGGGAGAAGCCGCGCTGGCGGATCGCCAGGCCTGGCCTCCAAACCCTGTGTACAATTGGTAATAAGCCCTCCGCGGCAGCGCCCCGTGTTCCGGCGAGGCCCCCAGGCTGGCAGACCTGCAGCGGTCCCTCGAAGCCTCCTCAGGCTGGCCCCTTACGTTTCCTGGAGCCCCATCCGGCTAGGCTACCACAAATGAGCCTATCTGCCCAGGAGTAGGACGTCCAGGGCCCCGCGGGCATGCCTCCTATCCTGGCATCACCCTGCCTCTCAGGCAGCCTTGGGGCCACTGGAGGGTTCAGGGTGTGACTGAGAACAGACGCTGGTCACTTCTGGGCCTCTTTTGGCAATGGTATCTGGGGAGAGCTTGGTGCCCACTGTGTAGGAGCCTCGGTGGGTGGTGTGGGTGAGTCCCCCTGACATGGTGGCCTAGCTCTGCCATGAGACTGTGGAACACAACCAACCTGGGCTTTATTGCCAGTGGGCAGAGGACTGTGCCCTGACCTCTCTCGTTCCTTTCCTCATAGGGGAGTTCCCAGGATGTGGGTGGACGGGCGGCACAGGGGACTTCAGCCAGAGGTCCCCTGTGAAAGGTGTAAGCACCTCAGCTCAGGAGAGGGCAGTGCCCTCTCATTGGAAGCCACGGACCTTTCACTGCACAACTAGTCATACCCAGATATGGAGGTGAGCAATTCTACTCTGGCCAGGTGGATTCCCAGACCCTCAAGCTGGGAACCCACCACAAACAAACTTGAGCTCCCCCACACAGATGGCTCTGTAAAGCAGTCCTTAACAAAGTGGGGCTCTAGTTTGGTGGCTGTTTGGGGCATTTTGGTACAAAGAAGCGTGGCTGTCACATTTCTGAACCATCTGGGGGCAAAACTAAACCTCCTTCCAAGTCTTGAATAGACCAGGTTTTAAGCCTGGATTTGGCCTGGCTTTGAAAATGTCACACGTGGTTCAGCTGCAGTAAGGGCAGGGATGTTCGTGGTGGGTGAGGCTCTCATTCCAGTTTGGGGAGAGGTCTGGAGCTACAGCCTTTTGCTGGGCCCTGCTGGGGGGGCTGAGAGTCACAGCTGCTGTTGGGCCACAGACTGGCTCTTGGCCCAGTTGGAGATAGTGTTTTTTCTTTCATTCCATGGTAGTTTTATACACAAAAGCTGTGTCACTTTGCCCACCTACAGCATGCATGACCATTAGACCCAGCGTCTGAGGTCCAGCAGGGCGTCTGTGCCTGATGCTGCTCAGCAGCATGGCTGTTGTTTTGCCTACCTAGGTCAAGCTGTTTCCGTCTGGCTGACCTACTTGTAGCCTCGACACCTTTTCCCCACCGTGTGGAAGGGTGTTGGCTCTGAAAACCAAGGGTGCCTGTGTTTAGGTGATTGTCTTGTAGCTTGTCTAAGGCCAAAATGTGCTTACCTCCTGGCCCCTGAAATCATGGAGAGGGACTCTGGTATTCAGCCAGATGGCTGCTGTGAACCCAGCCCTGAAAAGTTATTTTCTTAGTCAAGGGCTCACGTGAGCCCTGGACTAGGGGTGATTTAGTCGTATTTTTTGAGCTCACCTCATAATTTAATGTAGAAGAAATTCTTTGGCATGTTTCCTCCTGGGTGCTGACTGATTCTGGAGCAGTTCTGTACTGAGTAATGCCCCAAAGTCAGAAATCTCGTTATGCCAGGCCTGGGCTTTTGGTAACTGCTGACTGGCTTGCTGCAACTGGCCAGCTGAGGAGGGAGAGAAATCCTCCCTGGTCAGGACTGACATTTTTATGGAGAAGAAGGAATGTCAGAGAAGTCAGTAAACTTCCATTCCTCCTGGCTCTACGAACATGAAGAGAAGAAGAACAAACCCAGCCAGCTGGTTATTTACCTCGAGCACAAAAGCAGCCTCCCTCTCATCACTTGCCTTTTATTTCCAACCACTCTGACAGAAATACATCACTGGCTGAATACATCTTCCCACAATACTGTCCAGCACACAGGTAGGTACCAGAGGACCAAAGGTAAGGTGAACTTTAAACACACCTGGCACTGCTGGCTCCTGCCTTTGTGCTTGGAATGGCCACCAGCCAGCTGGCTGCCCTGTCCCCATTCACGTGCTCTCCCAAGGAATTCTACAGACTGACTTCTTTCTGTGGCCACATAGTATTCCAAAAGCAGGCTAGTCAGTGGCCTTGGGAGAGTTGGGGCAACCTGCCTGGTAAGCAGCCTTATCAGGTTTTAAAGCTTGAAGCCGCTCAGCCAAGAGAATCATGTAGGAGAGGAAATACTTTGGGGTTCACGACTCCATATGTGCCACCGGCAGCAAACAGAACAGGTTTTCCAAGGCCCCCGGGTGATCACCCCCAGTGATTGCTAACTTGCTGTTGCTGTTTCTCTGGCCTCTGTAGGACTGAACTGTAGACCATCTCCCCAGGTTTAGGCATCTGGAACTGCAAGCCTTTCCCTAGGACTGTGGCAGATAAAGAGAGAAAGTATTTTATTGGCAGTAGTTCCCAACCATAGCCGAACTGGGACTGTGGCTGGTCTGCCTCACCCCAGGCAGCTTGAAGATGCAGCTCAGCCTTTGACCTTTCCTATAGCTGGGTAGGAAATGACCCTGTCTGGAACGAGGGAGAATGACTCCTGAGTCACTCTGTCTTCCTCCCCAGCTGCTACAAGTTCATTTGTTTTAACTTTCCCTCTCCTGAGATAACGTATTCCAGAGGCCAGTGAAAAGAAGACATAGTGTGAGGAAAGGTCTTTTAAGTGGGGACATTTTTGGTTTGGGAGATTGAGCTGTTCAGGAAGATGCTGATGCTTTCCTGGTTCACAAAGCTGAGAGGTGATGAGGCTTTAGTGGCACTTTGGATTTGGGACTGATAAGACTGTTTTTTGTAAAATGCTGGAACCCTCTGTGATTATCAGTTGGGAAATTCATCGTAGTGTTTGTCTGTGGAGGAAGGAGAAGACAAAATGGACTTCAAGACCATCAATTGGGTTACTTGTTGTCAAGCAATCACTTAGCATTTGCTCTGGCTGTTGAGTGTCATTGCTATTAGCCACTTAATCCCTGGGAGAGGCCATGCTCTGGGTCACCCTCATCTCAGAGATAAACTCCAGTCCTGCTTTTCTTCTCTTTCTGATCTCGGCATAGGCAGCTGAGCGTTGCTTAGACGCCAATGAGCAGACCTCCGCAATCAAAGCCCTTGTTATTAGCTTGAACCCAAATTGCATCTTGACCTCAGATGAGATTCAAGAGCATAGGAACAAATACTTTTGGAAGAACTAAAAAGAAATACAAAGCTGTTGTCACAGATGTCTGACGCTCCTCCCTGAATTTCCATGCCCCCTTTTCCCTCTCTCTTCCTCACTCCTGCATGCCCCATTGGAGTCATTCGGTTTTCACCTGGCTATGGGAAAGAACCCTGAAATGCTGGAATTGCTGTAGCAACTCAAAGACATGGAAAATGCCAACTCTTTTCTTGATCTGTTCTGTCTTCTGCCAGTACAGTCTGACAGAGCCATGGGAGTACTGATGCCAGATATAATCCAATGAAATAAATCTCTAAGAGCATAAAATAACAGCAATCTTGCATTTTTCTTTTGTTTTCTGCAAAAAAAGCCATCTCAATATATGAGTAGTGCCAGTTGCAATAATCCAGAATAAATCTCCAGGAAGAAAAATTCATCTAAACATGAATGAGCCCTCATTTCCCATTTCCCCTCCCTCCATCCATTTTTATACTGGGTGAGTCACTGGGGTGGTCACTGACAGCTCCTGTTGGCCAGCCAAAATCAGGGGGTGGAGTCGGGGGTGTGATCACGGAGACCTGCTTAGGTCTGGGGTTTCAGCCTCTATACAGGTCACTGAGCTCCAGGTGTGAAGAGTGTTTGCCCTTTGAGGCCTGTTCATTCTGGTGAAAGTCAGAAGAATACCACACCTTTTGATCCCAGGCCTCCACAATGGCCAAGGCTTTTCCAGGAGGCCCTATGGGCGTTCTTGCCAAGTGCATCCAGTCTGGGAATGCGGAAGTCACATGTACTCTGTGGGCGGATAACGGTGAGTTGATGAGGTTGGGGCTGCCCTCCTTGGGATGCCTGCTCACTCATCAGTGAAAGTGACATGGCCGCAGGGATGTGTGTGTTGGAGCATCTGCAAAGTCAGGATTTCACAGGGCCCCTTCAGAATTGGCAGACTTTTGCCTTGGAATATTTCATCTTAGCCCTACACCACTTACCCTGGCCTACAGTTCCTATTCCAAATTGTTCCTTTTAGTCTGGGACCCAGTCCATGGTCACACATTGTATTTAGTTGTCAGGTATCTATTCTAAACAGTCTTTAATTTGGAATGGTTCTTCAGCCTTTCTTTGTCTTTTGTGACACCAACGTTTTGTTGGAGAACAGGGTGGAATGCAGAATGGTTCTCAGTTTGGGTTTGTCAGGTGTTTAGGTTTCTCATGGTCAGATTCAGATTATACATCCCTGGCTGGCCTGCTGAACTCTTTCAGGACATCACATCAAGAGGCACATGCTGTCTATCTGCCCCTCATTGGTGATGTTCACTTTGATATCCTGGGCAAGGTGTTGTCTGGTTACTCCACTGTATAGTTACTCTTTTCCCTTGTAACTAGTAAGTGTCTGCAAGAAGACACGTTGACATGCAGATATCCTGCACCTCATCAAAATGTGCACCCCCCCCAACCCTGGCCCAATATTTAGCCTCTGTTGTGATTCTTGCCCCAACCACTCTTTACTATATTGATCACAAAATGATGATTTTCCAGTTCCACTGCTTTCTCCACATTTACTGGATGGCATCCTCCTTTGATGAAGAGTGGGCCCTCTGTCCTTCCCTCGTTCCTTCCCTCCTTCCCTTTCCTTTCCCTCCTCTTCCTCCTCCTCCTTTCTGCTTCTGCTTCTTCAGCTGCCACTTCATCAGTACAGTCACACAGAGTCCTGTTTTATTCAGTGGCTTATAATATACTGTCATTATTTGTTTTGAGGCTGAAGTTGTCCCAGATATAGCCAGCGAGGCCCCCTTCAAGCTTGACTCCTGTGTCCTTTTGACAGGCTGCCATCATTAGCTTGAGTTTACTTTCTGGCACTAACAACATATTCCAGGCTTACCTTGTACCTTCCCTGCCCTGGTCTTGGAATCACACATTTTGCTAAGTAACCGTGCTTCCTTCTAGTGGGGAATGGGTTTTAAAAACAGATCTGGGCACCTGGGCTACCAGAGTGTCATTGCTTCTAGATCCTTCTCTTTCTCTCTCTCTCTCTATGTGTGTGTGTGTGTGTGTGTGTGTGTGTGCTTGCATGCACATGTGTATAATGAAAAACTACACACTTATACATCCTAGCTTTGAAATATATACACATTTGAAATTATATATCTATATTTGAAACTTTATATGTTCCATCATGATTTCATGCTTTACGCTCAAATCCATTCCATCCTCACATGTTCTTCTTTGTCCCACCTCATCCCGCATTTGAGTCTCCCTTCTTCCACGTGACAACCCTGGCTCCCAAAGTTATGCCACACTTATGCATCTCTTCAGTCCTACAATGTACATAAAATAGTTTCAAACTTGCTACTCCCAGAACACTGGGAAAAACAAGCCTAATTAACAGAGTTCATGATTGATTTTCAGTTCTTTTCTCCTCTTGACTGAGGGCCTATAGTCAAGTTTTGTTCAAAAATTTCTTGGATTAGTTCTTCTTTCTTTTCCTCTTCAGTGTGCCAAGTTTAGTTTTTGTCCCCTTCATCCTTGTTGATGTAATTTTATTTTTGATTATGTAGAATATGAATAGGCTTCCAAACGTCAAGCTGTAAGACTGTATACTCGGAGAAGTGTCACTCCTTTCCACACTCCTTTGGGTGTGCCTCCTCCCCTGTTTCACAGAGGTAATCAGTTCTATTTTTTTCCATTTTTTCTTTCCTGTGTTTCTTTTTTGCAAATATCAAACATATGTATGTCTTCCTATTTCCCCTTCTTTTTTTACACTAAAAATATCACGCTATGTATATTCTTTTGCATCTTTCATTTTTCACTTAGCAATATTCTAGAATTCATTCCGTATCAGTTCATAGAAATCTTTCCCATTCTTACTTAGAACGGTGTATCACTCCATTGTATGTGTGTAGCATAGTTATTTTCAACCAATTTCCTGTGTTTGTGATTTTAGGTAGTTTCCAATATTATGCTACAATGAATAAACTTTATGTGTGTATATTCTCATTGTTTGGGGTAATTTCTTGTCAAGGTAATTAAATTTGTAGTTTTCTTAGTGTTGCCAAATTCTTCTTCATAAGGGTTGTTTAATATGCATTCCCACCAGCAATATATGAGAGTACTGGTTTCTTATAGCTTTGCCAACAGTGTGTTATCAGGATGTTGAATTTTTGCCAATCTGATCGGTAAAAAATTGGTTTTTTGTGAAGTCTTAGTTTGCATTTGTCTGATTATATGTAAAGTTTCATATAGGTTCTCATGGGTTTCAGAAGCATTTTTGTGTCTTTTTGGTGAATTGTCTGCTTATATCTTTGTTCATTTTTCTATAGGATTTTTGGGGTCTTTTTTGAAAAAAGGTGTATTAGCCCTTTATCTGTGATACATGTTGCAAATATTGTCTCCCAGTTTTATGTTGGAATTTGATTTCAGTTGTGGTGTTTTTTTGCCATGCAAAACTTTAAAAATATTTTGTAGTCAAAATTATCATTTTTTTTACTGATTTCATCTGGATTTTGACTCATAATTAGAAAGCACTGTCACACCCAGGTTATAGAATGCACTTATGTTTTCTTGTAGTACTAATATAATTTAGTTTTTCACACTTTGATCTCTAGTCCATTTGGTATTTATTTTTGTATGTGATGTAAAGAATGGATCTAATTTTTTTTCCAAATGTCTAGAGTACAACACCCTTTATTAAGAGATCCATGTTTGCCTGAGTGATTTGAGATACCACCTTTATCATATACTAGACTTCCTCATGTAGTTTGGTTTATTTCCAGATATTATAATCTGTTCCATTAGTCTGTCTCTTTATGGGCCATCCCACCACACTATTTTAATTATAGAGGCTTTGTAATACTTAAAAATATCTGGTAGGGCTAGTTCCCTTTTCAGTATTTCCTACTTATTCTTACACATTAAATTTTCTGCATGAACCTTGGTGTCAACTTGTCCAGCTACAGAAAAAAAACTGTTCAGTATTTTTGTTGAGATCATACTAAGTTTATAAATTAGGGAGAACTGATATCTTAATGATGTTAAGACATCCTGACTATGAACAAGGATGTCTTTTCCATTTGTTCAAGTCTACTTTTGTGTTTTCAGAAGTGTGTTATGGTTTTCTTCATATAGGTTTTCAACATTTCTTGTTAGGTTTTTTTCTTAACTATTTTATCTTTTCTACTGCTATAGTAAATGGAAATCTCTTTTGTTACATCTTATACTTGATTATTGTTTGTGCCTATGAAGGTTGTTGATTCTTGCTGTTAATTTTACATCCTACCACCTTGCTGAATTATTTTGTGAGTTCTATGACTCCTCACCGTGTGGTCTGAGTACCTTTGGGGTTCCTGAGATCCATATAGTGGATTCACAAGGTCAAAAGAATATTCATAATAATACTAAGATGTAATTTGCCCTTTTAGCTTTCATTCTCTCTTGAGTGTATGGTGGAGTTTTTCCATTACATAATGTGTGGTATCATAATAGATTGATTGCAGAAGTAGACCTGAAAATCCAGATGTTTTCTGGTAAGCTCAACAACAAAGAGATGTGCAGAAATGTAAAACAATGTCATTCTCACTGAAAGTTTTCATTTATGCTTATTTTAAAAAATGCTACTTACTTTAATGTTTCTTTTAAATTAAGTAACATTTAAAATTTTCAGTTTTAATTTCTATTCCAGGAAATATCAATAGATAAAACCCACATAAATAAATGCTTTTTGAGATCCTTAATAATTTTGAGGGTAAAGGAGTTCTGAGATCAAAGATTTTGAGAATTTCTGACTTAGTTTTATCTTGTATTCTCCAGGTTTTCTAGGTATATCATCATGTCCTTTGCAATAGAGTTCACTTTCCTTATTCTTTCCCAGTTCAGAAGCCTCTTGTTTTCTCTCACCTAATTGTATAGCTAATAGTACCGATAGTGTTAGGAGGGGAAAAGTGGGCATCTGTGCCTTATTCAGTGGGAATGCCTCTGGTGTTTTCTCATTAAGTAATATGCTGGCTTATGTTATGTGTACTGAGTTTCTTTCTCTGAGTTTGTAGTATTTCCATTGCATATAAAAAAATCCCTTCGGTATTTAGAAAGGTTTGTATTTTTTATCTAGAGGTTACTTTTGTATTTATACCTTTTATACTGGCCTTAATTTCCCCTTTTTCTAAACTTTTACTCTCTGGTCTGTCAGTTTTAAATGGTATCCTTTGACTCCCACTTATTGCCTAAACAACAATTACTGGTCATATTTTACTTTTCTCTTTGTTACCATTTTTAAGGTTACATTCTTTCTACTTTGTCAGAACATGCAATGTTTATATACACTTATGTTCCCATGACTCCACCCTTATTTTATTCTTAGATCTACAATTAAATATATTAAGTGATCATCAGTGCTTTTGCTGACATTTCCCAATTATCTTTTGGTTGGATAAAGCAGGATATAAAATCCTTGACTTACACTCTCTTTCCTTATGGTCTTGAAAATGTCATTCCACTCTTGTCCTGTTTTGTATGTTGTTCTTAGGAAGTCTTATGTATGCCTACATTTCTTGCCTAAATAAGAATTTGATGATTTGTTCAGTGGTCACAAGGATTTTTTTCTTTGTCATTAAAGTCTAATAGTTTTACTAGGATACATCTCAGAGATGATCATTCCAGATCAGTTTTCCAAGGCACACAGTGGGCCTCTTCAATATGTTGATTTAGGATCTTGTTTCTGGAAAGTTTTCTTGGATTATATTTCTAAATATTATTTCTGTTCTTTATTTTATTTTTCTTCTTCACAGATTCCAATCATATATATGTTGGACCTTCTTTGCCTGCTTTCCATTTCAACTACTTTCTCTCTCATCCTTTTTACTTCTCTTTAAACTCATTTTCATTCTGTTTTTTTTGTATTACTACCTTTATTCAATGTCCCTAATTAAATTTTTATTTGTACTTATTCTCTCTTGGGCACCTTGTAATTTATTTATTTCTGAGGTAGTTCTGACTTTTCAATTTTCTTCCTGAATTTGACCAATTGTTATTGCATTCTTCCTATTTTTGGGGGGTCTTCTTCTATTCTTAGTTTTCATATGTGAATCTAGTATTTTTTTAAATCTTCAAATACTTGTTTTATAATATTTAATTCAGTTTGAAATGTTACTTTATAGTTTTCTTTTGCTGCATAGTTGATTTTGGGGAGAGGAAGGGAGAATTCTCAGTAGCTGAAATGTTTTGATTCGTATTTTATCTTTTTTCTTACAGCAACTTAGTATGGAGTTAGTTTGATTCCTCCCTCCCCCCACTTCCACAGGCATTTTGTGGAGAGGTTTCCTATTTCAAGAATGCCCTCTTCTGTCATTTTAGTGAATTGCAGTTTATTGAATTGATAGTGCTGAAGGGGAGGATTCCCTTGGTCATCAGGGAAATGCAAATTAAAACTACAATGAGATATACTGTATCAGGATGCCTAAAGTAGAACAAACAAACTCAGAAAGTATCTAGTTGCTGGCAAGGATGTTGAATACCAGAAATTACATATTCTATTGATAACTGTCAGTATCTACCAAGGTTAAAGGTACGCCTTCTTATGAACTAGCCTTTCAGTTCTAGGTATGACCCAACAGAAATGCGTGCATATGACCAGCAAAAGAAATTTATTTGAATGTCCATAATAACCCTGTTTGTAATAGCTTCAAACTGGAAACTACCCAAATTCTGATGAATAAATGAATTATAGTATAAATGCACATAGTAAAATACTGTACTGCAGTGAAAATGAACAGTCTGCAACCATATGCAGCAATACATAGAATGAAGTTCACAAACAAAGTTGGACTTCAGTAAAATGTTATAACAGAAATAAAACCAAAAAATTAGGCTGAGTAGAGCCCAAGGCTGATGCTCAGGTGGGAGGTATTCCTGTGGCTTTGTGTTAATAAGGAGATCCTCTACATTTAGGACAGGTTGACATGGACGCCCATGGTAGTCGGACTCCCAGTTCACTGAAGGGGCCAGAATGCTACATGGCCACTTCTGAGCCATGTTATTAGGACAAATGACAAGGAGAAAGCTCTGACCTGGGCACAAACTAAAAACAGTCACTTTATACTCAGAGGTTGTAGCTTTAAGAATTTCTTGGCTTTTAATTAATTTTAAATAATCCAGGCAATATAGAAATATACTCCTTATAAATTTAAAACATGACAGACGGTACCATGTCTTGGATTTGCTTTAAAACAATATGAGGTGGGGAGGGCTGGGACCATAGCTGAAACAAGATTGGTTATGAACTGATGGGTATTGAAGCTGGGTGAGGGATACCTTGGACCTTGTTATAGTATTCTATTTTTGTATATGCTTAAAATTTTCCACAATAAAATGTGAATAGCACATAATTACTGAAAAAGCTAAAAAGTCCTTGTAGATCACTAAACCCCAGATGCTCTTTTACTCCTCACTTCCCCTTTCCCACTCCAGTCGACCACTGTTACTAGTTTGGGTTTTGTCTTAGGAGGGCAGATGGCACATTCTCACTAGGATAGTTCCAGGGCAGGGGAATCCACAGGACACAGTACAGCACCCCCGGGCTTGCTACAGCAGGAAGTCTTTCTCACCTGAGAAAGCAGAACTTTTCAGGCCTGAGGAACGAGAACCTGGAAAAGAGAGTCGAGCACCTTGAGAGAAGCGGTGACCTTTGGTTGGAGGGTATGGCCAGTTTTTGGAGCCCCTACAGGTGGGAACTGGGAGAATAATTACTCCAGTCTCATTCTCTTCCATTCCTTTGATCTGCTGGTGCTCTCCACTGGCTAGCAGGTGAGGTGACCCACTGACGCAGTTCATACCGATCAGCCTTGCCGGGCCCAGAGCAGGGTGGGGAATGGGGGAGAGTGGGTGTGCAGGGACTTGTGGAAGATATCTGGTAGAGTGTGGGTCCTGCCAGATGTTTTTCTGTGCATTTTCATATGTGTTTATGAATCCAGAGATACTATGTGGTTATGTTTTCATTGCTTTTTTAAAATCCATGGGATCATATAGCATGCCTCATTCAGCAGCTTGTGGTTTCCTCTCATCAATGTCCTGGTGTTCTTGTCATGTCAGTACATCAAGATCAACCTCATTCTCTTTTTTTTTTTTTTTTTTTGTGGCTGACAGTATGCTGCACTGTGGACCTATTATAGTTTACCTTGCCATTCCCTCTTGACAAAAACTTAAGTTGCTTCCTCCTTGAGAATTTACTGTCTTCTTCCAGGGAACTCTCTGGTCATCTTGGGAACATCTGGGAAGTTGCCATATGCCGTATGTTGTCGGCTTTCATAGTCTCATGGTTGGTTGAAAGTTGTTTTGTGTGTTGTAGTATATATACTTTAACTGTCCAAACAGTCCTGATTTCTGGCAGCTGGGACAGGTAGGGAGAAAGTCAAGTAAGGGAGGCCATGAGGACTGGGTCAGGCATTGGAAGACAGTTTTGAGTTCCACGTTTGCCACTGCCTTGCTGTGTGATCTTGAGAAAACCATTTAACTTCTCTGATCTTCCTTTTCTTCTGTAAACTGCAGATGGTACTCATACCTGGTCCACCTGCTCCACGGGGTAGTTGTGGGGGTGTTCTGAGACAAAGGTAGGAAAAATGCCTGAGACAGAAGCCAGTGATGGTCCCGTCACGATGTGGGGCTGTGCCCCTCTCCTCCAGGCTCCTCTCCACTGTCAAGACAGGGGGATTGTTCCCAAGAAGTCTCTTTGCACCCATCACCCCCATGTCCTGACTCACAGCCATGGCTCAGACTCAGTTTCCCTGAGTGACAGAGTTACCCCAGACCAAGGATTATCTGCTCTGTGCTTCTGAGGAGTTTTTCCTACGGGACTAATTGGCTATGGGACTGTGACTCCTTTTTCCTGGAAGGCTGAGTGGCCCTGAGGAGCGGACTTCTCTCTCCATGGTTGGAGAACCAGTAACCAGTCCCTCCCTCTCCTCTGACTCCAGATTAGACCGGCAGCCCGTGCCAAGGCCACCACCCCACAAGGACAGGGTGGCTAGGTAGGGAATGGTTCTGTGTCCCTCACTTCGTCCAAAGCCTCACACTTGCCTTCTCCAGAAAGCTTCTCTCCCAACAAACCTCAGCAGATGGTTCTTGAGGGCTTACTGTCTGTCAGGCACCATTACTATTCATTTAATCCCTGCCAGGGGCCTACAGTTACTATCCTATCTCCACTTTACAGATGAGGAAACATAGGCCCAGAGAGTTTAAGCCACTTGTCTCAGGCTGCACAATTAGAAAGAGGCAGGATTAGGATTCAAACCCCAGTCTCTCTGACAGCAAGGGCCATGTCCTTGGCCACTGGGCTACACTCCCGCCTGACTTATCCTGCCGTCACTGATGCAGCCTGACCTTGGTCCATGTGGTTTGGCCTCAGTATTTCCTGGCCGCGTGTGCCTTGTTCCCCAGAAAACAGCGAATGTGTGTTCTGCTATTTTTCTCCTTCCGAGAGGGACTGGGACAGTTGTGTATACAGTAGGAGCTCAGTGAATGCCAATTTCTTGTGAAAAATCCCACTGAGGGTGCTCTTGGCAGGCCCAGCATACCAAAAAGGCGGTGTTGGCCCTTTATGGAAGTTATCAGGAAGATGAATAAGGCTTGAAACGCGAGATGCTGGCCGGGCTGACTCAGACCGCACAGAATGGCTTGCTTTGGCCTTTGAAGAGCTGAGAGCTATTTACATCCTACTAATGGACCTCGCTGGCTGCAAGCAAAACGCTGTGTAAATACTCCTGCCACAGGCCGGGAGTGAGTGAGGACAAGACTGGGAAGAGGACCCCTCCTCATCGTCATCCCCAGCTCTGGATGGGGCCTGTGGGCACGAGAAGCCGAGGGGGAAGCGACGACACTGGCTTAGTGGGAATCCACACGCAGCCGGCCTGGGAGGTAGGGATGGTCTTTAGTTGGCAGTGCGGTATGTAGAAGACTCCCCCGGCACCAGGTTCTTTGCATAAATAAATGATGACCAGCTGTTAGTCTTCCTATTAGCATGAACATCCATTATGGCTTGTTTCAAATATAAGTCTGGGAAGGAGAAGTTCAGACTCCCATGAAAGGCAAATGTTACAATGATAATCCAGCCCAGTCTGGCGCACATCTGCCAGGAGAAACTCACGAACTGGGAGCGCTGGCTGGGATCTATGCTGGGGCTGGGTGCTGGGTCCCGTGTCCTCCACAGGTGCCCTCCCTGCACAGCTCAGCCTGCCCAGGGAGTGCAGTTTTTTTGCATTAGGGAACACATGATCCCAGGCTCCTGTTGGAGCCTGTTTGGTGGGATTAGCACAGTGCCAATGGCCACTGGCCTCTCCTCCTGCTGCCCTTGCCCATCCCCTGCCCCAGGCCTTCATCACAACAGCCCTTGCGAAGGTACAGGTGGGCTGGGAGGGGAAAGGTCTTGTCCCTCAGGGCCCAGCCCCCAGCCTGCACATGGTGTTCATGGCCCATGGCTGCTTGAGGTCCCCTGGTTTGAGGGTAGCTGGTAACGGGCTGAGCAGAATGTCTATGGCAAGGTCTCCAGTGCCATCCTGTCCTGCTGCAGGTCACAGCCATGCGGCAGTCTTGTCTGCTCCCGGCCAGGCTCTGTGAGGGAGGCAGAGGCCTGCTCTGCTGGCCCCACACCCCTCCTGTAGCCAGGGAACCCTGTCACTCTCCTCATTCATTTTGCATTATTAGGATTATTATTGTTTTTCTGCCTCTCTTTCTGAACTCATTCATTCATTCATCCACCCATTCTAAACATACGTATTTTGATCCTTTGCCGAGGATCAAATGCTGAGCATGGAGGCAGAACAGCAGCCATGGTGGCAGAGTCTGCTGGCACGGCGAATATCAGGGGTGAGCAGGACAGACGTGGCCCCAATTCACCGGAGAACTGACACTTTATTGCAGAGGGGAGTGCAGTCGGACAAACACAAGACACTAAAAGATAATGGCAAATTGGGAAGAGTGCTACCGAAGAAGCGACGGGGAGACAGAGGTAACAGGAGACACCTAGTCTAGAGAGAATGGCTTTTCAGAGGAGGTGACTTATGAGCTGAGGTCTAAAGACTGAGAAGGAATCTGCCGTATAAAGAACAGAGGGAAGAGCATCCCAGAAGGGAGACCAGCATATGGAAAGGCCAGAGGAGGGGCACAGCTTGGTTTCCTTGTGGAGTTAAAAATCATCAATGTGGCCGGATTGTAGTGAGTGAAGGTGAGCTGAGAACAGCTCATGGCATTGCAGGCCCTGTGACAGTCTGACGTAGAGGAGCTAAACGGGCTCTGAAAAAAAGCAGTGAGGTTTAATGGGGCGGGGCCGGCACACAGAATGTTGCTCTGTGTGCCTTTGGCTCGTTTGTGACACAAGCCTGGCCTAGTGCTTGCCAGGCGTTGTGCTAAGCGCTGAGGCAGATTACCGCCTCCTGGAAGCAAAGAGGAACCCACAGGGGTCTTGGATTTTGGGTGACACCCTGAGACCTGGAGGCAGAACAGCAGCCATGGTAGCAGCTTCTGGGAGCTCTGTGAAATGGCTCTCCAGACACCAGCACCCCTCTCCTCCGGGCCACTTCCCACCTGCCAGCCCGCGGCCTGCGCCCCCCACACAGGTGCGTGGCACATCCAGACTCCGGGGAGTGGGAGCCGAGGGCACCCTGTCCCTGGGATTTGGGGGGACGGGCACCAAGGCACAGAAAACACAGAGGCCTCAGCCTCAACTGCGGATGCGGAAGAGGAAGCAGCACTTCTTAAAGCTGTAGAGCATTTGGGTGCTGACTGCTTATCCTCGGTGCAGAAACCGGGTCTCAACACAAAGTCACACAGTTTCTTGACTAGCCAGCAATTGTGTTTTACATTTTATGCATGAAGAATATTTAAAGAAATGGATGTCTTTCCCTGCATAGCTCAAATATCTACTTTTAGTGCTGTGAAGACGGCCGGGTGTTCCCGGGAGCATCCGTAGTGTGTCCCCGAGAACCCTGGGTTTGTGTATCAGTGTCCTTTATTCCTGAGGAGTGGAGTCATCTCTGGCCCAAGAGGCTCTGCACCCTCATATTTTGGGGCATCATTGCTATTCATAGTCCCTTTGCTTTCCTTGCAAGTTCATGCCAAGTGTTTATGGCTGTCCCCATCGAGCCCCGTTGAGCGCAGTGGAGAACATCCTGAATGCTTATTTTGCTTTAGGGTTTGGGCTTTGAATGGAGGACTCGAGGGGGTGGTGGGGAGGCTTCAGCTTCCAAGGTCATGTTACCTGCATTCTAGCTGGTTGACTTTGGAGAAGTGACTTAACATCACTGAGCCCTGGGTCCAGGAGTGGAGAGGGGAGAGAGTCAGACAATGATTCCTGGAATAGTGATACAGCTTGGTTGCAGGGCTTTGTTCTTAAGTACTTTGCATGCAGAGCCTAGTGAGTCTCAAACTGGAGTGTGCATTACACAGTCACCAGGAGGGCTTGTGCAAAGCCCGATGACTGAGCCCCACCTCCACAGGTTCTTGTTCAGTAGGTCTAAGGTGGGGCCCAAGAGTGTGTATTTCTAACAAGTTCCCTGGTCTCAGGACCACACTTGAAGAATGACTGCACGAGCTCATTTCATTCAGTCATCATAACCCCCTAAACCTGGTGTTGTTATAATTGTCACTTTGCTAATGAGGAATTAAGGATTAGAGAATGGAGTAAGTTGCCCAGGGTCACACGGCCACTAGGTGGTGAAGCCAGGATTCAAATCCAGGTCAGCGCAAAGCCAGTGATCTCAGAGTCTGTGAGAGCACATGGGAATCCTAGCATGGTGCCTGCCTGGCAGGGAGGAGGTGCTCAGCAAATGCTGGCTGTGGTCCCTTTACCTCTTTAGACCCAAAACTGGCCTTTATCCAAGATGATAGTTGACACCAAATGGTTTTCATTATTATTTTGTGATAAAGCAGAACCAAATAATACTCAGAAAACTTGGATGAGAAAATCCAAACTTGAAAGGGTGGGTCACCAGAGAGGGTGCTGACCCATCAGGCAGTTATTGGCTGCCAGGGTCAGGAGGGACTGGGGAATCACCCCTCCAGCCTCCACTGCATCCTGCGATAGCCACAGCAGAGGGCTCCCAGCCTGTGCGGAGGAGCTGCCGTGGCAGCAGGCTCACCACCCTCTCTGACTCCAGGACAGTGAGAAAGGGCTTCATTTTTAAAGTGGAGTTTGGCCGGATGGAGCCAGACCAGGCCAGTGGAGAGAAGTCACAGCCTCTATCTTTGTCCTGGAGGACCAACTGTCTGTGCTGTGAGCCCCATAAGCCTCTACAGACAGCATGGGTGCGATCAGAGCTCCAGGGAAGCAGTGAGAACCTTAAAGCTGGGCTTACAGGAGGGAGGGTTCAGACAAGGGAGAGCAGGGGAACTTGGCAGGAGGAGAGGTTCAGAGGGTGGAAATACAAATGGCACTCTTGAGGCACGTCATTTGGCTTCTTCCTACAAGTCCAGTCCTATCTCCCTAGTGATGTTTCCCCTATGGAAACTTATTTTCTACTCTGGTCACACCGTGGGCAGCCTTGAATGCCAAGCTGAGCATTTGGGTTTCTCCTGATGAGAGAAGGGAGCCTGGGGGCTGCAGTGTTCCAGGAGGACGAGGTCCCAGCCCCAAATCTCCGCCGGAACTTTGGGCTTCTGAGGAGCATGTTGCCCTTCTCTCTGAAGTCTCAGCCCAAACATTCCTGGAGCTTTGCACATTGACGTCTCTGCAAGTTGCATTATTATGGAGACTTCAGACAGGCAGTCTCTTCTTTGCGTCCCCCACCCACCTTTTTTTTGCTGGAAACAAGGAGTCAGTTTAGGGCGAGCCATTTTGTCCGCATTTCAGCTCCCCAGCCTGGAGCAGGCCCTGTTTAAGCTGGTACCTTCATCTCAGTGAGCTCAACCCTAACCTCTCTGGGTCTTAGCTGGATTAAGGGCCTAGATTGTTGCTGAGGAGGAAGGAGATACCACTGTAATTGCTGTTTAAATCTACCTAACAATAGCCGCATGTGCAGCCAGATTTGAGGGTTATTAAATACAAGTGCCATTCTTCCCCCAAACAGGCCTTTGTTTGCATGGCTGGGCAACATGGAGAAAGGAGGAGAGAAGCTGCAGAGTCAAAAGGGGGCCTCAGAGGCCCTGTTTCTGGGGAAGAACAGGTCCTCGGTTCATGGAGAAACCTGGTGACCGGAGTCTGCCCGCCCCGACCCGGGCAAGCCTCTGTCTGGGGACACCAGAACCTGGGCCCACAGAGCTGCTCTGGAGTCCCAGCAGGGGCGGCTGCTTCAGCAAGGCTGGGGGGCCCGCCCCACGGTCTGCTGCTGTCTCAGAAGCGCTCTTCTGCCTGCGGCAGCTGCTTGCCATCTCAGGGGTGACGCAAAGGGAAGGACAGGGTCTTGAGGGGGGAGACGCTAAGTTGCCCCTTTGCAACCATTCGGCGATATGTGAGCATGTGCTTCTCAGCTTTTCTCTGGTGCCCCTTTCCCACAAAGTGGCGGGAAGAAGAGTGTGTTTCAGAGGCATGCCCCTGGCTCGCAGCCAGCGGAGGGTGGCAGGAAAGCCGGGTGGCTCGGCTTCCCTACTCTGCATTATAAGGCCTGTGAGCAGACTTGAGTCACATGGGCTCTGTTGCCTTTTTGGAGATGTGCCAGGCATGTGTGTGTGTGTGTGTGTGTGTGTGTATCTGGGTCACAGGGAAGTGTGTCAGGGGAAGACCTGGAATGAGTGTGGCGCTCCTTTTCCTGCGTCTGCAGTTGGGCTCCTGTGTGGCTTTCTTGTGTGGGGGCTGTGCTGCCACCTGAGGCTGTGGGACCTCCTGAAGCAGAGATACGGTGGCATCAGCTGGCCCCAGGGAGGCCAAGTTAACTCTGGCCCTCCGGGAGTCCTCACACTCGCCAGCGCCCTCTCTGGGTGAGCCCCAGAGCCCAGGGCAGACCTGCTTCCCTTGGGGGGCCCCTCTCCTGTCACTCACCAGACCCTGGCATTGTCCACCACTGGGAGCAGAAGTAAACTCCTGCAAAGAGGTGTCTTTGCAGGTGATAGATCCTTTGATTTTTGCTTTAAATGATACATTTCAGCAACTTTGTAAGCTAGGTTATTAAAATTGAATTTCTAGACAAGAACCTAAAACATAATGAAAGATGGCAGGGGAATTATATTTGCATCATATGATAGATGAAGAACATACAAGAGTTCTTACAAATCAGTAGAACTTTCTGTTTGATGAGAATAGGGGAAGTAAGAACCCTCATATAATACTGGGTGCAAATGGCCTTAGTGTTTCTGGACAACACTTTGGCAAAACGTATTAAATACCTTTAAAATCATTAAGTTTTATTTACTATTTCTAAATGGCTATTTCTTATAGACATTTTTCCCCAGTTTTTTTTTTTATGCTCACAGACAGCAAATTTTCTTGCTTTGGGTGCAGTTGTGTAATGTATTTGTTACGACTTTTATTATACTTATATATTTATATTACAGTGGAATGCAGTTGCAGCTCATTTCTACTCTGGCCATAGTCTGTGCTCCTGTTTCTAAGGTGCTTTCATGCCAGGCTCTTCTCAAATAGAATTAAAGGCAAGAGTGGGGATAGAGGTGGGCAAAATGGGTGGAGGGGATAAAGAGGGACAGACTTCCAGTTATAAAATAACTTAGCCACTGGGATGTGACGTACAGTCAATACTATCGTAATAACTTTGTAAGGTGAACATTTGTCATGGTGAGCATTTTGTAATGTATGTAGGTGTTGAATCGCTAATGCTGTACACCTGAAACTAGTATGTGTCAACTATACTTCAGTTAACAACAAAAAAGTGGGACAGGTGGGAGAAGGCGGAAGAAAAGTGTGGGCTTTGATACTGGACAAGGGCCCAAATCTGCAGTATGCTTTTTTCTCTGAGTGCCTGCAGGTGGGTTATCTACATTCTCTGAGCCTCAGTGTCTGCATCCTTCGCATGGCTCCAGTGCTCACCCAAGGGGCTGTAGCGAGGATCAGGAGAAGGAAGTTGGGCAAAGCCCCTGAGCACTGTACCTGCACACAGGACTGCTTGGTGAATGGAACGATTGTAACCAGGTGTATGGGGTCCCTGTGACTAGAGCTTAATCACCCAGGCCCAGGGAGTTTCGGCCATGCATCAGGTCCAATCCCCTGCTTCCTGGAAGGACTACATTCCAGACATCCCCAGGAGATAGCAATCCACCCTGTTCTCAGAGACCTCAGGGGAAGGAGAACCCAGACTCCTGCTTACTAATGCATTCCAATGTCACACTGTTGGAGCCAGAAAGTCCTCCTGAGTGTCTACACTTAATCTCCATTGCCAGATTTGAAGCTTATTTTTTTCTTGCTGTTTCCTTAGGGAAAACTGAGATTTTGCTCAGGCAAGAAAATGTGTGACTTCCGAGGCAAGCAGCTCTATCTTGCAGTCTCCTGGACTGCAAGGAAATCACCTTGTAGGAAGATGCAGGAGGAGGAAATGAGAGGGGGCTGTAGAGAGAGGCATGACGTCCTGGGATTTGTCCTTGAACAGCCCTTGGAAAGGAACCATATTGCTATGCATGCCGCTGTCCTCCCTTGGGACAGCATACTCCGTATTTCCATGTGGGGATCTCAAAGGAATCTGAGATTCATTCTGACCCAGCTACCCCAGCACACACTGTACCTCCTGTTCCTCCTCCAGGGTCCCTCATCTCAGGGAATGTCCTTCTGTCCGTTCACACAGCCAGATTCCTGGGAGGCATCCCTGACATGGTCTCTCTGTAGCCTCCCGGGGGGATCCAGCCCTGAGTTGTGTTAGTTTTGTTTTCTATTGACCAGCTCTTGAATCCCTCCACTTCTGTCCATCTTCATGGCTGTCACTGTGTCCAGTCACCTGTATCTCCCCAGCACAATGGCTGCAGGCTCCTAGCTGCCCACCCACTCTTACCTTCTCTCCCATGTCTTTTCTCCACTCAGCACTCAGAGCCATCCTGCAAAACACAGGCTGACCCTTGTAATCACCAGCTTTAGCCCTCCAATGGTGTCCCATTGTCCCAAACTGTGTGACCCTCTGAGCTCTTGTCTGTTGTCATGCTGCCCTTCCTCTCTGCTTCCCAGACGCTTGAGCAACCTTCTTCCAGTTCCTCAAAATCCCATGTTCCCTCCTGCCCCAGGGCCCTGATACATGTTGCCTCTTCCTGGACCACTTTCTGCCCTGACTATGTTTGCCTGGTTAACTGTCACCTCTTCTTTAGATGTCAGTTCATGGGTTACTTCTGGCAAAGCCTTTCCTAACCCACTGCTGGCTCAGTTGCCTTTATTAAAAACTCTCCTAGACCAGAATTCCTTTCCTTCAGGACCCCAGCTGAGTTTGCAGTTAGGCATTCATGAGCGTGGCTGTTTGCCATCTGTCCTGACACCCTGTCACACGATAAGCTCTAGGACAGCAGAAATCCTGTCGGTTTCATTCCCTGTTTCACCTGGTGCCTAGCGCAATGCCTGGCGTGCAGTGGGTATGCCTGTGGAATGAGTGTTTGTCTCTGAATTTTGGCAAGAACCAGAGCTTTCCCAGCCTCCCTTTGTGGGTTGCCTTGGAGCCTGTGCCCAGGTGCCGTGGCATCCTTTCTGTGGCCGAGGTCCCTTCAACCGCCCAGATGGTCTTGCAGGTGGGTTTGGTGTTTAGACCAGGCATGACACCATTCAGCCAGTTCTTTATGAAGGGCAGCTGCTGATCTCAACCTACCGTAGCTTAGTGCTTCTGAAATGGCTGGTGCACCAGAGTCTTTGTGAATGGGATTATCCCCAAATGCTAGTAGGAGGGCTCTTGCTATTTATAAGAATCTGGGGCTAAAGAAAAAAAACCCTTTGGTAAAGTGAATAATTACCAGCGATTTTGTCCTTTTTGTGACTTCAGTTTATGTATGTACTAAAAGAGCTTTATTACCCACCAATTAGAGAAATGATTGGGATTAGCTGGCCAAAAAGTCGGTGGGAGTTGGGTCAAGGGGCCCCTGTGGTAATGGTATTTTCTCTGTCAGCTGGCTCTGCGTCCATGTCTCAGAAGTGATGTAAAGGGCATTTGGTGGGTCCCACAAATAGATTGTCACTGTTTACAAACTCCTCAGTGAGTTGAAGGGCTAGCTCTCTCTGCTCACCCCCATCCCCACCCCAGTCAATTCTGAAAGCTCCAGCCTGTCAGTACTCATGGGCAAAAATGCCAACTTGACAGGCAGGTGGTATTGTGGGAAAGGTGGCTGGGTTTTTATGTCCTGGTTTTGTCACTGGCTGTCTGTGTAAACTGGAGTGTCACTTCGCCTGTATGACTTGTTTCCCCCTGTTGGGTATGTCTTTTACAGGTATGTGGGGCTCACTTGAAAGTAGTGGGTTAAAGGTGCTTTGAGAAGTCTAACATTATTCAAATCTAGGGGAATGCTGAGGATTGAAATATACCAGTTGGCAAATTCTAGTTTTCCAGGATGACAGTTTTTTTAATACCTGATCTTCTGTTCAAAATATGTAACCTTTGTGTATAGGTTCACCCTATTTCCCTGGGCTTCAGTTTCCACATCTGTGAAACGAGATGGATTTATTTCTGGGCTGGCAAAGAGGAGAACTAAATGCTGTTTCTCTCTGTCTTCCCGTGGTTAAGGCAGACATCACTAATGAGCTCCAAGGATTCAGTCGTTCTCAGCACAGCAATCCGAATGGCCAGCCAGCACTAATCTATCCAGGTCTGGTGCAGGGGTGAAGCTGTTTGCCGTCATTGAGAGTAAATCCTCACCAATCATCCGTGAGGTGCAGATGAGAGAATCAGGGCCAGAGAGGTTGACTTGGCTGAGATGCGGGGGACATGGGCCTCTGTGAACTTACAGCGGGCGGTGGGGAGGTTGGGTAGATTTTCATATTGGGAACATACTGAACAGACTCAACTCAGGGCCAAAACGGTGTGTTTCAGGGGTATCACCTTTCTCTCCTGCCCAGCTCATAGGAACTCTGTACAGGAGAGTGGGGGCTGGGCTCGGGGGCAGAGGCCTGTGTGCTGGGGCCTGCCTCTCTATTCAGAACGGAACTGTTGGAGGTGCCGTGGGAGAGGCAAAGGTCCTGTCTGGCCTCTGTACCATGTTCATTCTCTTCTCCGTTTTATTCTTTCCAGTTTCTTAAGAAATTGATGTAATCAAGACAGTGTATGGCTAAATAGGCCAGAACCCCAATTGTGACCTCCAACCCCCAAATCCAGTTACCTCTTCTCCACTCCCCAGGCATGTCCCAGGGGCAGCGTGCCCCTGCTTATGAATTCTGGGCATCTCAAACAGACATTTTCCTTTGACCTGGTTATTTAACAAATTCATTTGGGGGCGAGCTCAGAGATGAGGATCGGAGGAGAGAAAGAATTGTTTTTTCTTAACTGTCCCCAGGACGCCTGGAGCAGGCTTGGAGGATTCTCACTAATCTAATCCCTGTCAGAAAAGGAACGATAAAACAATTCAGGCTTTAGAAGCCAAATCCCCTTCCGGGACTCACACTAGTTCTATATCTCTCCCTTACCACTTTTCTTCCTTTGTGATGAAGCCGAGGTTCAGTTTCTCGGTAAGAGTTTCAGTGGATAACGATTTCACATTTCACTCTTCTATTTTTCATATTTAAATTTGCTTTACTCTCCAGTTTGACTTTCCACTGACCCTTGAAGAATTGGTGTATTTCAAGGAGGGGGAAGAGATCTCATTAGAGGAAATGAGAAAAATGGAGCAGAGTTTTAAAACTTTTAATGACTAAAACACAGTGTTCCAAGTCAGTATTGCACTGGGGTTCGAGTCACTGTTTGGTTACAAGTCTTTTAGGTCTAAACGGGGTTGATGACATCTGTTTAATTTTAGATGTCTGGAATACATTCTGCAAATAATGAAATCCAAATGCATGACCAAATTAGAGAACAATTTTATCTGCGGCAAAGAAATTTTTAAAATGAGAGCAAACATTTCAACGAAACAAAGCTTTAAAAGACCCATCAAACCTTCGGTCATCTTGCCTGGACCTTTCCCAGTGGGTCCCCATGGTTGAGAGAACTTTCCTTTTCTTTGTGTGTGAATCAGACACGATCATGTAATTTTATACCCATTTTCCTATCCTTCTCTGTGGGCGTGTGCTCTGCTCTGTGCTGTCAAGTCCTGGAGAGACCATGTGTAGCGGAGTGAGAACCCTTTACAGGGAATCTCCATTGGTGAAGCAAAGGCTCTTGTCACAAATACTCGATGGCCACTGTGCAATAACTAACCCAAATGGCTTGACTGGGACCCTGGGAAAAACAAAAAAGTACACAGGCCTTGTTGATGTGACAGGGGGCTACCCTGGGCATTGGGATAGAAAAGGAGTATTTCTGGCTCTCACCACACCCTGTGTGACTGGGGCAGTTCCCTGAGCCTCTCTGGGCCTCACTTTTTCCAAATGCATGAGGAATTCAGGGATTGTGGGAGGCTCGTAGTGGTCGGCCTCTTTCCACAAAGATCTGTTGTGGTGAGGGTGTCCTATTATTGGGGTGTGCCCTGAACGATTTCTGTCACACCTCGTGGACGCCCAGTGCCCAGCAGGGTGTGGAGACTGCCCAAGTGGGTCCTCCTTCTTGTCCTCCTCCCGGGAGTCCTCTGAGGGTGGTGGTGGCACATGGGCATTCTCATGTCCACTCCATGCTGCCAGAGTTGAGTCCAGTGTCTAGCCATCTCCTCCATCCTTGGCCAGCCTTTCACATATAGACAAAAAGTGAATTATGGTAAAAGTTTTGCCTGATGTCTTAAAACACTTGGCTACTGGGCAGTGGTAATTATGCCTTTCCTGATGTTTGCACCTTCCAAATATTTTTAGACCCTTATCTCCCTGCTTTGGTCCACCCTTCCAATGTTGGCTCAAGTCCTTCCTGGAGAACCAGCCCTTTCTTTGTTGAGTTTCCCCATTGGCCTCTCCTGGTGCGCCTGGCCAGGCTCGGCCGACCCGGGGTCAGTTTCCTGAACCACAGCCACATGGCCCAGTGTTCACACAGTTCACTCATGGCTTGGCTTGTCTGCTGGATGTCCCAGAGATGAGAGAAGGTTTCCTAAGTGCTGGCCCCTGTCTGATGACCACAGACAAGTCTGGAGATGGGGGTTGTAAGCTTATGGTGCCCGAGCTAACATGGTTGGGGTAAAGCTCGGGTTTGGTGAGGCCTCTGGGCCAGGCTGGCCTCTGCAGAAATAAGCAGGTGGAGGTGGAGTCTGCCGTGGGCAGATGACAGTTGGGTGGATAATGCTGAGGTGGCCCGAGGCCTGCCCAGAACTTGGTTAGCCCCTGGCTTGTGCCATCAGGCCCCTTCTCAGGACTTTGCTTTGTGGTCAGTGCCCCTCCCCCACCAGCTGCACTCCAGGCCGGATCAGAGGGTGAGCTAATGGCTGTGGTGCTTGGCAGGTGAATTCAGGTGCGTTCCTGGGAGCTCCCAGAGGCCCGGTGGTCAAGGACCACGGACTCTTTTACCTCAAGGACCATGGGCTGAGAGGTCAGTGAGAAGAGAGGTGTTGGGGCTACAGAGTGGCACCTCCAACAAGTATCAGGTGAGGAACTGTGGTTCCGTAGGAACGTGGTGTGGGAGTTTCCCGTAGGCCTGAGACTGGGCTGGCGGTCACCAGAAATGGCGCCTCCCTCTGATGCTCTATGTGACCTTGGATTGAGCCAGAAACCTCGTTGGGCCTCAGTTCAAAATCTGTAAAATGTGGAGGGTGATACCTGATAGGTTTAAGGTGAAGCCCAGGTAAGAAAATACAATTGAAAACAATTGTAAAGATGGCACTAGTGAAGGTCTACACAAGTGTGAAGAGTTTTCATTTTTGTTGGTACTAATAGAGATGTAATAGGAGTAGTGATGATAATACGAAGTCCATCCCTATTATTTTTTTAAACTGCACTCAGGATGGAGGGGTTGAAAGAACACGGAATTAGGAGTCAGGCCATTGGATTCCCAGGTTTCTTGTACTAAGTCTCTGTGTGGCCTCGGGTATGCTCTGCATGTCTTTGGATCTTAGCGTCCCCATCTGTGAAGAGGGGCCGGCAGTCCCCACTCTGCTTTCCTCATGGGCTGCTCAGTGGCTGGTGTGGGGGTGGGTGGTAAAAGCAAGCGCTTTTGCAGGCTGGAAATGCCACGGGAATGGTTTGGGCTGGCGTTGATGGTGTTGGTTGCTTGGAAGGGTGTTCTGAAAGCCAGTGCATACCTTGTGGTCTGTTTTGAGCTGGACGTTCCTGTGGCCCGGGTGCAACCTGTCAGGTAACCAGGTGGTAGGGTTCAGTCCCTAACTTTCTGTCTGGCAGTGAGGGACGGAGTGGACTAAAGATTTATCAGTGTGGCTGTAATTAGAGCTCATACTTTGCATGTATTAAGTGTAGCTTAATGTTCTAACTATGGTACAATAAATTTACATCATCGGGGCTGGGTCTCGCTGGGTGGTAGACTGAAGACATCAAAGAGACAAAGTCATATTTTGCCAGATGCATATAAGAAGGGGACCCTTGGGGCCAGACTTGGTGCTTTTTCCTTTTTTCAAAAAATATATTTTGGTTTTTAGAGCAGTTTTAGGTTTATAGCAAAATCAGGGAGCGGGTGCAGAGAGTTCCCACGTGCCCAGCCCCGCACATGCACGGCTTCCCCGCCATCCCGTCCTCCACCGGAGTGGCACGTTTGTTACAACTCATGAACCTACACTGGTGATGCACGTCATCATCACCCAGAGTCCACAGCTTCCATTAGGCTTCACTCTTGGTGGTGTACATTGTATGGGTTTGGACAACTGTTTAATGACATGTGTCTACTAATGACACGCACTGTGCTCTCATACAGAGTGGTCTCACTGCCCTAAAACTCCTTTGTGCTCCACCTGTCCATCCTTCCCTCCCCATCAACCCTTGGCAGCCACTGAGCCTTTTACTGCCTTCAGAGAGGTAAAGAAACTTGCTTAGGTCCCTTGACCAGAAGTGGGGGGCCAGAAATTGAGCCCTGCCTGTCTGAATGCAGAGCTGGTGCCCCTGAGCACAGGGCTGCCAGCTTGGCAGTCAGTTCCTGGGTCAGGGCGGGTGTGGCCCCAGGCAGCCTGGGCAGTGGGAAGGAGGGAGTGGTGGCCAGGGCTGGGGGAGAAAGACAGCCACTGTGATTCCCACTCCCCTTACTCTAACCTTACACTCTGGCATAATCAGGACAGCATGTAGACTTTGGGCTTTGTTAGGAAGGCCAGGGTCTTGGGGGAGGTTGGGTGGGTGGTGGAAGGAGGGATAGGAGATGGGGCAAGCACTCATCCGTGTCACGGTGACGGAGCATCAGGTCTGAGCCAGGCGCTGTGCTAGATGCTGGGGATATAGCAGGAAGCATGACAGATGAGGTTCCTGCCCCTAGGGCTCCTGTATGGTAAGAAATGCACATGGTACACATATATCTAAATAGAAAAATGTCAGGTATGACAAGAACGCTGTGGGGCATTAAAACTGGGTGATGTGGTGGAGAACTCTTTTAAACTGGGTGGTGAAGGATGGCTTCCTCAAGGAGGTGACAGTTCAGCTGTGATCTGCATGACAAGGAGTCAGCTGTGAGCAAATCAGGGGACAGCATTACAGGCAGATGAACCCACAAGTGCAAAGGCCCTGGGGTTGAATGAGCCTGCATGTTGAAAATGAAGAATGGACAATGCAATTGGATTTAGGAATCCAGAAAGCCATGGCAAACAATGGTATGGATGAGATAGGACTCAGATCGAATGGGGCTATATGGGGAAATATCTAGGAGTTCAGGTATAATTCCAAGTACAACCGGAAGCTGCGGTGGTGGTGATGGTATGAGTGGACTTGTATTTTTAAAAGATGCCTTTGACCTCTGAAGGGACAATGGATTGTAGGGAGCAAAGGTGAAGACGGGGTCCATTACACTAGTGCAGGATCTAGGTGCAAAATGGTGCTAGCACAGGCTGGCAGGGTGTGTTTGGGGTGGAGAGAAGTGAGTGGGTCCAGGGATGTTTTGGAGGCAGCGTCAATAGGATTTTCTTATGGCTTGGCACTCCATCCACACAGCTGCTCAAGCCAAGAGTTATTTCTAACTTCCCTCCTTCCCTCAGCCCAACAGCCATTTGCTAAAGCAGAGGAAGAGCAGTTTTGGGGAAGTGGAAATCAAGACTTCTCAGTCTGAGGGGCCTATTGGACATACGAGTGACAGCATCAAGGCGGCTGGCACAAGCATGGAGCTGGGAGGGCTGCAGGGGTGGAGACAGACACTTTGCCTCATTGGTGTGGCTGTGGAATTAAAGCCACAGGACTGGATGCGATGGTGGAAGGACAGAGAAGAGAAGAGGGCTCAGAGACCCAGCACCGTGTGCAATGCAGAGGAGCCAGCAAGGGCACCTTGGAAGGTAGCCCAGTGCGGGAGGGAAGCTGGGGGCACGTGGCATCCTGGAAGGCAGGAGGAAGGGAGCTTTGCGGGAAAGGCTGCGGAGGGTGGGTATTGGCTGTCTGAGCTGCGGGCGACCTGGGTGAGAGCCCTGGCGGGCGGGGGGAGATGGGGATGAAGCTGTCTGGCAGGGCCAAGAAGGCAGGTGCCCTGGGAGAAGGCCCACCAGAGCTCTCCCATCGGCATGGTTCTCATGCTCCTTTGCCAAAATAAGAAACAGAGAGATGGGGGGGCACCTCAAGAGGAATGTGGGGCTCAGTGCAGCATTTTTTTTTTACATAGGATAAATTACAGTCAATTTGTATGCTAATGTGAACGATGGAGGAGGGAGGAGAAGTTTAATGATGTAAAGAAAGGGATGTGGACAGGAGCAATGACTTTGCAAGGGCACGAGAGTTGGGATGAGATGTACAAAGGCTGGACTTGAACGGGAGCAGGGATACTTTCTCCAGGCCTGGTCACTAGAGGGAAGGAAGAAAGAGGATTTGCTGGGAGGATCCTTATGTTCTGAGACCCCCAGATGTCTGTCCCCAGACCAGAGCTTCTCCACATCCTCCTGCCCATCTGCCTTCTCACGTCTCCAGCCATGTGCCTCTGAGCACACCTGTCCTTTCCCTGCCTGTGCGCCCCATCTCACCCACTTCTATCTTCTGTGCTTTGGTCCATCCTTCCCCAGCCTGCCTCCTGTCCCTTTCTTCCAGGGAGTCTTCCTCAGCCCTCAGAGCTCTCTCCTCAGCTGGGCCACGGAGGACCCTCATGATCCGAGACCAGGCAGACCCCTGATCCCTAGGCTTCAAGGGTCTGTGCGTGATGCTGCCTTGTCACATCTCTTGTATCATCGTCAGGACTACAACCAGGGAGCAGGCCATCAGTGGAGCGAGAGAGAAGAGATGGAGGGCTTTTGTTTTGGAGTCTCATTGCCCGGGGTCTAAGACTGACATCCTTACTAGTTGTGTGACTTTTGGCAGCTTTTCATTAGCCTCTCTGAGCCTTGGATTCCTCATCTACAATAAAGTTAATAATGGGACTTACCTCGCTGGCATTTGGTGAGGGTTAAATGCACATGTACTGTGCCTGGCACATTACTAGCACTCAGTGAATATCATCATCGTTAATACGTCATTTCCCCCCCACCATTTCTCCCATGGGACTTGTGGGGAGTCACCTGACCTTTCCATGCCTCAGTTACCTCATCGGAAAACTAGCATATTGCTCCCTCCTTAGTGGGCTGCTGAGTTTAATGAGTTGAGGTGTGCACACAGTTTAAAACAATAGCTGGAACACAGTAGTTGTTCAAGAAAAGGAAGCTCTCTGGTGCTGCGGCTGCTGTCGATGATCACTATGTACTCCTGCTCTGCCTCACGGAGCTCGGCTGAGGCTGCGGAGCTGGTTGCCTGGGGGTCCCACCAACTCTGCCATTCATGAGCAAAGGTGACTCCGCACCCCCGCTCCCCCCAGGCTCGGCTCTGGACGTGTTGCTTCTCACACATTCCCCCAAACCCATTCATCTCTGGCTGTAAGGTTACAAGGCTTTGAAAATTAATTTTAAAAATTACATGCTTCTGACCCTTTAAACTTTGTTTTAAAGCCCCCTAGTGCCTTAATGAAGCTCAGGCTATTTGGGGCATCCTGGGAAAGTGTGGCTAACAGTGCCTTTTTAATTTTCATAAAAACATAGGAACACACACACACGGACTCAAATATGTATCTCTGTAATTAAGAATAAATATCATACCCCCCTAAGCAGGCTGTGCCAGTAAGAATCAGGTTTAATAGCAGATTACGAGGATGAATTAAAGTTGCCCAAGGGGTACACCGAGAGACTTCAAACAACTTTTAGAAAACAAATTAAGGTGGTTTCAGAAATTATTTTCTGAGGGCAGCAGACGGTTTTCCTCCAGCTTCCCCACTTTATTTTGAGATGTATGTTTTATCACTTGTATAAACAGTTTGGGCCCATGACATGGGGCTTCCTGTGCTCTCTTCATTAGCTGGTGTCTCTGTGAGAATTCGGCTCATCCTCTGGGCATTTTGGTTTCCCTGGCTGCTGCGCCGAGTGCCGCCTTGGGCCACCCTTTTTTCTTTCCCATGGCCTAGTGGTGTGAAACCCGCTGGTGTGTGGCTCAGCCTGTTTCTGCATTTTCCCACCCAAGCCTGGCTTCCCAGAGGTGCCTTCAGTTCCTTGAAGAATGGGACTTCTCAGGCAGGGGGCGGTGGCTGGGAGGTTGGAGGCTGGACCTACTCAGGCTCATCTAAGAAGCTGGTTGACTCAAACTTCAGTGCCCAGGCTCTGTGGCCCCTTTGCTTATTTCCCTCTCCCTCTCTTCAGGTACATCTGCACTGGAATGTACTTTTATGGGTACAGAGTTCCCCATTGATGGAAGTATTCAAGCAGCATTCTGGCCTAAGTTTGGAGGGAATCTGCTTCTAGCTATGAAGTGGACCTAGAAGGTCATTAAAGTTCCATGTAAACCTGAGATTCTGCAGTTTACACTTTACAAATGTAGTCTGTGCAAAGTCCATAATACCCTCTAGGTACACCCATTTTGTTGCAAATGGCAAGATTTCTTTCTTTTGTATGGCTGAGTGATATTCCATTGTGTATGTGTACCACTTCTTCTTTACCCATTCATCTATCAGTGGGTACTTAGGTTGCTTCCATATCTTTGCTGTTATAAATAATGCTGCAGTGAACATAGATCTGCATATATATTTTCAAATTAGTGATTTTGTTTTCTTCAGGTAAATTCCCAGAAGTGGAATTGCTGGGTCATATGGTATTTCTATTTTTAGGTTTTGAGAAACCTCCATACTGTTTTCCACAGTGGCTGCACCAACTTACATTCCCACCAGCAGTGTGGGAGGGTTTCCTCTTCTCCACATTCTCACCAACACTTGTTATTTCTTGTCTTTTGCATAGTGGCCATTCTGACCAGTGTGAGGTGATATCTCTTTGTGGTTTTGATTTGCATTTCCCTGATGATTAGTTATGTGGAACATCTTTTCATGTGTCTGTTGGCCATCTGTATGTCTTCAGAAAAATGTCTATTCAGGTCCTTTGCCCATTTTTTAATTGGGTTATTATTATTATTATTTTGGCGTTGAGTCATATGAGTTCTTTGTATGTTTTGGATATTAGCCCCTTATCAGATATATCATTTGTGAATACATTCTCAATACATACCATAGGTTGCCTTTTTGTTTTGTTGAGGGTTTCTTTTGCTGTGCAGGAGCTTTTTAGTTTGATGTAATCCTATTTGTTTATTTTTGCTTTTGTTTCCCTTGCCCATGTAGATATATCCATAAAGAAATTTCTTATGTTGATGTCCATGAGACTCTTGCCTATGTCTTCTTCTAAGAGTTTTATGGTTTCATGTCTTACATTTAGGTCTTTAATCCATTTAGAGTTTACTTTTGTGTGTGGTTGTGAGACAGTGATCTAATTTCACTCTCTTACATGGAGCTGTCCAGTTTTCCCCACACCATTTATTTTTTTTTATCTTTTATACTTTTAATTTTTTAGTATATATATATTTTTTATATATATTTTATTGATGTATAGTTGATACACAATGTTATATTGGTTTCAAGTATACAACATAGTGATTCAACAGTTCCATACATTATTAAATCCTCACCCCAACCAGCATTGTTACTATCTGTCAACATAGATGTTACAGAACTACTGATTGTATTCTCTATGCTGTACTTTAACCTCTGTGACCCCACACCATTTATTGAAGACATTGTCTTTTCCCCATTGTATATTCATGGCTTCTTTGTCATATAATAATTTACCATATATGCATGTGTTTATTTCTGGGCTCTCTATTCTGTTACACTGATCTATGGGTCTGTTCTTGTGCCAGTACCATACTGTTTTAATCACTGTAGCTTTGTAGTATAGCTTTAAATCAGGGAGCAGGGCGCCCCCAGCTTTGTTCTTCTTTCTCAAGATTGCTTTGGTTATTTGGGGTCTTTTTTAGTTCCATATAAAATTTAAGATTATTTTTTCTAATTCATTGAAGAATGCCATTGATATTTTGACAGGGATTACACTGAATCTGTAAATTGCTTTAGGCAGGATGCCCATTTAACAATATTAATTTTTGCTATCCATGAGCCTAGGATAGAGTTCCATTTATTTGTGGCTTCTTCAGTTTCTTTCATCAGTGTCTTATAGTTTTCACAGTACAGGTCTTTCACTTCCTTGGTTAGTCTTATTCCTAGGTATCTTATTCTTTTTGATACAATTGTAAATGGAATTGTTTTCTTGATTTCTCTTTCTGCTAGTTTATTGTTTATATATAGGAATGCAGCAGGTTTGTATATATTGATTTCTGTGTCCTGTGACTCCTGAATCCATTTAATAGTTTTAATAGTTTTTTGATGGAGTCTTAGGGTTTCCTATATACAGTATCATAACATCTTCAAATAGTGACAGTTTTACTTCTTCCTTACCAATTTGGATGCCTGTTATTTCTTTTTCTTGTCTAATTACTGTGGCTAGGACCTCCAGTACTATGTTGAATAAAAGTGGTGAGAGTGGGATTCCTTGTCTTGTTCCTGATCTTAGAGGAAAAGCTCTCAGCTTTTTGCCATTGAGTATATTGTCGGCTATGGGTTTGTCACATATGGCCTTTGTTATACTGAACTATGTTCCCTTTATACACACTTTGTTGAGAGTTTTTATCATGAATGGATGTTGAATTTTGTCAAAAGCTTTTTCAGCATCAATTGTGATGATCATATGATTTTTATTGTTCCTTTTGTTAATGTGGTGTATCACATTAATTGATTTGCAGGTATTGTACCATCTTTGCATCCCTGGAACAAATCCCACTTGGTTGTGATGGATGATTCTTTTGACCTATTTTAAAATTTTGTTTGCTAATATTTTGTTGAGGATTTTTGCATCTGTGTTCATCAGGGATATTGGTCTGTATGGGTTCCCTTTTAAGTCTCACTTTCTTCCTGTGTAAAATGGGGGCAATCAATGATAATAGATAACACTTATTAAGCACTTATGGTGTGCCTGACTCTGCTTGAAGCACTTGTTTGCTTATAACTAACTACTCAGAGGAGGTTCTGTTATTGCCCTTACTTTAAGAAGGAGGAAACTGAGGTTCAAGGAGGTCAATTAACTTGCTCAAGGCCACAACCAGTAGGGGATGAATAATAACATCTAATAACCAGCTGCAGGGAATATGCTGAGCTCTTCACAGGCAAGTGGACATGCCCCCTCGAGCTACCCTGAATTTTTCCAGGAATCCAGGCACAGCCCAGTTCTGGTTCTTGACCTCCTGAGAAGGCTTAGTGACATTAGTACCTCTCAACTTGGCCAGTACTTTGTCCAAGCTGGCCCGTGGGCAGGTGGTGAGTGAGGCATTTCTTTTCTCACAGAGAGCATTGCTTCCATGAGTTGGCCAGCCCGCGGCATCCAGGCTGGGCTGATGGGTATGCCATGTCCTAGGTTCTTCTCATCTTTGCAAATGGGCTGGCAGTTGGAGGAGAGCTCTGTGAGGCTTATTCACCTTGAGTTCACATAGGGCCACTTACCCACACATCGCTCCTACTTCCTGCTACGGTTGAGCAGGTGCCCATGAGGCAAGAAGGAGGGAGCTTCCTTATCCTGAAAAGGAGGTCTTAGAAAGGGAAGGACCACATATTTTCCTGATTTGGTGAGGACACAGAAAAGACCTGGCAGCTTTTGTAGTCATGATACCCTGCTTCTCACTGGCAGTGCATGTAAATCACTCCCCTGCTCCCCTAGCTGCCTGCCTTGCCCTCACAGGGAGCACTGATCTTGCAGCTTCAGTCACCAGGAGTATGCTGCTGGAGGGAGCAGGAGAGTTCTTCTGGGTTCCCAAGTCTGGCTTCCCCAAGGAGGCAGGATTTAGGTTGAAACTTGAGGCATGGGAAAATTTATCTTGGCAGAGAAGGGAGCAATATTTTTGAGCATATCCATGGATCATGTACCATACTGAGTTAAAACACCCATGCAATTACTTCATGCTCATGATGGCCCAGTGCTTCTATCTGCCTGTTTATTGGTGAGAAGAGAGAGAGGAAAAGATTTGCCCAAAGTCATACCAACTGGATCTAAACTCAAGACAGAAGCATGCCATGCTCTTTTTCCTCTAGCAGCTGGGAGAAAGTGTGAGCTGTGGCAAGGGGGCCTGGAAGACCTGGTGGATTTGGTGAGCAGCTGGAGGGAGAGGGTGGGAGAGAGGAGATGGCAGGACATGATGCTGAAACTGATAGTGGTGGTAGTGGCAGAATATGCCCCGAATGACATAAGCCGCACTGGGGGTGTGCTGGTAAAGCTTAGCAACCAGCTCTCCATCAAAAAAAGTCTTGATATGCAGTGTTTGCTGATTTCTATGGTGTAAATATTTCCACCTTAACCAACTTCAAGTTCTCAGTGTGGTATCACTGAACACTAATTTCTTGTGAGCCAGTGTGAGCTGTCTTCAGCCCTCCAGGGACAACCCTTCTCTGGCTCTCATATTTGGGTGTATTTGGGAGACAGTGGAGAGGTAATAGAAAGGGAGGTAACTCATCAGGACTTTTTAAAAAACGTTAACTCTTGGGGTTGTCTAGCGTTAGGAATGAGGCTGGAGAACGTGACCAATTAGGAGGCGACTATCAGCCCTTGGAGGCTGGAGGGGCAGGCTTGGGGCCGGCAGGGGTGGATGGGGCCCTTGGAAGGGAAGGGCCAGATCCTATCATATTCGCTGAAGAAAATGCCTTTCCCTTGAGTAGAAACCTTATGGGTCTCTTGCTCTAAAAATGCATGTCTCGGTGAGAGGTTTCTGGAGGCAGTGAGACCTCAGTGCTCCCTCTCCCCTTTCCCCTCTGAGGTCAGGCTATGCCTAGAGCAGTTTCACATGGGAGTGAAACTTGGCTTATTTTTGAATGTCCAGTCAGTCCAGTGACTTAGCAACAACAATGTGTATTTCCTCAAGAAATGACCTGGGGATTTTCATTTGGGAAAAGAGAGATTTTCTTGGAAATAAACCCAGTTGGGGAGTCCAGGGCAGGAGGGCATGTCAGAGTTTGTGCTCAGCTGTGCCAGAGGCCTGTTAGCTGCTGGGATGTCTTTGGGACTGGGGAGCGTTTCCTCCTACCTGGATCCCATACAGGCAAGGGGACCAAGGACAGAGGAGTGTGGCCAGACAGACAGAGAGGGTTGGGCCAGAACCAGCAGCCAAGGCTTCCTGAGGGAGGATGGTTTTGGCTGAATTGTGAAGTATGGGCAAGACCTGGAGGGATAGGGGTCTCTAGATGGGAGTCTGAGGATGTCTTTGTGGCTGTCATTCGCCTCTTTGCACTCAGATCCATTCCCTGCCAGCTCTGTAGCACAGGGGCTGGCCCTGTAAACTTAATTCCTGAGCTTCCTTGGCAATGGATTCTGGTCAGGTTTGGCCCATGAGAGGCTCCGACAGGGGCTGGAGGCAGGAGGAAGGGAGGGGAAAGGGCACTTCTTCCCCCTCCCTGGCTTGGATGGTGGCTCCTGGTGGCTCTGGCTGTCACGCATCAGCCTCTCTCCCCGCGGTTTAGGCTCCCTCAGCCTGAGGACTCGTACTTGAGCTCTCACTGAGCAGCCTGGCACTGGGCTCTGGGTTCTGGAGCACCTCCTCCTGCCTCTTCTCCAGGCCTGGGCTTAGTCTGGCTTTTGCTTGCTAATGCTTATGTCTGCATAGCCTCACTGTGTCCCGCTTGTCTTGGCAGCTTTTCCAACTTTGTGACTATGTCACCCTGATGGTTTACTGGACGTGGGCTCTGGGCCGTTTTCCTGACTGGATCCTGACGGATCCAGCCTGTGTGCTGGAAGGGGAAGGGACAAGGGGTGGGACAGGCCTCCTCAGGGTGGGGCATGGAGTTTTCCCCCTCACCTTGCTCTTGGGCCAGACCTGGTGCCTGCTGGGCTTCCAGCAGCCTCTGCCTGCCTGTGCCCAGTGACTTCCAAAGCCAACCCCAAGTCCTGTGTCTGCCACCCCACCAGGCCTGTCTTCTGGAGGCCAGGCCCTTGGCTGAAGCCGTGACCCATTTTCATGTGTGTGGGGTCAGAGCCTTTCCCCCACACCCCAACCACACACACACCCTGACTGGCTGACTTTCAGTCCCGCCCTGCCCTCCTCTCTTGCTCTGCCCTGACCTGCTCAGGGCAGAGGGCCCACTGACCTCTGGCCCAGTTCTCTCATTCTGTAGCACCTTAGAAGTCCATACCTGACAGGAAGAAAGGATGAGGTCGATTTCTGTCTTGTGAAGGGGAAACACTTGCCCAGGGTTATTCACCAGGGCCAGGAGGGCTCAGCTTTGATGGACTGTCGGATTCCCACTGTGGCACAGGGCTCTCCGGAACAAAGCTGGGAAATCACCCATCTAATTCCAGTTTACCCGTGAAGAAAGAGTAGCCACAGAGGAACAAGGCCTTCCCCAGAGTCACTCGGAACCCCTGCATAGCACCTGGCGGGCCCTGCCTCCAGGTCCCCGCCTTCAGGTCCCCAGCGGCTTTGGGAAGTTCAGTGGGATGCACCACAGGAACCGAGCTGAGGATAGCAGCCTTGCTGAGAGGTCGGTTTGCTGTTGGAAGAGGCCTGAGTTGGGCCAGGGTGGCCATGGCACTTGTTCCCCAGAATCCCTGAACCCAGAAGCACACTTGGAGGTCAACAGAGGCCTCTCCAGGGCCTAGGGGCACCAGGCCACCATTCTCTAAGTGGGGGATGCATGGGCACGGATACCTGCCCTGGGTGTGGCTGCGGAGAAATGTCCCGGTTCGCGCCAGCAGGCCAGTGCCAAGTTGCACAAGAGCTGTGCGGCCGTGGTTGTGCTCGCATGCCTTTGTACAGAACCGTGAGGGCTGCGAGCTTCCCGGGAGAGGCCTGACTCAGCAGTGCCCGGCCCCTCAGGGAGTTGTCGAGGGAGGCCAAGGCCGACATGGCAGGGACACTCCACCAGGGCCGAAGGAGGCTGTGCAGAGTCCCCCGGGAGCCACAGCAGTGGGGAGCAGGGGGTGCCCTCTGCCCAGGCCGGTCACCTGCTTGGGCCCTCGCTGAGTCCGTCCCTCCCACACCCACCCCTGCTTCTGTGGCTGCCCGGCCAGTGCACAGGCCTCCCCCTGGCTGATGAGCTCCACGAATGCTTTGTGGCACACTCGTCAGCCCTGGCCGGCAGCCTCAGGTTTGCACACGTTTGAAGTCTTGGGGACCTAGAGGCAGGCCAAGCAAGGAGTTCAGTGGGTAGTGCCATCTGAGTGGGAGATAGGGTGTGTGTAGGAGAGGGTCCCCAAAAAGATGTCTACAGAGGAGAGGTTGCTGCCTAACCACGCGAGGCCTTCAATGAGTGGCCTGCGAAAATAGGGAGCCGCAGATAGCTTTGGAGCAGATAGTTGCTGATTCCTAGAGAGGTGCTTCAGGAAGGTGGGGAAGGGGTGGAAGGAGCATGTGGGTGGACCTACCCAGGGTAGGGGGTCAGGGGAAGGCCAGGGTGAGGCTGCACAGCTTCTGACACCAGCGTGGAGGAGGGCTGACTCAGGGCAGTGGCCGCACAGGGCACAGCCAGGCTCTGCTGGCCCCCCCACGGTCTGAGGAGGAGCTGCTGGACCCCCTTACAGGAGAGTCTGGGCTCAGGAACACAGAGCAGGCTGCCACATGCTGCCTGGCTCCATGGGCCAGTTACTTAATGAGCTGTTCCATTACTCAGTCATTAAGCACACTGAGACCCCCACCCCTGAGCCCCAGTTACTTCTGCAACCCGGGAATGAGGTAGCCTTGCTGACGTGGTGAGGACTGAATGTGTGCAGAAGGCCTAGCCAGGCACCTGGTGGGTCTGTAGAAGGCACTGGGTGACCAGGCAGTGAGGAGGCAACTGACCCTTATGCCACCTGATGATCCCTCCTGAAGGTCCAGTCCAGCACCCACCTCTAGAATCTTCCCCGACATACCGCCTTCCAAGCCCTTTCTTCACCCCTCTCTGAGGTGCCCTCGAGTCAAGGTGGGATGACTACCAAGGCCGCTCCCTGCCCGGGGTGCACCTTCACCTCTCACTGTGCGCCATGACTTGGATGAGGCAGGAAAACCTGCCCTTTTTACCCCCTGGGGTCACGGGGGTGGGTCACAATCCGAGATGTCTCACCGTCAATCACGGGCTGGGCCCAGGACCATCTCCCCCTCAGCCTCCTGGCTGGGGGAGCTGGTGGGGAAGATTTTCCAGGGAGTGGGTGGCCTGACCAGGTTGCTTACCCTGGTCACTTCTAAATCCGCCTGGTTTAATGACAGTCATTGTCAAGTTTTCTCAGAGAAAGCCTTTTTAGCCAAGAGATGGGAGAAGAATGTAGCCATTAACTGAAATGTGTTTCTCTTCCTAGTTTCTAGGGCCCTAGATTCTCTCCCATTGACAGTGTGGCTTGGTTTGTTGGGGGCATGGACAAGTCCCTCCTCCTCTTGGGACCCCAGACACCTTTCTGGGGTACTTGAGCTGAAAGTTGGGTCCTACTGGAGGCCACTGGCAACGTGGAAGAGCACAGAAGCTTCCCTGAAGTCAGGGGAGGACTAGGTGGGCACAGCTAAGTCTTGGGGTCCCTGGAAGGGGATCTCCCTCTCTGGGAGGCGGGTGGTGCTGCCCCTGGCTGGTGAATAAGTCCCAGGCCTGCCCCTCCCTGCTCATGCCACAGCCTGGCCTGACCTGCATGCTGCCCTCAGCTTGGTGGAGCTGCCGGGCCTTTGTCTCTGTAGGTTCCTGGCTTCATCCTCACACCTGATCAGTGAGCCGAGATGACTCCCTCAGCAAACAGGGCACACCCTCCTTCTCCTGGAGACTGTCCATGCAGGGTGCTACATCTGCCAGGGGAGAGGCCATTCATGTGTGCGTGGAGGTTTGTAAGAAAGACCCCTCTCACTTCACATGGACAACAGTCTGGGCTGTGGTCTCTAGTTGGGTCCTTGGAGAGGGTGTGTGTCACTGCTTCATCCAGCATTTGGAAAAGAGTTTTTCCTCCCTGGACAGTTCCTGCCCGGAAGGGCATCCTCAGCTTCTGGAGAGGAGAAGGGTGATGGACGGCATGAATGAGAATGAGTTGTTTTTGCTCCAGGCTGATGCCCCTGGGAAGCTGTCTTAGGAGATTCCTCCAAGTCCCTTGGTTGTGCTGGGGCCTGCGTACACGCAGGAGGTTAGATAAGGTGACCTGTTGGCCGGCTGAACCTGGTGTCTGATCTCAGAATGAGCATTTCGCCAGGGAGCCAGGCCCGGGCCCCGTTGCAGAAGGACTCCCCCTGCAGGCAGCCACACCGCTGTGCAGCCCAGGACTCGGAGGTTCCCGTGAAACAGAATCATGGCACTCTTGCTCAAATCTTGCTCATGGCAGGAGGAGCAAAACCCAAACTGGAGAGAGTGGATATACTGTTTTCAAGTGTAAGGTTTTCTCCTATAAAATTTAATTAACCTTTCGCACCCATTATGTCTTCATCCCTGGAAAGCCCTTGCAGATGCCAAAATTTTGGAACCTTTTCAAAATGTGTGAATCCAGTGAGCTGCTTTGCACTTCCACGTGGGCATTGCGGGGATTAGAACTTGGAGAGTTCCCTCGTGGGTAGGTAGTTGCATTTTCGGCTGGTAAGATCATCCCTGGTCCGTGTGCTGGAATCCAGCAGATCACTGCTCTGCTGTGCTTCCTGGACAGGCCTGGTGACAAGTGCCCAGGCCCTTGAATAGGCAAAGAGATCAGCGGCTCTGGACCTGTTTCTTAATTCTCAAAGGTCTGCATTTGCATTTTGATGAACAGCCTTCAGAATTCATACGATCTTATCTATATTATCTTGGTACCCACCTTATAAGCTGGTATTACCCGGATGATTTAAGAAACGCTTTGCATATCTTCATGATGGCTTTGGTGTATTTGATTGCCCCTGTGTGTAAATATAGCTGTGGTCCACTTATAAAGGGAGTTTCATCTGGTTGCATTAGGACAGATAGGAAAGTGAGGACAGAACAAAGCATGGGCCAGTGGGCCGTGCCAAACGCCAGGGCATCAGTTTGCTGGTGGCCAGGGTCACATTCATACAGCAAACAGATCTCAGCTCGACACATTTCAACTTGCTAGAGAGTTCTTTGGTAGTAACTGTGCTGGAAAATATGTGAGGAAGAGATTACAAGAATTAGGATTAGGAGATTAGGAGTTTATTTAAGGCAGAATTTAGTACCACTGTAAGGCTATTGTGTCTATGGAGTTATGAAGTAATCCCTCATTAAAATCAGGGCTGCAGGCTTATGTGCAGGGCTTTGGCTTTGTATGAAAGCTGGTTATCCTTGCAAACAAAACTTTGAAGTTATTAGTGCCACTTTGTTTGCACACATCTGTTTGCAGGCATTCACTCTCTGTGTTGATATTAATTAAATCAAAATACAGAAACAGAACTGGCCTGGGGCCACATCTTTCTACTGTTAAACCCATTCTTGGCAATTTAACTTTAGCAAAACATATCATCTCATTTTGTTGGTAGTTTTGTTTGTATCTAATTTCCAAATTTACCTTGGTGTTCTATGTGTTCAGGAGTGATAAATAGGAGGAGTGGATAGCTCTGATCTTTGTTTCTAAGTATATATTATTCTTTACCAGCATATTTATTGAGCTCCTACTGTGTGACAGGCATGTTGTGGGCACCAAAGATGTGGCAGTGAACAGATGAAATCCCTGCCCTCATGGAGTTTATAATCTAGAGAGGGAAATAGAGCCCCCCCCCCCCCAAAACCCACCCACAAACAAATGAGTAAAATATACAATATAGTATTAGGTGGAGATGAAGAAAATATAGCTGCATAAGGGGAGAGAGCCAATGAGGAGTGACCCTTAGATAGGACAGTGAGGACAGGCCTCTCGAAGAGTTGGCATTGCTTAGAGGCCTGAGTGCAGCAAGCCGTTCTGGCTTAGGGAGCAGCCAGTCCAAACAAAGTCCCCTAAGATGAGGCTGTGGTCAGTGGGTATTGTATGATATTTTTTTAATTATGGTGAGACTGGCTGCTTTGGGCCTGGGAGCCTGTAGGAAGAAGGGGGGTAGCCTCTCAGCCTCCTGCGGGTGTGGGGCACAGGAGGACCCCAGGCCCAGACAGAGAAGCAGCGTGTGGGGCAGAAGTGTTCCCATGGGCTTGCTAGCTGAGAGGCTGAGGGATCGTGGAGGGGTTGACCATACCCCAGTCCCATAGCTGGTGCCCCAACGACATGGCTGTCCAGGGCAGTGGTTCTCAAGCTTCAGCATGTATCAGAATCACCTGGAGGGCTTGTTAAAACACAGACTGCTGGGCTCCACCCCCAGATTTCGGATGGAGGAGGTCTGGGGTGGGGCCTGAGAATGCCTTTCATCAAAGTTCCCAGGCTATGCTTTTGCCCTCCGTCCAGGCACCACACCTGGAGATCCACTGGTCTAGAGCAACCTGAAAACCACTCTGGAATCTGTGCAGAGCAACTATGAGAGAGAATGAGGGTCAGAGCCTTTAGGAAAGCATCCGTGCAGGTCGCCCAGAGGGGGTTGTCTCAGGAGAGCTCAGTGGGCCCCATTGGAGAGTTTCAGCCATGATTCTGATGTCCCCAGGTTGGCAGTGTCCCTTGCTGAACGGGGGTGCATGTGTGTGACAGACATTGCCCATGGATTGGTGAGGCCAGGCTGGTTCGTGTAGCCACTACAGCCAGGAACCTCCTGGGTCAGGGCCTGAAGCCAAAACGGGCCAGCCCCGGCCCAGGGCGATGGGCGGCCAGCACTCAGGAAGCTGGGCTGATGCTGAGAAGCAGTGGCACCTAGGTGACCGCCTAGAGACTCTCATTTCTGCCTGGAGATCCCAGGGCCCAGCAGCTCTTTTGCCCTCTTCCTGCTTCCCTGAGTCTGTACTTGTCTCAGCACATGGGTATGCGAGGCCCCTCTGCAAATGGTGTGGTACTCCGGATTCATGAGCTGCGGTCATCGGAGAGGAGTCCGTGACATCTGGCTTGATTTCCAGACTGAGGCCTTCTGCTCTTCTCGCTGGTTCAGCCTTGGGTGTGAGTTTGAGCACTGAGGGAGAAGGAAGGGGAAGGGAGGCAGGGGCTGTGCTGGGCAGTCTGGAAGCACGGAGGGCGCTGATGGGAAACAGCTGAGCCAATGGCTCTGCTCACTCAGAAAATAAATCCTGGCTTCCAAAGAAGTTGCAGAAAATTGATTTTTTGCAGCTTCAGTGGTCATCCTGGAGGATTGGGTGGGGAGGAAACTGGGTCCGTTTCTCCTCTGCCTGTGCTGCGGGTCAGGTGTTGAGCGGGCTCTCCTGGGGGCAGAGAGGCCTGGGTCAGCCCTTCTCACCACGTTTTGCGCTCCCCCCCACCCGGTGCACACGGAAGGGGCTGAGGGCCCAACTCCCTCAGTGGTTCAGCTGCCTCTCGACTGCCGCTTGCTTTTCTGGTCTGCTATCATGGATGTGAAAGGTTGCATGTGTTCATGCAACGGAGCTGGAATTAAAGTCTTTTTTATAGGGAAGCAGCTCTGGGTCTTTGGTGCCTGGTACCTGGTGAGGCAGGGCCAGTGGGCGCCTTGGGGAGCTTAGACTCTCGGCGTCTGTTCAGTCCCTCGGTGAGTGCTGCTTGGGTCTGAGGTAGACGTCCCCATGGGCGCCACGTGGGCCCGGCAGGGGCAGGCCTTGTCTGGGAACAGGGGCCGGCCATTGGCGCCTTTCCCTGCGTGTGTGCAGAGTACACTCTCCGCTCAGGCCCCAAGGAGCTGGAGGCTCCCACAGCCAGGGAGGGGGCCGCAGCTACAGACTGACCATTGTGGAGCTCCCGTTGGCTGTGCATGATTTCATGGAAAACTTGGCCAGAGTGCTGTGAGGCAGAGCTGTGACCCCTTGGCCCAGCGTGGGCTGCCACCACCCTCCCTTGTCTGAGTCCAGGGAGCGGAGGACATGTCTCTCTCCCAGCTCTGCCCTGCGGACTGAGCCCCCCCTGGCACCTCTGTGGCCCTCTCTGGTCCCTCCCTGCTCCTTAGCTGTCAGGAGGAACCAATCCCTTCCTCAGCGGCTGCTGTGAAAACCCGGAGACTGGACCTCAGGCATGCCACACTCTGCTCACTCATGGAGGTGGAGAATGGGATCTGCAAGGAGTCCCAGCCTTTGAGGCTTGGAATCTGGAAACGGATCACCCTTCTTGGCATTCCTCGCTGATGGTGCATATCAGTGCCCTTTGCCCCGAGCGGTGTTGCCTCACGTGGCTCGAATGTTTCCATCTTGCTGGGCTCATTGGAAGGAGCTCTAAGTGAACACTCTGCCAAAAAAATATTGAGTTCATCAGGGGGCTCTGATGCCAAAACCCCTGAAAAGGGGCAAACGTGTCTTGTTCCTCGTCTTGTTTGTAGTGGCAGCGTCTGGTGCCCACACCTGGCGGCCCTGGTGCTCGAGTGCGGGGTTGTGGTGGGGTCGTGGCGGGGAGAAGGAGGCACAGAAAGGGGAGAGTGGGCAGTTTATCAAGATAGACAGTACAGATGCTTTCTTTAGGTTAAAAAGTGAAATGGGGCCCACTTGGAAATAATAATAATGGTATGGTGATAGGGGTACGGATGTCAGTATTTCCCCCAACTTCGGCTTGATCAGTGATCAGGGCTTATATACACTGTCATTTTGCATTTGTACTATGTTTTTAGTAATCATAATTATTAAAGAATAGCTAACCTTTACAGACAGTTATCGTAGATACCACAAAGTGCTGAGTACTTTAATAATATCCATTATTGGTGAAATTGCCACAAGAGCCCTATGGGTTATCACTAATTCCATTTTGAAGTGAGGGAGGCAGAAGCTGAGAGGCTAAATATCTGGTCTAAGGTCCACTGACGCACAGCCTGGGAGTCAGCGGTTGTGGCCCTGGGTGCAGACAGACCCTGGGCTTGCCCTAAGGAGACCACCTCCTGGGTGCTGGGTCGTACCTGAATGTGGCAGGTGAGCAGGAAACATGAATATTCGGCTATAATAATGATGAGTCTGGTGATCGAGGTGGCAGTCAAGGGCTAAGGCTCTGGAGCTGGACTGGGCCCAGAGGCCCAGACTGCTGTGGGCCAGTGGGTGACCTTGGGCAAATTACTGACCTCCAGCCTTGGCTTCCTCATCCGTGCCTGCCTCAAGGGTTGTTGTGAGGGATAAATGGTTAATCCCTGTAAAGGGCCTAGAAGGATGCTGTTGATGTGTGTTGATTGTCATTCTGTCCCTGTCACGCTCTGCACAGTCTCCCAGGCCCACCCTTGGGAGGAATTCTCTGGGTTAGAGTAGGGAAACTGACAGGTAATGGATGCCCAGTAAATACTCACCGCACACAGGGATGGAATTTACCAGGTGGCTTGGAGGTCTCCTGTGGTAGTGAATCTTCTCTTAAGAGGATCCTCCCCACAGCTTCATGCCTGAGGCTGACCCCCAAGTGGGCCGGGCATGCCTCACATCCACACTGATGAGCCACTAGTCCCCTGGGCTGGCTTGGTGGGGGGGGGGGGGCACAATCTCAGCAGACCCCATGCCTGCTAGAGGCACAGGCTTCTTGGAGAGGCAAGTGGTGGCAGACACTAGCTCTCCGGCCTGCAGAGTGGGGAGTAGGGAAGCCAGCTATTCTCTCAATAGTGGGGGCTGCCCCATGTGGGTGTGTGAGCTGTGAAGCTGGCCAGGGGCTTCTGCAGGGCCTGTCAAGGTTAACAGATAGGCCTTGGCCCTCCCCTAGGAAGTCATTCAACTTCTCCCTTGACTTAGGCCATATTGTTTCAAAGCATGTGGTATAAACTACTAATCACTGGGGAATTGCTTGAATTAGCAAACTCATTTTTCCCGAGACCTGAGGTTGAACTTGACTAAGGAGTTCAGGGCTCTTTTGCAGAAATCCAATAGATCAGGAGAACTCATGTTACACCATGTTTTCAACCTTGATCAAATACACATTTTGCGTGGTGGGGCCGTCTCCACGCCTGCACACTTCCAGCTGCACCCGATCGCCCAGAACCGTGGCAGACCAGGGAAGTAGTTGGCACCAAGGCCAGGCTTTGGAGGAGCCGACCTCCTGCCTGGGTTGGAAGGTGCTTGAGAAAGTTTTCTCTCTTCTCCGCTCCCTCCTCTCCCCCAACTCCTGCCTCCCCATCCCCACTCTTCTGAAAGCTATTGCTAAGAGGAAGTGTAAAGGTTTTGCTGGAATCATCTCGGGTTCCAGTCCTGGGGCCCCATCTCAGCTGGCCTGGGTGTCCTGTCTCTGCCTGTGAAGACCTAGTGGGCCTGCCTCCCTCCACCAGGGCGCCTGCCCACAGAAGCCACCACACATGCAAAAGGCCAATAAGGAGTGGAGTCTTCTCCCAGTCATCCCACTCACTCAGTCCATGTCCAGGCCTGAGCCTAAAGCAGGAGCTCAGTGGAGGCCCAAAGATGGGTCCACACCTTCGAGAACACTGACCTGTCCTAATGCGTCAGGAAGTTTCCAGAGACATGGTCTCCATTTGTGGTACAGGCTGGAAACCATAGGAGACATCGGGTGTCAAGGCTTGGGGAAGCCAAGGCTCAGGGAGGAGTTTATACAAGAAAGGTAGCCTTCCTGGAGGAGGCTGGGTGGCATTTGAAGGCCCAAGAGGTAAGAGAACAGGTTTTGCCAGACTGATGTGGAACTTCCCAGCAGACAGCGTTGCTTCCCAAACCCCACCCCTGCCGTCGGGATACTGGGGCTTCTGTTTTTGTGAGGCAATGGGTATGTGGCCCAAACTAGTGGTTCCTAAACCTGGTCCAGCATCCTGATCGCCTGGGGAGCTTGGCGACAGTGCAGATGCGTAGCCCCATCCCAGACCTACCCAATCAGTCACCGCCAGGGGGGATCCGGAGAGTTCCGCAGAGGGTTACCATGTGGGGTCAGATCCCAGAGACCTCTCCCTACGGCATGCGTTGACTATGCTCAGCCCACTTCCTTCCCTTATAGTGACCATTGGGGATTCAAGGACATCAGTCAGTGGAGAGACTTTTGGAATGTGCACCTGTGACCCAATAGCAAACTCCCAGCTCAGCTCAGGCTGCAGGAGGCAGGTTCTGGATCATGGGGCCTCCAGGCTCCATGGGTAGGAGATGTGGGCTCAGCTCTCCCCCTGTGCTGGCCTATCTCTCCCTGATGGCTTCTGTCTCCTGAAGGGAGGGAGAGCTGGAGGCTGCCAGCTTTGGAAAATGTCATACTTCTCACCTGTACTTGCTGCTGTGTTGCAGCTTCCTTGCGACATCCTCACTCCAAGTTCCAGGGTAGGGAAGCAGAATGGCTATGGATTGTCCCCTCAAGGCAGGTGGGAGCCAGATAATACAAAACAGGGCTGTCAGCGGGCCAGGGGTGGGGCTGGGAAGATCACGTTCATGATCAGCACGGGGAGTCTCTGTGTGCTGGGGCAGAATCTTCTGGGAGACAATCCTAGCAGAAGCATGTCCACCAGGAGAGCTAGGTGGACAGTCATGGTCTCCATGGGCAGGCAGGAAACTGAGGGTTAGGAAGGGCACCCCACTGGAGATTGACAAGCTGGGGTCTTCATTTCCATTTTGTGTGTTGAGGTCAGAGACTCCAGAGGGGGCACAGAGGGAGTCCTGGACTTTCTCACGGCCCCAGGTATGGCTCCTTCCTGGCATCTCAGAGCATCAGGTGCTGGGAAAGTAATAGTTGGCTGGGGATCACTTGGCTGTTTTGGTCTTCTTGTGTTGGAGAACTTTCATAACAGAATCTCTTGAGCTGAGCTCCCCTGTGACATTGGGTACAAGGTGTTGGGTGAGCTTTCCTGGGGAGGGGATCCATACCTTTATTAGATCCTCCAAGGGGCCCCTGCATGCAGTGTGTGAAGACCCACTGCTTCCTGAAACTTTAGTTCAACCAATTTCTTGTGTCTTCAACTATGGTGAGAGCTGTGAGCAGATGGCCTTGCTTCGTTTCATCCAAGGAGCACAGAGGTGTCCTCAGAGTGTCCGTGCTTCCTGGTCACTCTCCTGGTGGCAACTGCTGCCACAGGCACATCCCAGGGAGGTCGCGCCCAGGAAAGGGGGTGCAAGCTGAGCGCACAGAGGCTCTGTGTGTGTGTGTGTGTGTGTGTGTGTGTGTGTGCCAGGAGAGGACTCCCTGTGCTCCCTTCTGCTGGGTTGGCACGTGGCTTGGAAGAGCACTTAGACCCGGGGTCCAGGAGCATTTTTTTGCTGCCTTCTTCTTGTTCTTCCAAAAGGGCCCCTCTGGGGCCTGGGGAGCCATGTGAGCTTCCTGGAACGTGCGCCCGTGGGGTAAGGGTCCTCCATCAGTTTTGTGCTTCTTCGGGGGTCATGATGGCTCAAAGTGGCTGAGGCCCATGACTGACGTGTTCCCTTTGGGGCTTCCTGGCTGGGTCAGAGCCAAGTCTCCTGGCTTTAAGGGGGTTCTCAGGAAAGATCAGAGCCAGCGTGAATACTGCTGCTCCCTCTCCTGAGCAGCGGTCATACAAGGTATTAGTTATGTGCCAAAGCGTTTCTGATGGAGACATGCCAATGCCCCTGGTTGGAATGCTAGAAAACATTCATCCTGGTGGGGATGTAGGTGCTGACAGTGGGCGCCCTCACCCGTCGGCAGCCTGAGCTCCACATGGACATGTGTGTACTATTTATGCAGCTAATAGGTTTCTTTACAGAGGGTGACATTTACATGCTATAAAAAGTCCATTAACTGAATTTAAGCTTCTCCAGAGATCTCGGGGCCTAATCTGTATTTGGCATGTCACATGGAAGGGACTAGAGACCCAAAGGACTCTTTCTGCTAGGCCTTTACTGGGATTGGAGACATGAGCTGTGTTGAATGAGTGGGTAGGTGAATGAATGCATGAGGTGTGTGTGAATGAGTGAGAAAATGACATCATTGGGGCCAAGCATTTGTCTTTTAAGATTTGTGAATAAATTTAGGCTATTTTTAGATGACTATTAAGTAAACAGGCTTATCTTTTTAATGCCAAGTGGCATAGTCAAAATTCTCCATGGAAACAAGGCAGCTTTGTTATTTTTGAAGATCAAAATATTTTAAAATACTGTTCCCTGTTTTTAAATAGACTGTACAGGAAGTGTTTTTGTTTTTGTTTTTTAGCTAGACTTCACCAGGTTGACAATAGTAGCTTACTTTTTCCCACTGCTATGTTCTAAGTCTGATCTTAGGACTGTCTCTGCCTTCAGGCAGGGCCCTTTGGCCCATCTCCTGCCCTGTGAAGGTCAGTCAAGTCCCCAAGCCGCAGGTGGGCACCAGTTTGTTTGAAGGAAGGTCTGTGCTCCTCGTCCTGGGCCACAGCACAGCTTGAATGCCTTGAAGAGCCCTTGGTACAGAAGCTTTCTCTGATCACCCCGTCTTTCTGGACCTTCTGTAGATTATGTGCCCTATGGGTCTTGATTACCTGACAATAATCAAACTGTGAGATCCCAGGGGCCAGGCATGGACCCCTTATTTCTGCAGCCTTTTTCTAACCCATTACTGGACATGTAGAAAATACTCATTGCTTGAGTGCCTGGTGGTGTAGTCCCAAACAGCACAATTTGAAGTGGTGGGAAGCCATAAAATGGTACCTTCCATCCTGGGAGGCAGGTGCCATGGGAAAAACAAGCTTCAGAACCAGAGGATCCTGAGCTTGAATCCTGGCTCTACCCCTCACTATGTATGAGCTTGGTCAAGGGACATGACTCTTCAGAGACCTAGTTTGCTTACCTGTGAAATGAAGATGATGATATCCAAACCTCATCGTTGTTTTGAGGGCTTTGTGCAAATAATGATCGTCGGGTCCCATGCTAAGTCTAGGTACGTGAGAGCGAAACCCAAGCAGCCCGGGTTTGGAGCCTGGCATTACCCCTGGGTGAGACTGCAGCTCAAAGCGACCAAGTGACTCGCTGGTTTCCTGTGTAGGTGGTGTGCCCTCAGCCCTTTCCTAGTGATGCCCACATCCCAGGCCTGGAGCTGAGCCTGTGATCTTGTGATTGGTTTTCTGTTTGTCAGGCAGGCCGCCCAGCAGGGGGTAGTTTGCCGTGTGGACTGTGGGCACTGCCTGCTTCCTGTGTCCATGTCGGATCTGCAGTGATTTCAAGACCATCTTCCCAGCCAGGGTTTGAGGGATTTGGAGCAGAAGGGCCGTAGCCAGCACCCCTTTCCAGGCAGGCCCCAGAACCCATCCCTCTTCTTGATTGCTAGCAGGCCTCAGGACTGGCCAGGCTAGGGAGTGCAGCTCGGCCCGGCCCTGACCTCAGGCCCTGAGCCCCCGGGGTGCCCTGCTTGTCATCCGCAGCCCCGTCAGGGCCGATCGCTGGGCCCAGGGGCTGCCCTGTGTTCCTCTGAGTCCCCGGCAGAGCGCACCGAGTTATGTAATGCTGCTGAGCCAACATTTATGAGTCGCAGCCAATTTGCCGGCCTCGAGTTACACTGTGCAGATGCTCTGCGTTACGGTTGGCTTTTGTCTCGGAGGCCGTAAGCAGATAGCATAACTCCGCTTACCATTAGACGTTTCGCAAATCATCTGGGCTCGAGCGTGCCGCAGCCAGACAGTTCATTTATGCTGTGAATGGTATGATTTGTAAAGTAATAAATTTCCCGTCTCTCTGCCAGCAATAAAGTAGAGCAAGCAGGCAAGGCCAAAGCCCTCCAAAAATACACTGGCTCCCAGCGAGACCTGGAAGAGAGCTCTGTCAGGTTCTGTCTCTCTCTGTTCCTGCCTTCACTGGAGTCTGGGAAATCAGGTTTGGGCCATAAATCCCCTCTACCGTCTGGGTGACTCTGGGCCCCGGCATGGACCTGTTATAAGCATGTGTAATTGGCCCTACCATGACACATTTGTCACTTCCTGAACCCTTTTCAGTTCCTGCATTAAAGGGAAGGGGTGACAGACATCACTCAGACTGGAGGGATGGAAAGTCGCCGACCAACCCTCCCTCTCTGTGGCTGTCCGTGTGCCTGGGGCCGAGGCAAGGCTGTTTGTCCGGGACAGTTGGTGGTAGACGGTCCTGGGGGATGGGCTAGTGGGGGCTTCTTTCAGCCTTCCGTGACGGTTGTGGGGGCGTTGCCTGCCCACTGCACAGGGTTCTCTGTTGTGAAGGTGGCTGCTCTAGGTGGAATGTCAAGGACAGAAATGAATGAGCCTTAAAATGTCTGGACCCCAATTTCCTTCTTGGAGGAGGGTCAGTGGATGGTGGGCACCTGTGATTAGCATCACTTCCACCAAAGTAGGAGTTCTCAAGGAGACCCCTGAGCTGCAGCCCAAAGTGTCAGCTGGGGCCTGGAACCCCAAAGTGCAAGTGGGAGGCTCGGAGTCCTCATTTTCCACCGGCTCAGTCTTCCCACCCTGTAGAGTGCCTTCGGCACAGCGAGTTCCGGCTCCATCTCTGACCTCTGTTGTGGTGATGGTGAGGCCCCGCTCAGCTCCAGGCTCTTCCGGTCCGTGATGTGACTCTGCGGGGAAGGTGGGCTGGGAGTGGCCGGCCGGCGTGCGAGCCTGCTCATGCTCTGCTCTCATGCCCTCACCTGCCCGTTTTCCCTCCTTTCCCCTCTTTCTTCTTCCTCCTCCTCCTCCTCCTCCTTTTCTGCCACCGCCTCCACTTGTCCCACTTTTGATAGTTGCTGTTGTAAAATCCCATTTTAAAATTAAGTAACATTTAGGAACGAGTGCAGAGAAAGGATGTCATGGGCAGTGCCATCCCCCAAATGCTGTCCAGGTGACTGTTTGGCTGTGTTTCAAAACTTCCAGGCTAAGGTTTTTCACTCTGGTCTTTGGTAGCCTGGAAAGGGACACTGATCCCTTCGGTTGGGGCAGCACTGCTGCCACCTGAGGGCCCACCGGGCCTTCACAGAATTCTTTGTCTTGGGACAGGGGAGTAGATACGTGCAGAAGCACACACAGCTGTTCATGCAGAAGGCCGGAGGAGAGTTGGCTGTTGATACAGTTGCTCCCTCAAGTCAGAGGCCACCCTTGGAGGTGGGCTCGTGGGAGCATGGGGAGGAGGCAAGGTGCCGAGTACATCCCCCCGGGCCTCTGTGGTCCTGCTGTCTACACCACGGCCCCTCCACCACTGGTCGCTGCCCTGCATCTCCTTCCAGCTTAGGTCGGGTCCCCTCAGCTGTGGCACCCACTGCATGCTGACCTCGGCCCATTTGCCTCACCTCTCTAAGCCTCGGTTTGCGCTGAGGTAGGGTGACTGTCCCTGCTGTGTGGGGTTGTTGAAACGATTATGGAGATGGTCCGGCACACAGAGGGTTTCAGCAGATGTCGACCAGCAGGATGCATTCGATGCCTGTGCTGGGCACAGGGCCAGCTCGTCACTCAATCCTGGGAGGGTGCCCCCGTGTTCTAGTGCATGTGAACACCCGCCTCCCCTGCCTCCCTGGGGCTATGTGCAGCCCTCAGGGGATGCTTCCAGTTCCGGGATGAAAGCTGAGTCCAGGGAGGTCGGGGAAGTAGGAGAGGGTTAAACGGGAAGCCTCGAGCGTGGCTGGGATGAGCCAGTCAGGGGTGCACGCTGCTCAGCGCAGTCGTCACCTCTTTGGAGGGAAAGGAGGGCTGCAGGCCGAGAGCGTGGTCAGGCCCTACTGGCCAAACCCCAGGGTAGAAAAGCCACAGGGACAGAAATACTACGGATTGCCAGGAAGGATGCCCCGCATCCTGCTAGTGCTGACACTCCGGGGTGTGGGAGTCCCGGATGGAGCTGCTCTCTCCCGCTGGAGCTGCAGGCAAGCTGGCACTGCCCTGGGACTGAGCCTCGCACACCAGGAGGGTCCGTAGGGAGAGGGCCCCCTGGTTTCTGTAAGATGTCACAGACCACTCCCCTCCTTCCAGTGTGACGGCAAATGCTTGTTGAGCAGGAATGATGGGCCAGGAAACCGTGTGAGGGGTGTGATGCATGTTAGCTCTCATTGCATCCTTAGAGAAGCTCTGTGAGTCGGTATCAGAGTGGGGGAACAGGTTCAGAGAGGCTACATGATTGGCCTAAATTTTCCCAGCTAGAAAGAAATAGAAACGGGGTTCCAGTCACGTCGGAAACTTCCACTAGAACATGGGCTCTGTGAGGGCAGAGCCTGGGCCAGTCCTCTTCTCGGCTCACTGCCCTGGTGTGCCGCAAGCTGCCTGGAGCGCGGACTGAGCGCGTGAGCCAGTAAGTGCCTAGATGGGTGCAGGTCTGCACGTTCTGAGCCCACCCTGGGGTCTCTGGCACGCTACCTGGCCAGCTCTCTCTGCTCTCGTGCCTTGCCTGGGAAGTTCTGCTTGGTGGGGAGAGACCTTAGGCTAAGAACACCCTCCCCTGAACTCTTGGGACTCTTTAGGTACTGAAGAAACTATTGAGTCACGGGTTTTCCTTGGGTTTTGATGATTGGTGATTCATGTTTGTGAGGAAGGGAAGAGAGTGACTCATGCTGATTTAATAAGCCTATGGATATTTTCAAGAAGCGGCTGATAAATCGCCGGCTGGCAGCCCACTCCCCCATAGCTGCCAGCCCCAAGTGCTCAGAAATCACCAAGTTAAACAAGGCAGCAGAAAATTCAATCTCCTGAGCATAATTTTCCTTATTTGAGCTAATAGCATGAGGCGCCTTTCTTCTGGCATTGTGAGGTGCACCAGGGGTCCTGTGGGAGAAGGAAAGCAAATGCTTCACATTCAGCAAGTTCCTGAGGGTTTGAACTTGTGATAAGAGCTGTTCGGACCTCCCAAGGTTTCCCTTGTGTCCTTGGAACCCCTGGCAGAGCCGCTGGGGTGCCCGCCCTGTGCCCAGCACCCAAATGACGAGGTAATGTGAGCGAGGCCCGTTCTCTGTGGGATAATGAGAACAAGGCCGACAGCAGTGGCCCAGGCCTCTCTGGGTCATGTTGGGACCCACACGCCTCAGTCAGGCCTGCTGAGCTCAGGTTACTCGTGATAAACAGTGGAGGTGAAATGGGGCAGCCCTGAGGAGCGGGCCAAGGCGGCAGGGTATGCTTCACTTCAGATGGTTCTTTGGCAACCCCGGGATTCCTGACATCTAGCAGGTATTGACATGGGGTTAATTCTCTTAGCTCGTGGTTCCGTGCTGATTCCCCATGTATTTCTACCCCAGAGAGCTCAGGCAAGTGGGCTGGAGAAAACAGAGCTGCATTGTGTCTGCGTCTGTGCAGGATCCAGTTACTGCGGGCAGCCTCTCACCTAGGAGCTCAGAGCTCTCTCAGAAGCCCATGCAGTCCGAAAGGGGGCATGGGGATGGACAGGCCTCTGGAAACAGGTGTGCCCACTCAGATTTGGGAGACAACTGAAATCTGGTCTCCTTTCTGTAAATTCTTTGGTGTTCCCTCTCCATGTTTACTGAGCCTCTAGTGGTAAGTTAAGCTCAGGGCTGGGTCCAGCCAAAGGAATGTATTCTGCCTTTGTGAGTCTAGTACTTGGTTCAGTGCAACCCCTCTCTACCCTTCTGCTCCTATTCATCTGGCCATCCAAAAAATATTGACTAAGTCTGATAATGTATATAAAGGATTTAGCATCATGTCCAGGTCAGTAAGTATTAGTTTTTATTATCATAATTAATATTATTCCTGTTTCTTAACATCTTTTGCATGCCAGGCAAAAAAGTGAATAATGGTACAAATTGGCGAATGTGCTATGCGACAGCTGGAAATCATCGAGACAGGCTAGCCTCCCCACTGATGCTGTAGATGGGTGTATGGAGGCCCAGAGAGAGGCAGAGCCAGACTGATGTCAGCTCACAGTGAGGGGGCAGCTAAGCCAAGCCTAGAACCCAGGGCTCCTGCTGGGGCACACAGCTGTCACACTGGGATGAGGTGTTCTGAGGAGGCTTCCCAGAGAGGGTAGGTTTTGAGATGAGCCCTTGGAATGAGAGGAGAAGAGAGGGGGTAGAGTCAAGTCTGGTTCAGCCCCATGTGGAGGAGGGGGTCACCCACAGTGAAGGGCTGCGGAGTGGGAGGGGCATCCCAGGCTTCTCTGGAGAATCATTTGAGGGGCCGCAGAAGGCCTCCTTGCCCCCAGACCATTCTCTCTGTTACCCCTAGCAGCTGCTTCTTTCTCACCTGGGGCTCTGGGCTCGAAGCGTGGTCTGCTTGCCTGCCTCTGTGCTCATGCTCGGTGGAACTCAGGGGTCCAGGCTGGAAGTCACAGGCCAGGAGTGGATGCCAAATGCATCTCCTCTGGGAGAAGAAACACATTCAGTCATGATTTGCCATTAACCCCTCCTATTTGTTTCCTAGGACCGCTGTAGCAAATTCCCGCCAACCTGGTGCCTTAAAACAACCGCGATTTATTCTCTCCTGGTTCGGGAGGCCAGAAGTTCAAAATCCAGCTGTTCTCAGGGTTGCTCCCCCTGGAGGCTCTCTTGTTTCATGCCTCACTTGCAGCTTCTGGTGACCGCTGGCAACCCTGGGCTTTCCTTGGCTTGCAGCTATGTAATTCCAGTTTCTGCCTCCATCTTCGTGTGGCCTTCTCTTCTGTCTGCATCTTCTCTTCTTTTAAAGACACTTATCAGTGGATTTGGGGCCCACTGATTAATCCAGGAGAGCTTTCTTTAATTACCCCTGCAAAGACCGTTTTCCCAGATAAGTTCACACTCACAGATTCCAGGAGGACGTATCTTTTGGAGGGCCACCATTCTATCCGTATAACCCTAGAGTACCATGAAGTATGGCTCTAGAGATGGGTCACGAGGTAACAGAAAGGTGAAGTTCAGTCTGGTTGAGACGCTGTCCTGGGGGTGTGAGGAAAATTTCCAGAAGTGTGTGGGCCTTGGATATAGGGTTGTTTTCTGACTCTGAAGAGTCTGGTCCAGCTTAGGTGTGATGATCAGGGGCATGTGGGCACCCAAATGGGCTTGTTGGCAGAATCCACAGTGTTGGGGGTGGACCATGGTGCCCGCAGCCTTGCTCCTGGAATGGTCCAGAGCGGTGCTGTCGTCCCATAGCACGCTTTGCGATGATGGAAATGTTCTTTAATATAGGAGCCACATGCGTCTATTGAGCTTTCAAAATGTAGCTAGTGTAACTAAAAGGCTAGATTTTTACTCCTGTTTGCTTTTAATAACGTATTTGAACATCAGTAGACCTAGGTGGCTAGTGGCCACCCAAGTGGCCAGCACAGCTCAATGATGTCTTGATTTGACTCTTTCCCCTTGTCTGTTCTTCAGTTCACTATCAAACATATATTTCATCATAAAGAGCTTAAATTACTCTTTTGCTTTTTCATGGGTGTAATGCTTAAAGTTTTAACTTTTGGTGGAGAGACAGAGACCAGGTGGAATTGACTGGTTTTAGACACAGTGCGAGAAAGCGTGGCATACTCTTTGAATAAAATGGAGGAGTGTTTTGCTACTGACACTCCTGTAGCTGAGAGTTGCCTGGTAGTTAAGCTGGAGGAGCAGCCAGAGAGGCCATGTGAAATCTACACTCGCTGGCAGTGCAGAGCATGGCTGGTCAGGTTTCTTCGAGCCAGAAGGAAGGGGTGAGAGCCCACGTCTATCTTCTGGCCTGTGTTTGGGAATCTATGAGTTTGAGGTTCTCTGCTCTTTTTCATGGCTTCTGGAAAGCCACATATAAAAATTGGGTCTCATAAAGCTATTTCCCCCAAGTTATTCCATGTTTTCCTGCTTCCCAGATGGATACTGCACGTTGTCTAACTTTGGAGTAAAGATATCTATTTTTACACACTCTTTAGACATGTTCTTAAGCAGCACTTCATTTATTTATGCATTTGCATGTTTTTGAACCTTCTAGATGAGAAATAAAGTGTTTTCCTGAGAGTGGAAAACCTTAAAGGAGGGCAGCTCCTGGGTGACAGGGTCTGCATCGGCTGGACATAAGTGGGCTTTCGGCTCGTCTTCCCTCCTTCTCTGGGCTTCTTTCTGGCATGTGCTAATCAGACCCGGTGGCTCCGGGGCCTGAAGCTTGGGTCTGCTTGCCTGCCTCTGGGCTCATGCTAGCGGGAGCCCATGGGCTAGTCTAGAGGTCACAGGCTAGGCAGGACGAAGGTACTGCAGGCAGATCAGCCTGTTTCAGATGGGGAGCTGTGGCAGCAGGCTAGTGCTCAGGGTTATGCTAACACTGCACTGTGTACATGTAAGACACAAATGAGGGATTTAGAGGGAAGGAGGCCGGTGAGTGTTGCTAGGCAACCTTTCAGCTGGGTCTGGAGGTAACATAATCTCTGGCAGCAGCCTGGTAGGAGGGCCTCCTAAGGACAAAGCTGAGCTTCAGAAACAGCATCTTCTGTGCCTCCACCCGCCTGGCCACCTCTAGGAGGGGCGGAAAAGGTCAGCAGAACCGTGTGGTTATATAAGCTGCCTGGGTGACTGATACATCCATGGACTCTTTATTTGTGATGTCCTCTTTTCCTTATGTATTTATTTTTATCGTGTACAGAAGAGGATCTGAGGTGGTTCAGAAAGACAGATGCTATAGCAGGATAAACATTAAATAAGAAACTGGGGCAAAGAGAGAGTAAGGGTAAGAAAACAGGTGTGACTGGTCGTCCAGCAAGTGTTTATTGAGTAGTGACCATTGCCTGGCTCGGTGGATAGAGCACTGAATAAAACAGCCACGGGTCCTGCTTTCCTGGGGCTTACCATGTCATCTGAGAGGTGGAGAAAGAAAAGGCCATGGGCCCAGTGCTCTCTTTGGGGGTAGGCTGCAAATGAGTGCCAGAGCGTCCTTAGTAGTCAAAGCATGAGGGGAACACAATTCGGAGGGGCTGGCTGTGTTCACGGTGTTGTGTTTGTGACAAGATAGCAATAGTGGTGAGCTCCATCTTCCTGTCCTGGACATGAAGACCAGGGACCAGGGTCCCTCTGTCCCTGTGGAGACCCCTGTTGCCCCCCACTTCACTGCCAGCCTCAGCTCAGGTGCCAGGCTAGTGGCTGGGTGCAGACAGGCCAGATGTCCTGGCTGGCTGCCCACAAGTGAGGGGCTTGAGTGCCTTGGGCCCAGCGAGATCTAGAGCTCTCCCTGCACCCTCACATCCCATGTTGTAGGCTGGACTGTTCCCTTCCCCCAGAGTGCCATTGATCTCCATTATTGTCACTGTCCTCTCTCCTTACTTATTTAGGGCTCTACATAGTTTTTAATGTGCCTTTTACTGGCAGCATCTCATATGATTCTCCCAGCAACACTTGTGAGCTCGCCGTGATGTTAGCCATTTCATCACAAATGGTAGCAGAAGCATGGCAGGGCTACGCAGTTTGCCCGAGGTCCCACAGCTTCATGACTCCACTGTGGCTCCTATCCTTGGTCCCCTCTGATTTGGTATTCATTATTAGGCTTTCTATAGTGGAAGTCCGGGTTGCTTATAGATCATGGAGGAACCTGATCCTCCAGTCCCTGGTATCTCTTTGCAAACTTCATCACCCTCTTCCATAGCAGGCCAGGATCTTCCCTTCATCCCATGGAGGCAGATATTGGCATCTGGGAATCCATCCTCCCAAGGCAGCCTTTTTGTTTGTAATTTAATTGTTCATTCATTCATTCATCCATTCAACAAACATTTCTTGAGCATGCCAGGTACTGTGTGTTAACCATGCATCATCCCTGCCCTCAAGGTGCTCAAAGTTTAGTTGTGAGAAGGATTGGTACATGTGAGATTAGGGTGCAGACTGAGACAGGTATGTGTATAAATTAGAGTGCTAATCATTAGCATAAATAAAACACAAACAGGTAGATTTGTCCAGGGGGGTCCCAGAACTCCCCTCATCCTGACCACCCTCCATAGGGCTCCCTCTATTTGGGCAAAGTTTGCCTTTAAATGCAAGAGTTCAGAATGCAATACACCTATACAAGTTAACCGTACAGATATGAGAAGAGTCACACCATCCTTGTTCTTGGAAGTGTACTTCAGTTAATGCAGCCTTCACTTGTAGCAGCCTAGTAGTATACCAGAGGGTGTAGGACAGGTGAGCCTGCAATGCCAGCTCCTTGTTAAGCGGTGCCTTCCCAAGTGCTTGGAGCCATGGGGCCCACTCCTCCCTGAAGAATGCTGAGGGACTCTTTCTTAAGGACACAAGGGCTAGGGCTTTGTGCATGCCCCATTAATGAACGCCGCCCGTTCTCAGGTTACACAAGCAGTTCTCTTGGATGGGTTTCAATGTTTTGATCCCCCTTTAAAGAAAGCAACCACAGCTATTCCAATTATGAATTCTGAAATACCCTTTTGCAGCCATTGGAGTGGGAGATGACTGGGCCATTGTGCTATCATTTCATGCATCTTCCAGAGATAGAGACCTGCATAAGTAAAACCATATTTCTCTTTCCCAAGATCCAAGTACCAATCCCAGGGACTGTCAGGCAGGCTCAGGAGCAGCACGTGGGGAACATTCTCAGACTTGGTAAGTGGCTGGCCTGCTGACAGAGGAGATTAAGGTGCTTTTGATCTATTTGCCCCTAATGGCAACGTCTCTAGTTTTTAAAGTGACTCAGGAAAGTCTTCCTGTGAACAGCTAAAAGAGATTGCTTCAGGAAGAGCAAGCCCTATTCTAGAGAACTTGTCTGGGACAGTACACTGCTGAACTGTAAATGTAGTTATATGAATTTGTCCTCCCAATTCCTTAAGATCATGGGCTTGGCTTTGAGATCCATTAGTTGGTGATCCACAGTGCACTGGGCGCCCCACTCCTCCCCCAGGTCAGGCTGTCCGTGGAGGCCCCCAGTAGCTCAGGGGTTCTCTCTAGACAGTCACATCTTCTCTCTGCATTTGTCCAAGGACTCAGCTTCAGGCTAGTCTGCTTAGGGCTGTTGCTCTGCTGCCAAACTCTGCCCCCTCTACGCAGTCTTGGCTCTTAGCCTGTCATGTTGGGTGGGTAGACAGGAGGGGGACTCCTTCTGAAGGCAGTAGGATGGTGTCAGAGGACTCTAGTGAGGCGAAGTGTGGGAGCGGCACTTTCTTGTGGAAGATTCCTATGGAAGAAAATGTGTGTGTGTGTATGTGTGTTGCTCTGGCTCCGGACATCTGGAGAGCTAAATGAGTTAGAGCTCAGATGCCAGATCATCAGTGTAATAAAATTTAGTTTAAGTTAACATTTAACCCTTCATGCACACTTTTATGAAATGATGGTTAAGAGTATAGACTCCAGAATCTAGACTGCTTAGGTTCAAGTCCTGGTTTTTCTGGTTGTTAGCTGGGTGGCCTTGGGCAAGTCATTTCATTTCTCTGGATTTCTCTCGACGGGAAATCAGTATCTGGTTCACAGAGTCGTGAGAAATGAGATCATGCATATATAAAATATTGCTTGCATTAAGTGCCGGGTTTCCAACAGATCTTTGTTGTTATAATTATTCTAATGTTATTCCTTCATTGATTAAGCATAAATTCTTTACCTGATTACTGTTCGTAAGTTCTATGGGCAAGGAGCTGTGAGGCTAAGGGAGAGGGGTAAGATTTCATTTCAGTAGAAAAGAATAAATGCACCAAAAGTGAACTTGTGTCTAAAAACATATAAATACATACCAAAAGAGAGAGGTTATTAGTTAATATTCATATTTAATGATAGCTTTCATCTAAGATATAAATAGCGGCAGGAGAACATTGCTTCCGCCCTAACAATAAGAATGAGCCAGACAGTTTACAGAGTCACATATTTTTAACTCTGTCAGAGAGCTGAGGACATAAGGTAACCTAATGAATTAAAATCCAAAGGTAATAGCCCCTCCTTGGAGAGCTGGGACACATGTTTGTTTCACCTGGGACAGAGCAGCAGGAGGAAAAGGTTGCCATCATAGAAGAAAGTAAGAAAAAAACAGCTGAAATGATAATGAATTTTGAAGAGCCAAGTGTAGGCTACCATTACAGTTTAGAATTCTTGAAAGCCCAGGCGCAAGAGGTGTGTGCTTACTTCCTTTTGTCCACAGGCCTCCACTGAGGTCTCACAAGAAGGACTGGGGGAAGGACGAGAGACTAGAGAACTCTGTGGTGCACGTAGGCAAGACCTGCCTGAGTCTGTAGTTAAAGTCGGAGAACCAATAAAAAACTTCCCAAACACAAACAACAACAAATGCTGGCGAGGATGTGGAGAAAAGGGAACGCCACTACACTGCTGGTGGGAATGCAAATTAGTTCAACCATTGTGGAAAGCAGTATGGAGGTTCCTCAAAAAACTCAAAATAGAAATACCATTTGACCCAGGAATTCCACTCCTAGGAATTTACCCTAAGAATGCAGCAGCCCAGTTTGAAAAAGACATATGCACCCCTATGTTTATCGCAGCACTATTTACAATAGCCAAGAAATGGAAGCAACCTAAGTGTCCATCAGTAGATGAATGGATAAAGAAGAGGTGGTACATATACACAATGGAATATTATTCAGCCATAAGAAGAAAACAAATCCTACCATTTGCAACAACATGGATGGAGCTTGAGGGTATTATGCTCAGTGAAATAAGCCAAGCCGAAAAAGACAAATATCAAATGATTTCACTCATTATGTGGAGTATAAGAACTAAGAAAAAAACTGAAGGAACAAAACAGCAGCAGACTCACAGAACCCAAGAACGGACTAATAGTTACCAAAGGGAAAGGGACTGTGGAAAATGGGTGGGAAGGGAGGGATAAGAGGGAAAAAGGGGCATTACGATTAGCAGATGTAATGTTGGGGGGCACGGGGAGGGCTGTACAACTCAGAGAAGACAAGTAGTGATTCTATAGCATCTCACTACGCTGATGGACAGTGACTGTAATGGGGTTGGTGGGGGGGACCTGATGAAGGGGGTAGTTTAATAACCATAATATTGCACATGTAATTGTAGATTAATGATACCAAAATAAATTATAAAAAAAAAACTTCCCAGTGCTCCTGATTTTTAAAGAGTTAGAGACAGAGATTATCTGCCACTGGGGAGGGCAGGGGCACTGAGAAAACCCCACTCCTGCAGCAGAGGTGCACAAGGCCTGCCTAGCACTGAGGTTAGAGCAAGAGAACTAAGAGAGAGCCTCTTGTGCTGAGAAATCCTCTTGTGTACTGCATGGGAAAGAGTCAGTGGTCATCTGCTGCTGGGCAAGGGCCAGGGACCTGCCTAAGCTCTGGTTTGTGCACTGCGTGCTGAGAGCAAGCCTCTCTGAGACCCAGGTGATACAGATCTGCCTAAATAGGTCCTCCTGAATATCAGGCTTTGCACTGAGCACCAGGTGCTGTGTACCACGAGGAGAGGGGGAGGAAGGCTGGTGAAGCCGGAGGTGATGTAGGAGAATTCAGAGAAACTCTCTGTTACATTTGCCTTTACTCTCAGTGTGGGCACCTCTAAGTATGAGGCACACTACGTATGGGATATGACACTCTACCACTAAAACAATAGGAGCCTGTAGTACAGAGTATAACTAAAGCAATAACAAAGTTCAGACCTAGCTCAACTACAGACCAGATACTAACTGAACTTCACAATTAACAGCCTGATAGAAGAGAATTCTCCATTTTGGGGAGTATGTATCTCAAGTCTGTACCATGTGACTTTCAATATAAACTCATGACATACACACCCCCAAACAAATAATGATATAACTACTTGTCAAGAGATAAAATAATCAATAGGACTGATCAAAGTTGGCCCAAATGTTGGAATTGTCAAGACAGGGAGTATAAAATAACTATGATAAATATGTTAAAGGATCTAGTGGAAAAGGTGGACAACATGTATGAATAGATGGAGAATTTCAGCAGAGGTATGGAAACTATAAAAAAAAGGATATAAATGGAAATGCTAGAAATTAAAAGCAGGATGCCAGGCAAGAAAAATTCTGTTGATGGACTTATCAGAAGATTGGATACAGGAGAGGAGAAATCAGTACACTTAAGATAGGTCAGTAGAAATGATCCAAACTGAAACCAAAAGAGAGAAAAAGAGTGAAAAAATGAACCAGAACATCTGAGTTCTATGGGACAACACCAAACAGTCTAACACACATGTAGTTAGAGCCTTAGAAGATGATGATGATGATGAAAGAGCAAAGGGAAGAAAAAATTTGAAGAGATAGGGATGAAACATTTCCCAAGATTAATGAGAAAAAAAACAACCCCAAACCCAAACAGCCATAGGTCCAAGAAGCTTGGAGAACCCCTAGCAGGATCACAGTCAGATGGCTATGAAAACAAAGGATAAAGAGAAAATATGGAAGAGAAAAGAAAAATTACACATAGAGGAAAAGTAATGAGAATGACAGTTTAACTTATCAGAAATAATAGAGCTCAGAGGACAATAGAATGTCATCTTTTGAGGGCTGGAAAGAAAAGCAAACAAAAAACTGTCAACCTAGAATTCTAGATCCATTGAAAATATATTTCAATAATGAAGACAAAATAAAGCTATTTTCATGACTGACTTAATCTTCAGAAAAGCAGGAAATGCTAAAAGGAGTTACACAGGCTGAGAGAAAATTATTTCAGATGGAAACAGTCCTAAAGGAAGGGCTTGTATGAATGAAGAACACCAGAAAGAGTGAATAGGTCTGTAAGTAAAGAGCATTTTTAATACTATAAAGATAATTGGTCATGTAAAGTAAAAATAATAGCAAAGGGACATGGGGATTTATAGTCTTTTAGAGCCAAAAATATATAACAACAAGTGTGCAAAGGGTAGGAGGGTTGTTATTGGAAACATACTCTCATTATGTTCTCAAATTGTTCATGAAGTAATAAAATATTTTTTGAAAGTTATGTGATGAATTGAAGATAAAAATTTAACCCTACTGAAATAACTAAAAACATAAATAGGTATGCCTAAAATGTCAATAGAGGAGATGAAATGAAATATTAAAAATATTTGTTTTGTCCCCAAAATTCAGGGTAGGAGTAACAGAAAACAAAGGGCATAAGAGACAAATAACAATCTAACCCAAATTTGGCATATTTAAATCAAACTATATAAATAATTAAAAGGATTAACATTCCCAATTAAAAGGCAGAGATTGTCCAGCTGGATAAAAATGCAAGACCCAATTATATGTGGATTACAAGAAACACACTTTAAACATAAAAGTTCACTAACAAGTTGAAAGAAAAATGTTAGGAAAAGATACCATGCAAACACTTTGCATGAGAAAACCAGTAAAGCTATACTAATATCAGAATGAGTAGATGCCAAGGTAATAAAAAGATAAAAGGGGCATTTTATAATAACATTAAGGGTTAATTAATCAGAAAGACCTAAAAATCTGAAATTTGTACCTAATAACAAAACTCCAAAATACATGAAACAAAAATTGACAGAACTAAAGCTGAATTGTAGCTGAAGAATTTAAAACCCTTCTCTCAGAAACTGATAGATTAAAAGATTAGTGAGTATGTGGAAGATCAATACTGCCAATACCCTGATCTATCTGACATTTATAGAACATTTCAGCCAACAAGGGCAAAAGGCACACAATTCTCAAGTGCACATGAAGCATTCCTTAATATAGGCCCTAAAATGGACATAAAAGAAGTCCTAATAAATTTCTAAGGATTGAATTTCTAAGTATTCTGAACAAAATGGAAGTAAAGTAGAAATCAGTGACAAGATGCTTATAACATTCCTCAGATATTTGGAAATTAAACAACACATGACTGAATCAAAGGAGAAATCACAAGGTAAATTAGAAAATATTTGAAATGTATTGATAATGAAAAGGTGACATCAAAATGTGTGGGATGCACAAATTTTAAAGGGAAATGTAAAGCCTTAAATAATTATATTAGTAAATAAGAAATGTGCAAAATCACACCTTTGTTTCCACCTTAAAAGGCTAAAAGAAGTGTGCTATTTAAACCCAAATAGGAATAAAAAACAAATAATAGAGAAAATCAGCAAAGATTGAAGTTGGTTTGTAAAAAATATTTTAAAAATTGATAAACTTATAGGAAAATTGATTGTTTAGTAGATACAGAGTTTCAGTTTTGCAAGATGAAAAGTTCTGGAGATTGATTATACAAGAATATGAATATACTTAACACTTTTGAACTTCTGACTTAGAAATGGCTAAGAGGGTAAATTTTATGTTACATACTTTTTAACTTCTCCTTTAAAAAATTATTAAAAGGAAAAAGTGAGAAAACACAAATTTGTAATACCAGGAATAAAAGAAGGGACATCACTAAAGACATTAAAAGGATAATGAGATGATATTATGAACAACTTTATGTCAGTAAATTTAGTGACATGGATGAAAGGGACAACTTACTTGAAAACATAACTTGCAAAACTGACACAAGAAGAAATGGAAAACCTAAATCCTATGTTCATTAAAGAAATTGAATTTGTAATTAAACAACTTCCCACAAACAAAACCCCAGGCCCATGTAGTTTTTCTGGTGAACTCTTTCAAGCATTTAAAGAAATAACATCAATTCTACATAAATGCTTTCAGAAAATAGAATATTGAGGAACACTTTCCAATGCATTTTATGGCTCTGGCAATACTTTGATACCAAAGCCATATAAGGACATTATAAGAAAATTACAGATCAAAGTCCCTCATTAACGTAGGTGTGAAACTTAAGAAAGTACTGGCAAATGAAATTGACAGTATATAAAGAAAAGGGTAGAGTTTATCCCAGAAATGTAAAGTTGATATAATATTTTAAAACCAATCAATATAATTTACTACATTAACTAAAGGGAAAAAATCTTATTTCCATAGATGCAAAATAAGCAATGGACAAATTTCAACATCCATTTATGATAAAAACTCAGCAAACTAAGAGCAGAAGTGAGCTTTCTCAATCTGACAATATCATCTACAAAAAAAAATACTTATTGGTGAATGAATGCTTTCCTTCAGAGATTGGAGACAAAATGAGGATATCTCTCTCACAGCTTTTATTCAACATTTTACTGGAAGTCTTAGACAAGGCAATAATATAAGAGAAATAAAGGACATATAGGTTAGGAAGGAAGAAGTAAAATTGTCTTTAATTATAGATGGCATAGTTTTGTACAAAGGAACTAAACTTTTTTAAAAAAACAATAGAAGTAATGATTTATTTTGCAAAACTGGAGGATGTAACAAAGTTATGAATCCATATACTAGCAATGAACAATTAACAATTAAAAATTTGAAATAGTTATTATAGCATAAAAAGTCAAATTCTTAAGGATAAATTTAATGGAAGATGCATAAGACTGAAACTATAAAATGTTGCTGATAGAAATTTAAGATCTAAATATATGACGAGATATACTGTGTTTATGGATGGGAAGATTCAATATTATTAAAATGTCAGTTCTCCCAAGTTGATCAATCCCAGTTGAAAGCCCAGAAAACCTTTTTTTTCTTTGACAAAAACGATTCTAAATTTTATATGGAAAGTCAAAGGGCCTAGAATAACCAGTATGCACTGAGAAAGTATAACAAATTTAGAAGATGTAACATACCTTATTACAAAACTATGTAGCTGCAGTAGTCAAGACAGTGTTATTGATAAAAGGATGGATAAATAGATACATGTAACAAAATAAAGTCTATATGTAGACTCACAGATATGATCCAATGATTTTTGACAAGCGTGTCAAGGAAGTTCAATAGGGAAAGAAAATCTCTTCAACAAATGGTTTGGGAACAATTGGATATCCATTAAAAAAAAATCTTGGCTCTTACCTTTAACTGTATATAAAAGTCAGTTCAGTATGGGTCACTGGCCTATTGACCTAAACATAAAAGCTAAAGCAATAAAATTACAAGAGAAAAATAGAATGTTTTTGCAACCTTGGGGTAGGCCAAGATTTCTTAGGTCAAAGAAAGCATGGGCCATAAAAGCAAAACTTGATAAATTGGATTTTATCAAAATTAAACGTTTATGTACATCAGAAGACACTACTAAGAAAATGAACAGGTGAACACATATGTTAAGCCATTGCTAACACCTATGTCTGACAAAAGTCTTATATATCCAGAATATATAAAAACTCCTACAACTCAAAAATAAGAAGATAAACTGGCAAAAGAGCTTGAGTAGAAACTTCACTAAAGAGATAAACAAATGACCAGTAACACATGGAAAAGTGTTCAGCAGCACTTGGCATCAGGGATATGCAAACTAAAATTGCAGTGAGTTAGCACTACTTATTCACTAAAAGTGTTAAAGTGAAAAAACGGACAATGTGAAATGTGGGAGAGAATGTGGAGGAACTGAAACTTTTTATGCATTGCTGGTGGGTATTAAAATGCTGTAACCACTTTGGAAAACTGACTCTTCCTTAAAAAGTTAAGAGTACAGTTACCCTATGAACCAGCAATTCCACTCCTAGGTGTTTACCTGAGAGAAGTGAAAATATATTTTCACAAAAATTCTTGCATAAGAATGTTCATAACAGCCTTATTTATAAAATTCTGAGACTGGAAAACAGGTGTCCATCAGTGAAGAATGAATGGATAAATACACTATGATAGTCATATGACAGAACACCAAACATTAACACATGAAATATGAATGGGTCTCTCTCAAAAATTATGAGTGAATGAGGCTGGATATGAAAATGTGCATACTAAGTGATCCATTTATAAGAAATTCTTGAGTGGAGAAAACTAACCTATGGTGATAGAAATCATATTAGTGGTTGATTATGGGATTGGAAAATTGAGCAAAGACTTGGGGAAGTTTATGGGTGAGGGAAATGTTCTGTGTCTTCATATATTCATCAGAACTGAGTATTTCACTTTATATAAATTACATCACAATAAAAAAATGTGGGATAAAAAAATCATTTTCTTTCCATGGACTTCAACTTAACAGATTTGAAGGTATTATGTTTAAAATAACCCAGTAATATAAATATTATGATGGTAAAGTGCAATGATAAAATTACTGGAAACCTAACTTAAAGTATTTAATGAGAGCTACATACTTTAAACCTGTTCTCCTGCAGTACCTCTCCTCAAACCCAAATCTACCTGTTCAGCCTAAACTTCGGGGTAGGCTGGGGAGCAGGTAAGACGCAGCCCCTGCCTACCTTATAAATGGGCAGTGTCCACAGATATGAGCTTCAGGGGTTTCTGTTAATTACCTGCTTCTGAAGCTGGAGTTCAGGAAATGCTGTTGGGCAGACTTCAAAAGCTGGAGTAATGTTGGTTATCTCTTTGAGGAACCCAGTTTACGCCCTCTCCCACCCAATCTGTGACATCAAAGACTGGGTTTCATGGCAAAATTGTCTGGCACAATGGCGTCAGGCGGACTCCCCTTGGGAAGGGTTTGGAAAACAGTGATGACTCCGAGGGTGGCCAGGGGGACCTGGCTCACATGGGAACGAGGTCCAGAGGCCTTGGTGATATGGAAGTGGGTCTCTGCCGATATTTGGGGCTCAGCCCTCCAGCCTGCTTGTGCAGACAAAGCTCTCAACTAGGCCAGGCCAGAGAGGGGAGGGTTTATTTGCTTGCTTGACTTTTTTTTTTTTTCAGTCGCTGGTAATAGTTTTAACTGAGCAGGAAATAAAATCACACTTGTTTCCTGAATTGAGAGGGCATGACTGGCAAGGGTCAGCTTTGATTCTAGTCTTGTCTTTCTTCATCCTTTCATTTGAGTTCAATGAGGACATGTCCCTATGGGGCTCTTAGGTGAGAGTCTATTTCTGTTTGTTCTTCTTGCCTGCATTCCTTGCTAAAATAAATACAATTTTCCTAAAATAATGTAAATATTAATTTATATAAATGTTTTTTTAAACTAAGGATGTTAGCTGAATTTATCTGTAGACAAAAATGGCATGAAGTTTGCTTCCCCGCTTGTTTCTCTCCTCCCTGGTATTAATTTTGGAAGTTAAAATTCTGAGCTGTTGCTTTCCATGCTAACAAGTCTTGTCTCACTAAATCATGCCACAGATGCAAACTTTCAGTTTAATTTGGATTTTGGTATTTTGCTTACAGAGGTAAATGAAGACCTGGCTTCGTAAATCTTTTTTGTTTTTCCACTTTTATTTTTAAATGTAGCTAGACCCAAAGTTTATGTCCGTTTAGCTGACCTTTTCAATAGTAAGAGCTGTTTTATAAGGCAGCAGAAGTGAAGGTTATCAGCAAGACTGGGTAATGTAAAGTATTTATGAATGAATGTGCAAAACCCAATCTGGGGGTGTAAAATGTGGGGCTGTACTCAGGCAGAACTGCTTGTGACTTGAGCTGTCTTTGCAGTAAAGCATAATTCATGCTGCTGTTAGCCCTTAAAACAGGAAATAATATACCCATTTAACTTAATCACAATTTATATTACATGTGCATATTTCTAAACAAATGTTGTAGATGGAGAGTTTGGTAGCAATAATATTTATGAATTACACTTTTAGTTAGCAAAGGAAATGTGTGACCTCTTACATTTGGTTTGACATTTGAATTTGGTGTTCAGTGTATTTGACAGGGGTGATGGATTCTCATTAGCTCAATGTATAAACAGGAAATGCTTCCTTGGTGAACAGTTATTAATGTGGGACATCCCTGAATTTGAATTTTTCATTGCTTATTCTGGTCCAGACTTTGAAACTTATTTATGTCCCTCTTAAAAAAAAAAAAGTATAAAGCAAGGTTTTGCTTTTGTATCTGGCAAACCTGAACGACCCGTGAATGGCAAGCCCTAAAAAATCTGAAAGTGGTTGAGTGGCTGGCACAGAGGTCTTAGATGCAAACAAGGAGCAGCGCTGGCTGCAGACAGCCCCCATGTGGAGTGTGCTTGCCTTAATTTTAAATAAGATAACCTGTAGGAATTAGAACATGACATGGGGGCAGATTTGAGTAAGCTCATACTTAACCTTTACCCATTCCAGGATTAAAGCAGTTCGTGCAAAACGGGACTCAGAACAGATTTGCGTGGCTTAATAGACAAATTTCTTTTTGAGTTTTCGGCACTAACTTGGTATTGTATGAAAATACCACAGAGCAGAAGCTGGAGGGAGGGTACAGGAAAGCGAGGAGAGGCACCTGGCTTCCGATGAGAATGAGGAGAAGCAAGGCCAGTGGGCCAGCACCCACCATGGGCCTGGGCCTGGGCCCGTGCCTGGCCCCTTCTGAGTAATGCTTAGAATCTAATTAGAAGTCAATTAGAAACCCGGAAAGTGAAGTTGGCAGGCCCTTACTCTGAATTTCAGGTCTTCAGAGAGACCAAGTAGTATTTTTATTGTTGGAGGTCAAAGTTTAAATTTAGTTTATATCAGATTACCAAAATATGCTTTCGGTAAGGTTAGATTCTCATGCTCGGAGAGAGTCGGACTGAAATGAAAGCAAACAGGCCAGAGATAATTCCATTACAGATGAACTCTTCACTCAAAGCTCAAACATTTGGGAGCCATAAGGACACCAGCTCAGCAAGAAGATAAAGGCAGAGTAGGGAGGAGCTGAGGAGAAATCTTTCTGACCACCCTCTTTAACAGGTCCACTTCCTGCCCTGGGGCAACCTGCCCCTACTTTAGCGATTAATGGCTTATTTATTAGTTTTTCTTTTGCTTCCCCTACTAAAATGTAAGCTCCACGAGGGTAAGGATTTTTGTCTATTTTGTCCACTGCTATCTGCCTATCTACCATGTAGATCACAGCCTGACTCAGAAGAAGCACTCACTCACTATGTGTTGAATGAATGAAGAAACCTCTGTTTGTAGCAGAAAGCAAAGATTTAGGACTAAGATAGGGGAGCAACCCCTTGGGTTCTGGGAGAAGCAGCAGTTGAGGAAGGTGTCATCATCCTGTGGGTTCTGGAAGGGAAGCCGTGAGTCCCAGATGGGGGTTGCCAGCTCCAAGTCCATCGGGGCAGGAGCCATACTGCCCTGGTGCCCAAGGCCTTGCGCCTCGCTCTGCATGCTCAGTAGCTAGGGATTGAGTTGGAGAGAATTAATGAGGAGTTGGGTTTGGAAGAGCCCCCAGTTGTGTGTCTGAGAGATAATGTCCGTCCTTCCCCCACCTTCTCAGGACAGCAAGTCATTCTAGGCTGTGCAGGACCAAGTGAACAACACCTCCTGCGGCAGCCTCGAGGTGGGTGGGGGCCTTGGCTCTCCTGGGAACCCCGGGGGCTGCACCATGCAGGTCTGCGTCTTCCTGGACGGGAATGAGCCATCTCAGGGCTGAGAGAAGAGGCTGGTAGGAAAGGAGCAGGCTTTGCTCTGCTTGAGCAGGCTAAGAGCATAAGCTCCACCAAGACATTCCCGGGCTTGGAACAAAAAAGTGTCAGCCTTTCTGAGTCAGGATGTACCTGTGGGTGAACTACCCCCCTTCCCTGCTCCTCCTTCAGCAGCCACGTGAACTAAGCCAACTGCTTATGCCACCAATGAAAATACTGAAAATAATTTGTGAACTATCCTCTTTTCTCCTTCCCGCAAGGAAAATAATGCACAGATTGTCCTCCTGTTTATTTAATACTGTCTCAAGAATACTGGCATGGGTAACTTTTCTTTTGTTCTCTCGAAACAGAATATTGTTCTGTTACAGAACACCTGTCTTGTAACCCCCAGATCCCATCTTTACCTCCCAAACCTGGGACTATTACGGCTCTACCGGACACCAAGGTGGAAGGATGGAGGCTTCTGCAGGAAAACCAACTCTGTAAACCAACAGTAATTTGTCATTCACTGTCTCACTGGGCACCTCTTGGGCCAGGCATCGGAAGGGAAGTGGGAACCAGACAGATCTGGTTGCTGCCCTAGAGCAGCTTAGATACCAGCTGGGAAGATAGTGACTGTCCCCGAACTTCTGGGTTGGGTGGGTAGACCTCAGGTGGGGGTGGCTAAGGGAACCAACATGGGCCAGGCCAGGCACGAAGGCTTTCCTGTGAGCCCAGAAAGGAGCTTCAGAAGCCTGTGCTCCCTCATGGAGCTCCCAGACTTTCCAGAACCTGCCTTTGGCTCAGCGCTCAGGGTAGAGAGCAGTCTGGCTGTGAACCATTTGCAGGGAACCGGGCCCCGGAAGGGAAACCGAAGCTGGTCCTCTGTGGAGGCCGAGTTCAGGCTGATGAGCACACACTCGCTTGCCAGCACCCCCTTCTGAAGAGCAGGGGGGTGGCGGGTGGAGCTCCAGAAGCACTGCTGAACACCTGCAGGATGCCAGACCCTCTCCTAGACCCTGGTCTCTCCTAACCAGGCTCCTTCACAGCTAGGGGCCTTCTGTTTGTATGGCTGCTCCCTCTTTGTCGCACTCCCCTCATCTTCCATTCATCTATGTCCTTCCATTCTTCAAGCTTTGGAAGCCTCTACCATGCAGCCCTCACTGAACACCTGTGTGCTTCTCAACCCTTGTGTATTTTTAAGTTGTTCTCTAAGGGTTTTATGCATTTTGTCCGCCCGACCTGGGTGTGAGCTCCCTGGGTGCAGGCACAGTGCCCCATCTTTGGCCACTCCCTGGATTGATTAGTACACACCAGTGTTTATTAAGTCGGTCCTGAGGTTTAGCTAGCGCCTCCCCTTTACCAATCAATGAATTTTATTTTTTGGAGTGATCAAAAACTTTCCTACTTAAAGACATTATAAAACAAATACACGCTTGCTCTAAAAAGCCAAACAATATGAAGGTGTATAAAGCAAAAGTTGATCGTTTGTGGGTCTCCCTTCCGTTTCCCCCAAGGTTATCAGTGTTAACAATATAGGGTAATTTCATATACATCTCTCTTCATGCACAAATTTATTAAAATGTGTACACATATATTGGGATTTTTACCTTTTCCTCTTTATTTTTTAAAATAAAATTTGGTTCATACTAAATGCAACACTCTGTGTATCGTGACAGTACTTTTCCGTGAATACCACCTCAAGGTATTGCACTACCTTGTAAATTTGCTGAAGAAAAGCCTCCCCCATCAGTAAGGGATATAGGCCGATTCAAATTTTCAAACATGCATAGATAACTTTTAAAAAATATTAAGTAATATAAAGGAAAAATAAAGAAAAAGAGACTCATTAATAAAGCAATGGAGAATGTATTATAATACATGAGTAATTAATGATGAAAAAAATCCATTGTAGCCTTTTTCTGGTAGTAAATGTAAGTTATTTATTCTTGTTCTCCTAATAGCTACATAATTTATATTCAGTGTTACAGGCATAACCCAGTTTAGTCAACACTTTAGCTGGTGGATATTCATTTTGATTTTAGTTTTTTGCCCTTACAAACAATGCTGCAATAACGTTCTTACAGATATGGCCCATGGGACCTATCCCTAAAAGTGAGACTGCAGGTTATTTTACATTTTAATAGGTGCTGCTAGACATCTTTTCTAAAGACTGTAGCAATTCATCACATCGTGGCAATGAATGAGACTCCTGTTTCCCCACACCCTCAGTAGTACTGGGTACTATTAGTTTAGCGTAATTTTGCCAATCTGACAGGTCAAATTTGTTAGTTATAATTTGTATTTCCCTAACTACTAATGAAGTTGTATATCTTTTCACTGTTTGCTGGTAATGTTCCTCTTTAAATTGCATTTTCATATTGTTTGCCTCTTTGCTGTTTTTTTCGTTCTCTTATTAACTTGTAGGTGTCCTTTATTAAGACAGCATATAAACCCTTTGCCATATGTGTTGCAAATATTTTCTCCCATCTATTGTTCTAATTTTGTCTATGATAAATCTGGCTACCTAAAAATTTTAAATTTTGCATTGCCACTATTAAGCCCTTCTCTTTCTTTATGGCTTCTGGCTTTTATGATTTGCTTAGGAAGACCTCCCCACTCTGAATGTACATACACATTCTCTTAAATTTTCTTATAATATTTTTAATATTTTTTTCCTTTTAGATCATTAATTCATCAGGAAGCCATCTACGTATATGATGTGCAGAGGAGTCTAGCTTTATTTAATAGGTGGTGTTTGACTGTCTATTCACAGGAGGGGGAAGAAACAAACCAAAACAAAACATGCTTTCCCCACTGAGCACACCTGTGTCATATCTGGAGCTCTTCAGCCCTTCTGGTATATTAGGTTCCCAGGTCTTGCTTTCAAAAGTTTACCTTGGGTGGGAAGACAGCACCCATTGTCCCAACAACATAGGAGGAGTCGGCAGGAACGCTGGTTCCCTGCCCAGGTAAATCTCTCTTTGCTTGACATTTAGCTGTCGGCAGGGAGAGGGGTTTGGATTACACACTCATTCGAAGCTCTCCAAGCAGCAAATATCCCTTCTTTTGACTCGAAAAAAGAAAGCACCAAATTTTGAATTATGGCAACCTCAAATGGTGCCCTAAATCACCAGGCTTCTTACATGCTGGTGACGATGGAGTCCCGGTGTAAGAGGTCCTGGTCAGAGGCACCCTTGTCCCTGGGATGGTTGGGGGTGGTGTCTGTCTGGCTTTCTTTTCAGTATCTACTCCCAGACCGAGATTTTCTCGAGGCCAAGTTTCAGCCTGGAGCAAATTTTTTATGGCTGTGAGCTAATCCCCTAGCAAACCCTGGTTTATATAGAAATGCTGACACTGTGCTAGCTCCGGTGATTCAGCCCGGCGGCTGGGCTATTTATGGCTCCCTGATGCCAATAGGGGGATGATTCTCATTCAATAGGCTCACTTTCTGTGGGGACAGGGAACCCACCTTTTCTCCCCAGGGGGTGGTGGAACTTCTTGCCCCAAGGCCTGAGCAACTGGGCACCTGCCTGTGGGGAGGGCTGCTTTGGAAGCAGCATGAGCTGCAGGAAGTTACGACCAAGGTGGGCTTTTCATCCTGGGATTGCAAAAGCTTTAGGAACAAATAAATATTTTCATCCCCTATTTTGTCTCTGGGCAGTGGGCCCAAAAAGCGTCTTGATTCTTCTCAATGAAACTTGGGAGAAAAGCTGAGGATGACTTAATTCCCTTTTCCTCTTCCCCTTTCTGCACTTTATATTGAGGACCTGGATCAGGGGTCCCAAGCAGCCACTGCTTATGGGCGTGAGCCAAGTAGAGTTGGACTCAAGGACTTCAGGAGTAGGGTGGGTGGGGTGAGGCTGTGTGCATGCCAGATCCCTCCTGAGGCCTCTCCAGCCCATGCCCCTGTGGGCAGCCTCCAGGGGCCATGGGATGGATTTGGGGCTGGCAGCAGAGGGCCAGCTCTTGGTCTGTGCTACATTTCCATGATCAGGAGATAAGATCCTGGGTGTTCGTTTGAGCCCTTGGAAGAGCCAGGAAGACCTTGTTTCCATTCTGCTCAGCTGTCTCCTCCACCTGGAGGTGAAATTTTAAAAAAGTGGTCAACTATTCAGGATATAAAATTTACCATCATAACCATTTTGAGGTATACAGTTCAGTAGCATTAAGTAAATTTACATTGTTGTGCAATCCATCTCGAGAAGTCTTTTCATCTTACCCAGCTGAGACTCTGTACCTATTAGTAACTCTCCGGTCTCTGACACAGGCTTCCGCCACTGCAGAACGAGGGGCTTTGGAGCCCTGAGCCCTGCGGTAGGGGGTGGGGAGTTGGGAGTGGAGCCTGCAGACGCCATGTGGCCTGGGTCCTTTCTTCCCCGATACCACCTGTCAGATTCAGTTCTCACTGCTCCCCAGGGCCCTATATGGATGGCTTTCAGGGGCCCCAGGAAGCAGCCTCTCCAGATAGAAGATAGCTCTCTTCTTCCTGTCAAGCCCGTCCTAGGGATGCTTGGAGGATCAGAAAGGCAGGCAAACTTCATTCTCCCCATTTGCCAGAAAAGCTGTGGGGAGCAGCAAGGCGAGCAGCCTACTCAGTCACCAAGTGGCCAGGCTGCGGCTTGACCTGGCCGCTTGGCTCCAGAGCCTGTGCCCATAACCAATTCTGTGTGTTTATTGACAAGCTCTGGGCTCCCAGAATGATCCCCAGGCCGACAGGGTCATCACAGGAGCACCAAGCCTTGCTCTTAACTCAGCAAGGCATCCAGATAGGCCCCACCTAATTCGTGGCCTTTGAAGTCAGTGATGTCAGAAGTGGGGCAGCCTTGTCTTTTACGGGGCCTGTCAGGGGGATGGAAGCACTTAGAGATGGCAGGCAGATAAAGGCTGGGCTGGGCCTGCCTTGATAAGGTGTCGGGGGTGGGGTGGGAGCGGGGCCGTGAAGCTGCCAGGGCTGTGGTTTCTGCATGGGAGCGAGTGAGATTTCTGGCAGAGCTGGAGAAGCTGTGAAGACAAGCTGGCGGCCATGGGATTTAGTGGTTTAGCTCTGTTGAAATCCTCAACTTCAAGGACTTCCCCTGGTGACTGAGTTTTGTCAAGCTAATTAAGAGCAAGTGCAGCCCTATGCCCCGAGGCCAGCCGAGGAGGAAGGAGAGAAAGGTGGGTGAGGGATGTCCCCTCTGGGGAGGAAGGGGCTGGTGTTGCGCCTGATGGATGAGGGCCCACCCACGGCTGGCAAGGCAGATGGTGAGGAAGATCCCGGGGCAAGGGCCTGCCCCACCTGTCCCAGCTCCCCTTCTGGGACTCCCCTTCTCAAAGGGGAACTGCCTGGGGCTGGGAGAGTGAGGGACCCGAGCCTTGGGGCTGGGGTGTCCATGCAATCAGGTCTGTTTGTCATCTTGCCCTCACAGATGAGCTTGCATGGAGACTAGAACTTGGGACATGTCTGGTGTGAGGCCTCAGGGGCTTGGAATGAGGAGAGGAGTCTGGACAAGGGTCGGAGCAGGCAGGGAGGCCGAGGGGGCTCCTGGAGAAAGGGCTGCTCAGGGCTGAGTGCCATCTGCACAGAGCAGGTGCTACTGACACCTGCCCAGTGCCTGCCTACAACACAGGTTCAAGAAACAGGAGGGGGCTTATCAACGAGGTTAATCCTCCCATGCCTCTGTGATGTGAGGGGGATACTATTATTATCTCTATTTTACAGTTGCGGAAACCTAGGGTCAGAGAGATCAAGTAACTTGCCCAATATCACACAGAATATTTGCACCCATGTCTGACAGCAGAGCCTCTTAAACTCAGCTTATAGAGCACTGGCTGAAATGCCTGCTTGGCCTCAGCATAGCAGGCTGTCTGGACTCAAGCTGAGTCCCTCCGCCTGGCATGGACAGGAAAGGGTGGACTCAGAGGTGCCGGCTGGGCCCTCTGGGGAGCACCTCTCTGGTCAGGAGGGGCCCCAAGGGTTCATTGCCCACTGTGCAGTGCTGGGGGCCGAATAGTAGGGGCCACGTAGGGAATCTGTGCTCCCACTCCAAGCAACTAAATAACAATCCAGGCAGTTCCTGCCATGGCTAACAGCAGGAGCAAAGGCAGAGCTGGGTGAGAGGGGAAGGAGAAGGCACTGGGATCTGCCTGGGGTGCAGGGTGGGAGTGGGGGCTGAGAAGATGGGCAGTACGTGGAGGGCAGCCCCAAGGAGAGAAGAGCATTGCTGTGTGGCAGAAGGGTCTAGTGGGTCTGTTTGAGTTAAAATCCTGGCTCTGGTGTTTGTGACTTAGAGCAACTTGGCCTCTCTGTGTCTTTCCTTATCTCTGGGGATAATATAATACATGTGGCATGTACTTGTTTTGATGACGAGATGAATTAATGCAGATAGAAATCTAGGTCTATACTCAGTAAACTGTGAGGTGAAAGCGCCCTTGTCTTCCTGCCTGCTTCCCCGGCCACCTGTCCTTTCACGTGGGTCTTCTCTGTGTGACAGGTCAAGTGTGGTCAAATAGAATGTTTCCCAGGGTAGTTGGTGGTATTCCAACTTGACTAAGAGTTGAAGCTGTGGGAACACTATCCCAAACAGTGGAGAAGGCTACTTCATTCAACACACATTCTTTGACTGGAATTGGTCCTCTCCATGCAAGGCCCTGAGCTGGGCTCTGCAGGAACAAGCCAGCCATGGTCCTTGCCCTCAAACAGCTTGTGGTCAAGTGAGAAGACATTCACGGATGCATGCATTCACTCAGTCACCATTTACTGAACATCTTTGTGCCAGGGACCTTTCTAGACACTGGGAACCCAGTAGAGTACAGGACACATGTACATGCCCACATGCTAGACAAGTGGTTTGCCCTGCCGGGATGGTATTAAGATGCATAAGATGCATTTGGTTTGGAGGGGCCACTGGCCCTCAGTCCCTACTCTTTGCTAGGCACTGGGAATCAGAAGGTAAATGGGTATGGCAGAGTGGTTAACAGCTGGGTCTCTGGGGTCAGACAGTCTGAGTTTTAATTTTAGCTCCACTGTTTACTGGCTGTGAGATTCTAGGCAAGTGACTTTATTTCTCTAAACCTGTTCTTGTCTGTAAAATGGGAATACTAATGAAACCCACACCCTTCCCCCAGGTCATGGTAAGGATGGAATTAAATGATGCATGAAAGCACTCAGAGTTGGGCGCACCGGCAGTATGTAGGAACGGCCCACCTGTTAGGACCACTGTCGCTGCTGCCTGCCTGCTTCTAGGTGCTCACATGACACCCTGAGAGGACTCTCCTCCAAGTTGATTATAGGATCTAACATCCAAGTACCATTAGAAAAATCAGGTGCATAATTCTGGCTCAAAGTTAGCCAATTTCCTTACTTTATAAGGAACCTTTAAAAATCAATTAGAAAAAGGCAGACAACCCCATGGAAAGATGGGTGGACTTGAACAAGCAGGTCACAGAAAGAGATGTATAAATAGCTTATAAGCAAATGAAAAGGAGTTCAACCTAACTTATATTTTTAAAAAGTCTATTAACAGAGTAAGATACAGTTTTCACCTTGCAGGGTGGTGAAGGTTTAAACATTTGCTAATGCCTTTTTCTGAGAAGAGTATAGGGAAACAGGCAGTGACATGTGGTAGGTGGGGAGTGTGAACTGGGGCAAGACCTTTGTAGGAAACTCTGGCAATTTCTGTTAAAACCTTGCCAGCCTTTGGACTCCACAGTTCCACATGTAGGAATTTATCTTGTGGGTGTGTTCATAAATGAATGAAGTGATATGCATTTAAGGACATTCATTACAACCCTGTTTATTATAAGAATAAATGGAATGAACTATAAATATCTGCTAATAAAGGGCTGATTAAACTGAGGTACATCTGTACTATGAAGCCTCTTACAGCCCCTATAAAAGCATGATGGGTATATAATGTATTTTGGAGATCTTAGCATATCTCAAAGATACACTGAGTAAGGACAGAAAAAGGCAAGTGCAGAGCCATATGCACAGAGTACCCTCATTTGGATTAAAATAAATAAAATTTATATGCCGATATATATGTTTGCATGTATAGAATATACTCCAAGGAATGCAGAAGGAACAACTCACAGTGATTTCCTTTAGAAGAGGTCCTGGGAGTCTGAGCAGAGGGATTTACTGTTTATCCTACATTTTTACATTATCATAATTTGTTATTATATGTGTGAACTACTTTCATAATTGTAAAGAAAAAATCAAACCAATTGAAGCTTCTCATTTGTAGTTAAAACATGAAATCCTGTTACAAGTTTTGTGTGTGTGTGTGTTTGAACTGATACAGTGTTGTTCCTTAGAAATCCTACTAATTACCCAAGAAATGACTTTTAGGCGTGGTCAACCATGTAGCTGGTTCAGACATAAACTGGAGTCCTGCCAGGCATTGATGGGGGTGAAGCAAAAGTCCAGGGGTTGGGTCTGAGCTGGCCGATGGATCAGGGAGCCCTGTCTTTCTGGAGTGCCTGGCAGGTTGGTGGTCCAGTCCTGTGTTCTTAGCTCTCCTGTAGAATCAGGATACAAAGGCCCATGGGGTGAGGCCTGAGGTTTTTGGTGCACCCTGAGAACCTGCCTTACCTCTGTGCTGGTTCGCAGGCGTTCTCTGGGAGAGAGACTATACAGTCAGGTGGTCCTATGCAGTAGGACTAAAATGATTCCTCCAAACAGGTAAGTCTGCATGTTTCCTGTGAGGGCTTCAGGACAGCCTTCATGGGTGTGGAGTCTGGGGCACAGTCTAGCCTCTGTGCCTGCTCCATCCTTGTTGCCAGAGGAGGCTCCTGCCAGGAAGGGGTCAGAGACGAACAAGCAGCACGTGCAGCTGACCTGCAGTTTCTAATAATTGGACCTTAGAAGTCAAAGTGGCCGTATTTCTCTCTCCCTCATTCCCTCAGCCCTTCCTCTTTCTTTCCTTATCTTTCTTTTCCCTTTTTCCCATGTAGAATTTTGATTCGTTTTTGTTTTAAATTTCATTTGAAAATTAAAGTTATATTTGCACATAGCCTAAAGGTCACATAATTCTAGATGGCTTGTTGCAAAAACACATAACATGCACCCACACACCAGTCCTGGACTTCTGCTCCCCAGTTTCCTACTTCCAGAGGCAACTGCTTTGAGTAATTTAGCTGATTCTTCCGATATTTATTTCTGTATCTCTAAATAACATGCTTATATTTATGCAACTTGAATTTTCCATTTTTGGTGTTTTCTACTGACTTCTCATTATGGAAGGATGGGGATTTAACTCTTTTTCATCACCACCCTCACATCCCATCCCCATCTTTCCAAAATACTTGCAGCATAATTTTATTAGGTCAATATTCAGCGATTAAATTATTTTGACCCAGAAAACACTATTCACAGCTGGGCTGTGATGACTTATACTTTCCCAGTCAACATTTCCTCTCTGGAGTTAATTATCTTATTTTCCCCTCTGCTCAGTTTTTTATTATGTCACCAATTCAACACCAGACTCTCCCCCAGTTTAATAAAATTTGTCTTGAAGTTGTTTTCATAGTTCTCACTTTATCAATTTTATCTTCTTGGGGAAATCTCTCCTGGAACCTTCTGAACTGGAATGGGTGCTTTCTAGATCCGCTGTATAGCTTTTGTTTGGGGTTTCCTCACTAACATCTTTTATTTCCCTTGGTTTTCTTTCCTGCTGCATCTACTGTTGCCTGAGTCCCATGCCCTCCTCTTTCTTGGGTTACTTTCTCATTTTTGGTGAAGTACATTTTTCCCCCATTAACTGTATTCTGTGCTCATACTTAATTTGTGGTTTGGCTGGATATAGAATTCTAGATTGGGAATAATTTTCTCTCAGAAGTTTGATGGCTTTTGCCACTGTCTTCACACTTTCAGTGTTGCTAAAAAAGGCCATTCATTATATGAAATCTGTTTCTCTCCCTCCATCTCTACTGTAGCAGCTTTTCTTTGTCCCTGTTGTTTTAAAATTTCACAGTGCAGTTCCTTGGCATGTATATATTTTTTACTCATTGTGTAGGGCACTTGAATAAGTCTTTTCCATCTTGAGGCTCATATCCTTCAATTCTGGTTATGACTTGTGAAGACTGTCCCTTTGATTATTTCCTCTCTTGTTTTCCCTCTTTTTAGGCTTTACCTCCACACTCCCTTGGAATTCCTATTATTTAGATACTGGATCAACTGAACTATTTTTCCAGTATTCATGTTTTTTTCATCTATTGTTATTTTTTCTTCTATTTTCCAAGCTGTTTCTTTATCCTTGAAGTTTTTGTGCATTGTGTTTTTGTCATTATTTTTTAATTTCTAAGAGTGTTTTTGTTCTCTAAACATTCCTTTCAACAATAACATGTTGTTCTTGTTTCATAGATTTAATTTCTTCTCTGAGAATATTATAGTTTCACTAAAGGTTCCTCTTCCTTCCATATTTGTTTTCATCTCTATATTTCCTATTAGATAATTTCCACAAGAGCTCGGTGATTCTTGATTGCCTCTTTATATTTAATAGTAGAAATAACTAAAAAGCTGACTTGAAAGCTCTGTATACTTAGGTGAGACTGTTTAAACTATGAACTTCATGTACCATAACCTAGTAGGGCTGTTTTCATGAAGAATCCTCCATGTTGGTGTTTTTTGGAGTTTTTTCTTGGACTAATTAGATTGCTCAGAGAAATCATCTCCAGTCTTCTGCCTGGAGGATATATGTCCAGCTACCAGCATTCTGCGAGCTTAGGAGGGGAAAAGGCTAGCTATCTTCTTATTCCATATGCGTATTACTAGTTTTCTCAGGCTTTCATAAAAAAAAATACCACAGACTGAGTGGCTTAAACACAGAAATTAATTTTCTTACAGTTGTGGAGGCTGGGTGTCCAGGATGAAGGTACCAGCAGGGTTGGTTTCTGGTGAGACCTCTCTTCCTTGCTTTCAGAAGGCCACCTGCTTTCTGCTGCCTCACATGGTCTTTCCTTTTCATGCGTGGAGACAGAGAATGCCCTGGTGTCTCCTTGTACTCTTTCTATAAGGATATTGGTCCTATTGGATTAGGTCCCCAACCTTATGATCTCATTTAGCCTTAATTACCTCCCTAAAGGCCCTACTGCAAATAAAGTCACATTGGGGGGAAAGGCTTCAAAATATGAATTTTGGGGTGGGAGGCACAGTCAAGTTCATAACAGCATGTAAAATTTCATCTACTCTTTTTTTCCTGATACTCTCCTCTTCAATTGTGCCTGGAGATCCCAAGACTTTTCCATCTTCTCCAGAAAATAATCTTCAAGTCTTCTGCTGGAGCAGTGATGAGGCTGTCACCTGGCTACATAGGATGACAGTGGGTATCTGAAGGCTGGGAGTTTCTTAAATAGATTATAAACCAATCCTCCTTTGTTGTACACTCACCCCCACTTCCAGAAATAACGTTGCTACCAATTCCTGACCAGCTGATTTTTGGCTTTCATTACTCTTGACTCTTGACTAAATTTTTCAGATTGATGAATTGGTTACCACTTATCCAACTTCCAAAATGTTGTTGGTGTAATCTCTCCCGTTCTCTTTGTCCATGGCCATCATACCATAAAAGTATCTTTTTGTTGTCAATTAATGGGGTTTTTGGAGGGGATGGAGGTACATGTATGTCAGTTTAATTCCCCATCTTTAACTGGTCACCATATGTCTCCTTTCTTTGAAAGCCAATGGGAGCCCATCTAAAGAGTTAGCTTTTATTCCCAGTCCATTTCTCTTCCAATCCGGTGTTTCCACAAAATGTCTCCATTGCATCCAAATGTGTTTGATTTTGACACATTGATTTATTTTTGAAGACAAATTGATATCACTTAACCAAAAGATAGGGCGCACACCCTGTGGAGGGCCAGATGTAATGTCACCCCAGAAGTGACATCACCAGATCTGGACACCAGGAAGTGACAGAACTGGAAGTGAGATCACTGGAAGCAGAAGTGACAACACCGGATGTGAGATCAACCCGGAAGTGACATCATTATGAGGTGTCTATATAAGTAGTGCTCAGAAAATGAAGTGTCACTTGTCCACCATCCATGGGCTGTGAGTCTCCTGATCCCAGCCTTGGTTTCTGTGTCTTTCTTGTATCTTTTTCTGAGTTTTCCTTAAGCTCCTTATCCATTCTTCTCCGGTTCAACTGGTTTGTGGAGCTGGTCTCTGCAACACCCTGGGCTCATCACAAATATGCAAATCTTTTAAATAAATTCAGGGAGTGATTGGTGCTTTGAATTGAACAAAACCTCCACATTTTCCTGAGCACCATTTCCCTGCATTTTAAAACTTGATATATTTCCAGGAGAATCTAATCCATATGTTTCTTATATTTTTCTTTTAATACATCATAATATTGCTTCATAAACCACTATTTAAGTCAACACTTTTTATTAGCTTTTTTCTTAAGTAAGCCCCTTTCTTTAGCTTTTATTTAGAACCATATTTTTTTAAAACTTGCCAACCACAAAGTGAGCTGAACCCCCATATATCTGAATTTCATTTGAAGCTTTGACTTTTGTTGGGTTCTAATTAAGGCAAATCCATGTTTTCTAAAATCTTGTGGGCTCTGCCTATGTTTCTCTTTCTATAAGCAAATCTGGACCCAGAACCCACTCCATAAAGCATCTTACTCATGGTACTTTGGGCCAGAAAGAAAGCACATACCTGTAGCACACCTCTCATTGTGTTCTACCATGCCACTCGGCAGCCAAAAGTAGAAGGAGCTACTCCCTGCTTTGGGGAGTTCACAATCTAGTTAGCTATTCAGGAAGACTAGGAAAGTAGGAAAGGTCTTTCATGTCTTCATTGCCTACTATGTGCCAGGTTATGGACTTGTCACTTTGCAGTTATTGTCCTATTTAAACCTAAGGATAAACATGTATCTTATTTAAATTTAGTTCTCACAATAAGGCTTCAGGATGAATAAAAAACTTATCTCTATTTAGAGAGTAAAGGTAGTAAAACTCAAAAGATTACTTACCTTGCCCAAGATTGCGCTGCTGAGAAGTGGTAGAGACGCTGGCTTGAAATGCAGGCAGAATTCCAACATACGAAAAGTAGGAAAATGATTAGGTACTGGGCATTGAGTAAATATTAAATAATGATTTTGGAATTAATGTAATGGAGCCAATGGTACATACTATAAGATTGAGAAGAGATTTATGAGGACTGCCACCATTAGGGAAGATGTCCTAGAAGAGATGGAAATCTTTCTCAATCTGCACTGCTGCTAAGTCATTCGAAGTCACTGTCTTCTCTTACCTGGACGCCTACTAGAGCCTGCCAGCTACTGTCCCCATTGTCTTCTGGACCCGTTACTGTCCATTCTCCACATAGTAGCCAGTATAATCTTTTTTTTAATTAAAGATAAAATTTACCTATAGTGAAATGCACACAATTTAAGTATATAATCTGATGAATTTTGACAAATGTATATACCTGTGTAACCAACATCACAATTGAAATGTTTTCATCATGCCCAGAAGGTCTTCTTATGTCCCCTGGCAGTCAATCCCCAGCTCTGATAGGCAACAGTTCTTATTACTATAACCATATATTAGTTTTGCATGTTCCCAAGTTTCACATAAATGAAATCAAACAGTGTAGACTCATTTGTGTCTGGTTTCTTTCATTCAATATAATGTTTTAAAATTCATCCATGCTGTTATGTGCATTAGTAGTTCCCTTCTTAAATTGTTAAATAGCATTTCCATTGTCTAAAAATAAGAGTTTATTTATTGGTTTCCTTGTTGAAGGAGACTGGGTTGTTATAGTTTGGGGCTATTTTGAATGAAGCTGAGACAAACATTCTTGTACAAGAGATTCTGTAGCCATAATATTTTTACTCTTTGGGGTAAGAGTAGAGATTCTGGTCTTAAATAGATATATGTTTAACATTTTAAGAAAATGTTAAAAATTTTCCAAGGTTGTTTCACCATTTTACACTTCTACGAGCAACAATGTATGGGGATCTGTTCGTTTCTCTTCCACTAGACTCTAGGTGGATGAAAATGGAAAGGATTGACAGCACCCGACATTGGAGAGGCAGGGAGCTGGGATAACTGGATATTGATGAAGGGGGAAAAAAGCTTGACTCCATTATTTATTTCAAATAAATATGTGTCTATAGTTTAGGTAGAAGTCAAGGTTCATTTTTCCCCATATCAATATACAGTTGTTCTAGGGTTATTTATTATCTAGCATTATTTTAAAAAATTACTTTTTCTTTTCCAGTTGAGCTGCTTTCTTGTCAAAAATTATGTATTTGGGTCTATTTCTGGGTTATCCGTTCTATCCCATTGATACATTTGATGATCTTTTGCAAACAATACACTGTCCTAATTTTTAAAATTATTTTAAAATATTTTTATTGAGATATAATTGACTTATGAGTTTCAGGTGTACAACATAATGATCCCATATTTGTATATATTGCAAAATGATCACCATAATAAGTCTAGTTAATTCATCACCATACATAGTTACACGTTTTTTCTTATGATGAGAACTTTCAAGATCCACTCTCCTAGCTACTTTCAGACATGCAATACAGAGTTATTAGCTATAGTCACCAGTGCTATACACCACATACCCATGATTTATTCACTCTGTAACTGGAAATTTGTACCATTTGACCCCTGTCACCCATTTTACCTACCCACCCCCCACCTCAGGCAACCATCAGTCTGTTCTTTATATCCAAGAGATCAGGTTTGTTTGTTTGTTTTAGATTCCACATATAAGTGAGATCATATGGTATTTGTCTTTGACTTATTTCATTTATCATAGTGCTCTCAAGGTCCATCTGTGTTGCTGTAAATGGCAAGATTTCATTACTTTTATGACTGTATAATATTCATTGTGTATAGATGCTATATTTTATTTATCCATTCATCTATCGATGGACATTTAGGTTGTTTCCATGTCTAAGCTATTCTAAATAATGCTGCAGTGAACATGAGGGTGCATATATCATTTCAAATTAGTGTTTTTGTTTTCTTTGGATAAGTACCTAGAAGTGGAATTTCTGGAATCATATGGTATTTCTATTTTTAATTCTTTGAGCGACCTCCATACTGTTCTCCTTAGTGGCTGTAACAACTACTGTTGGTTAGGATTCCCTTTTCTCCACATTCTCCCCAACACTTGTTATTTCTTATCTTTTTGATAGCAGCCATTCTAATGGATGTGAGGTGACATCTCATTGTACTTTCATTTGCATTTCCCTGATGATCAGTGATGCGTCTTAATTATATTTTTATAATAGATCTTAAAATCAGATAATATATCCTCTGAACCGGTTATTTGTCAAGATTGTTTTGGCTATTCTAGCTCCTTTGAGTTTCCAAACAACTTCTAGAATCAGTTTGCCATTATCTGTAAAAGAGCTTGCTGGGATTTTGACTGGGATGGCGTTGAATCTATAAAAAATATAGAAAAAAATTGACACCTTAACTGTATTGAATCTTCTAATCTATTAACATGGTATAGCTCTTGAAATTTATTAAAGCCTTCTTTAATTTTTTCCTTGTCTTGTAGTTTTCAGTGTAGAGAGGCCTCACCCATCATTTATGAAATTTATTCCTAAGTATTTTATGTTTTATGAAGCTATTTTAAGTGGTATTGTGTTTTATACATCATTTTTGATTGTTAGGTATGAGGATATAGCAATAGAATTGATTTTTACATTTTGGCTTTTACTCTATAACCTTGCAAAATTCTGCTATTATTAGTTCTAGTAGTGTGGTTTTGTGGGGCAGTGGGGGGGGGCTATTCCTTACAATTTGCAGTATGGACAATTGTATCATCATAAGAGAGAGAGTTTTATTTCTTTCTTACCGACCTTTATGCCCCATTTATTTGTTTACTTAGCTTTATTGCTCTGAAAAGGTCTCCAGTAGAGTGTTGAGTGGAATTAGTGAGAGTACATATCCTTTCCTTATTCTTTATCTTATGGAAGAAAACTTTCAATATTTCATCACTAAATATCATATTAATATTCTTAGCTATAATTTTTCATCATCATTTTTTCACTGCATTGTACAGTAGGTAGTGTCTAACATGGCCCCCAAAGATTCCCACCTTCTTTTATTCACACCCTTGTATAATCTTTCCTTGGCTGAGCTTATCGACTTGCTTCTAATGAATAGAACACAGCAGAAGTGATGGAATGTCACTCTAGAGTTTAGGTCATAAAAACACTGTGGCTTCCATCTTGGGATTTACTCACTCTTGCTAACTTACCCTATGGGAAGCCAGATGTAATTCTGTGAGCTGCCCTTTCAGAAGCCCACATGGAAAAGGACTGAGGGAAGCCTTCAGTCAGCAGTTAAGAAGTGAAGAACAATGAAGAACTGAGGTGCTCTACCTGACAGTCTATGAGGAACTGAATTCTGTCAACAGCCATGTGAGTGACCTTGGAAGTATATCCTCTGCTGGGTGCATCTTCAGAGGAGACTGAAGGCCCAGCTGACAGCCTGACTTGAACCTTGAGATATCTAGAGCTGTAAGCACTCAGCTAAACCACACCCAGATCCCTGACCCCAGACACTGAGATAGTAAGTGTTGTTCCCTTTTGTTCTTGGTTTACTACGAATTTTCATCACAAATTGTCAAACACTTTTTTTGCACCAATTGACATTGTATGGTTTTTATCCTTTATTCTGTTCATGTTGTGAATTACACTGATTTTCAGATAAGCCCCTATGGTCATAATGCATTGCCTTTTTTATGTATTGTTGGATTAATTACTAATATATTCTTAATGATTTTTACATCTGTGTTTATGAAGAATATTGGTCTGTGGTTTTCTTTTTATTATTGAGATATAATTCACATACCATAAAATTCACCGTTTTAAAGTTAATGTACCATTCAGTGTTTTTTAATACATTCACAAGGTGTGCAACCATCACTAGTATCTAATTCCAGAACATTTTCATCACCCTCCCACCAAAAAAAATCAACGACCACCACCAAAAAACCCAGTACCTGTTAGCAGTCACTCTCTATTTCTCCCTTCTCCAAGCCCCTGGCAACTACTAATCTATTTTCTGTTTCTATGAATTTGCCTCTTCTGGACATGTTGTATAAATGGAATCATAAAATATGTGGCCTTTTTGTCTGGCTTTTTATTTAGCATGTCATTTTAAAGATTCATCCATGTTGGAGCATGTAAGAATACTTCATTTCTTTCTATGGCCAAGTAATATTCCATGGTATGGATATACCACTTTTGTTCTACTAATCATTTGACATTTGTTGTCATTTTATGGCTATTATGAATGTTGTTATAAACGTCTGTGTAAACGTTCTGATGTGGACATATATTTTCAATTCTCCTGGAGATATACCTAGGAGTGTAATTTCTGGGTCATATGTGAAGTCTATGTCTAACTTTTTGAGGAACTGCCAAATAGTTTCCCACATGGCTGTGCTGTTTTGAATCCCCACCAGAAATGTATAAGGGCTCCTATTTCTTCATATCCTCAACAACACTTGCTATTATCTGTCTTTTTTATTATAGCCATGCTAGTGAGTACATAGTGGCATCTCACTATGGTTTTGATTTGCATTTTTCCAGTAGATAAGGATGTTGAGCATCTTCTCATGTGCTTATTGACATGAGTATCTTCTCTGGAGAATTGTTTACTCAGCTCCTTTGCCCAATTTCTTTAAAAATTGGGTTGTGTGTTTATTGTATTGTAATAGTTCATTATAGGTTCTAGATACAAGCCCCTTATCAGATATATTATTTGTGAAAATATCCTCCCATTCTATGGCTTATCTTGATGGTTTCCTTTGAAGCATAAAAGTTTTAAATTTTGATGATGTCTATTTTATTTAATTTTTCTTTTGTTTCTGATGGAGTCATATCTAAGAAACCATTGCCTAATTCAAGGTCATGAAGATTTATACCTATGTTTTCTTCTAAGGGATTTTTAGTTTTTGCTCTTACATTTAGGTCTTTGGGATCCAGTTCAAGTTAACTTTTATATATAAGAGTGTGAAATAGGGCTGTAAATTTATTCTTTTGCCTGTGGGTTGTCTGTTTTCCCATCATCATCTGTTGAAAAGATTACTCTTTCTTCCGTTGAATTGTCTTAACACCCTTTGTCAGAAGTCAATTGGTCACAGGCATATTGCTTTTTTTTTTAAACTATCAGTTCTATTACATTGATCTATGTCTGTCCTTATGCCAGTACCACACTTCCTTGATTACTGTAGCTTTATAGTAAATTTTGAAATTGGGAAGTGTGAGTCTTTCGACTTTGTTATTATTTTTCAGAATTGTTTTGGCTGTTCTCAGTTCCTTTCATTTCCATATGAATTTTTGGATTAACTTGTCAATTTCTGCAAGAAAGTAGCTGAAATTTTGATAAGTTCTGTGTTGAATCTGTAGATTAATGTAGGGGGTATTACCATCTTAACAGTATTAAGTCTTCTGACTCATGAACATGGAATGTCTTTCCATTTATTTAGCTTTTTGATTTCTTTCAACAATTTATTGTAGTTTTTGGTATTCTTATATTGATGGTCTGTTTTTTGTATAAGAGTAATGCTGGCAAAAAGTTAGTTGGAAATCGCTCAACTTTCTTATTTTTTGAAAGACTAGTGTAGGATTGGTATTATTTATCTCCTTAACCTTTTGTTTGAATTCACCTGTAAAGTCATCTAAATGTTTTTAAAGGATATAAGAAACTGCACCAAAAAAATCAATTTTACTGTACATTAATTTAAAAAATAAGTGTCGAGCTTTTCAGATTTTCTATTTCTTTTTGAGTCAGTTCTGATAACCAGTATCTTTCAAGAACTTGTCCATTTCTTCCTCCCTCAAGTTACTTACTTACTCTTATCGAGGTACATACAATAAAATGCACAAATCTTAGGGTACATCTTGATGAATTTTGACATGTATGTACACTCATGTAATCATTACCCAGATCAAGATATCAAACATTCTCACTAATTCTTTCCTCCCTTCAACTATCTCACCACTACCCACCCCCACCTTTCCCCTCTCCTATGGCAGCTACCAGTCTGTCCTCTGTGTTTGAGTCTATTTCTGTTTTGCTTGTTTGCTCATTTGTTTTATTTTTAGATTCCACATATAAGTGAAATCATATGGTATTTGTCTTTCTCTGTCTGACTCATTTCACTTAGCATAATGCCCTCTAGGTCCATCCACGTTGTTGCAAATGTCAAGATTTCATTCTTTTCTATGACTGAGCAATATTCCATTGTGTATATGTACCACCTCTTTTTTAGCCATTCATCTACTGATGGACACTTAGGTTGCCTCCATATTTTGGCTATTGTAAATAATGTTGCAATAAACATAAGAGTAGAGATATCTTTCCAAATTAGTGATTTTGTCTTCATAGGTTAAAATCCCAGAAGTGGAACTACTGGGTCATATGGTATTTCTATTTTTAGTTTTTTGAGAAGCCTCATACTGTTTTCCATAGTGGCTGCACCAATTTACATTCCCACCAACAGTGTGGGAGGGTTCCCTTCTCTCCACATCCTCACCAACACTTGTTATTTCTTGTCTTTTGGATAGTGGCCATTCTAACTGGTATGAGGTAATATCTCATTGTGGTTTTGATTTGCATTTCCTTGATGATTAGGGATTTGGAGAATCTTTTCACATGCCTGTTGGCCATCTGAATGTCTTCTTCAGAAAAATGTGTATTTGGGTCCTCTGTTTATCTTTTAATTGGGTTGTTTGTTTTTTTGGTGTTGAGTCATATGAGTTCCTTATGTATTTTGGATATTAGCCCCTTATCAGATGTATCATTTGTGAATATGTTTTCCCATACCATAGGTTGCCTTTTCATTTTGTTCATGGTTTCCTTTGCTTTCTAGTCTGATATAGTTCCACTTCTTCATTTTTGCTTTTGTTTTTCTTGCCTGGGGAGACATACCCAGAAAAAAATTGCTAATTCCAATGTTCAGGAGCTTACTGCCTATTTGCCTCTAGGAGTTTCATAGTTTCAGTTCTTATATTTAGGTGTATAATCTACTTTGAGTTTGTTTTTGTGTATGGTGTAAGACAGTGGTCTAGCTTTGTTCTTTTGCATCCAGTTTTCCACACCCCACTATTGAAGAGAATGTCCTTTTCCCATTGCATATTTTTGCCTCTTTGTCACATATTAATTGACCATAAAGGAGTGGGTTTATTTCTGGACTCTTTATTCTGTTTCACTAATCTATGTGGTACCTAGTACCAGTGCCATACTGTTTTGATTACCATAGCTTTGTAGTATAGTTTGAAATCAGGAAGAGTGATAACCCTAACTTTGTTGTTCTTTCTCAAGATTGATTTGTTTGGGGTCTTTTGTGGTTTTATACAAATTTTAGGATTATTTGCTCTAGTTCTGTGAAAAATGCCAATGGTATTTTGATAGGGATTTCATTGAATCTGTAAATTGCTTTAGGTAATATGGCCATTTTAACAATATTCTTCCTATCCATAAGCATGGAATATTTTTCCATTTATTTGTTCATTTAAAATTTCTTTTATCAATGTCTTATAGTTGTCAGAATACAGGTGTTTTGCCTCCTTGGTAAGATTTATTCCTAGATGTTCTATTCTTTTTGATGCAATTGTACATAGAATTCTTTTCTTAATTAAGGAACTTCTCCATTTCTTTTTAATTGTCAAATTTATTGGCCCACACTGTTTGTAATATTCTCTTATCATTTTAATGTCTCTAGGACCTGCAATGATGTGCTTTCTGTCATTCCTAGAATTAGTCATTTGTGTCTTTTCTTTTTTTTCCTTTCAGAGTCTAACTAGTCTAACTCTGATTTTTTTTAGATTACCCATTTTTCATTTCTTCTATTATTTATTTTCCATTTCATTAATCTTTGCTTTTATATTTACTATCTTCCTCCTTTTATTTTGTGTTTACTTTGCTCTTATTTTTTAGCTTTCAAAAGAAGAAGCCTCAAAATTTTAGACCATTCATGTTTTCTAACTTAAACATTTGAAGCTAAAAATTTCCCTTTAAGCACAACTTTAATATCATTGCACAAATTTAGATATGAGTTGGTTTTATTTTCATTAAATTTATGTTTTCTAATTTCATTTATTTTGAAGTTCTATTATTTGGTGCATCCGTATTTAGGATTATGTTTTTTAATGAATTGACCACTCTATTACTATGAAACATCCCTGTTTATCTGACATTGTTCTTTGTCCTAAAGTCTACTTTATCTCATATTAACAAAACCATGTCAGCTTTCTCATGATTAGAGTTGTCTGTTAGATCTTTTTGTGTGTTTTTACTTTTAATAGATCTGTCTTATTTTAAAGTTGTTTCCTCACAGAGAATATACAGTTGGGTCTTGTTGTTTTATCCAGATTGAGAATCTCTGTGTTTTAATTGGACTGTTTATAATTAAATTTAATGTAATCATAGATATGGTTGGGTTGGGTTTAAGGGTACCCTCTTGGTTTTTTTTTTTTTTTTTTTTTTTGCTGTCTTCATACCTCTTTAAAGGCATTTTCCTCTTTTTGGAGTAACAGAGTTTTTTTTAATGACTCCGTCTTACCTCCACTCATGGCTTATTAGGATCAGTTTCACTTTACTTTTGTTTCATTTTTAGTGGTCGTTTTAAGATTTAAAATATGCATCTCTAACTTATTCAAATCTATTTTAAATAATTTATGCCACTTCATTACAACGTAAGAGCTTTACAACAATATATTCTATTTATCCCCTATCTTTTAGCTATTTTTAAATTAAAATTTACTTCTATATATAACAGCCCAAATCTCTTTTTCTTTTTTTTTGCATTAAACAAATTTCTCTTAAAGGATATTTTTAAAGATCTTTTCCTGTAATAACTTGAGACTTACAAAAAAGTTGTAAAATTAGTAGAAAGTTCGTTCCTATATACACTTCACCCAGCTTTCCTTAATGTTAACTAACATCTTATATAACCACAGTACAATTATTAAAACTAAGAAATTAACATTGATACAATACTGTTAACTAAACTAGACTTTATTTGAACTTCATCAGTATTCTGTTAATGTCCTTTTTCTGCTCCAGGAACCAATCCACATTCCTGTGTTGTACTTAATTAAGTCTCCTTAGTTGCCACCAATCTGTGACAGTTCCTCATCTTTACTTGTCTTTCATAGACTGGACACTTTTGAAGAGTTATTTTGTATAATGTCCCTCATCTGGACATAATGTTTCCTCATGATTAGATTGAGGTGCGTTTTTGGCAAAGATATCCTAGAAGTGATGTGCCCTTCTCAGCTATTCCAACAAGGTCACGTGATGTTGACATGTCGTATTACAGGTGGAGTTAATGTTGATCACCTAGTTCAGTCACTGTCTGCTAGGACTCTTCACTGAAAGTTTCTATTTTTCCCTAAGATATTATTATTAATATCTTGGAAGTACTTTGAGGCTATGCAAATATCCCACTTTTCCTCAAACTTTCTCTCACTAATTTTAGCATCCATCAATGGATCTTGTCTGCAACAATTACTGGGTGCTCAAATGGTGGTCTTTTATTTTGCTTATTCCTTTTACTCTTATTAATTGAATTTTTTTAATAAAGAAGAGCTGTCCCTTCTCCCCCATCTATCTCAATAATGACCCATGTATATTTATTTTATGCTTTGGTTATTTATTTTGGTTGTTATGCGTTTTGTTATTCAAATTGCTACAGCTTTGCCACTGGGAACTCTTTGTTTCCTGAGCCCTTTTCACAAATCCTCACCATTTTTTTTAGTTTATTTTGATATCATTAATCTACAATTAAATGAGTAATATTATGGTGATTACACTACCCCCTTCAATCCTCACCATTTTTGAGCACTTCTTTACCTTCTGGCCCCCAAGATGCTACAGGCTCTTTTCTCTGCTTCAGCTTTGGATTTAACCACTTATCCAAGGAGCCTTGGTTGTGATGGTGGTGATTTTGTTTTTTAATTGTAGAATGATATGTAGAAGATAGGATCTGGGCAGTAAACGTCCACATTGCTACTGGGATATCACTGTTTCTATATTCTATCTCTAAACTTGGAGATATTTATATATTTATATTTATACATATGAATAATTTTTTATGTATATATGTGTGTGTATAACCCATACACATATTTGTTTATATTTATTTTTGTATCTAGCTGTTTGTCTAAGTGAATATATTTTTTAAATTATTCATACTGGTACCTATAATTCCAGCCAGTGTTCATTCAATACTAGTGTCCATTCTGACCTTTCCCTTTTGCCTGTTTGTAGCTAGCTGCTTTTCAGATTGTTAGAAACCTAATTTTCATTGTTTACAATATATCTACTTGTTTGTTCAACTTTAGCATACATATAAAGTAAAGTTGCTTCAAAATTGCTAACCCAAACCTCTATGAGAAACACATTTACTAACTACAACATAATATTTGAGTACATTTCTTTTTCTCCTTAGCTTCATGGTGACTAGTCAAAATATGGTTTTTAGAAGTTACTTAGGTTAGTTGTTTTCTTCCCCATCCCCTTTAGTGTGCTTATGTTGTCATATTATAATACACATGCTATGATACACTCCATATACGTAGGTTATAGTTTGTATTCCATCTTGGGTTCTTACCACATCCTGGTTGATTTTATTTGATATAAGTTTACATGCAGTGAAATTTCCTCATTGTAGGATACAGTTCTAAGAATTTTGATGAATGTATACAGTCATGAGTTTTCTACCAGAGTCATAATGCAGAACAGTTCTATCACCCCCACAATTCTCTTGTACTGTCCCTTTGTATCAGGCTTTCCCTACCCTCTGACCACTGCTTTTTTTATTTGCCTTTCTCAAAATGTCATGAAAGTGGAACCATATAATATGTAGCTTTTCAGATCTTCTTTGATTTAGCCAGATGCATTTATGAATCAGTAGTTCCTTTTTATTGCTGAGCAGCATTCCATTGTATGGTTGTAACATTGGAATGGAGTTTATCCATTCACCAATTAAAAAGCATTGTTTTCAGCTTTTGGTGATTAGGAGTAAATATGTTATGTAAATATACAGGTTTTTGTGTGAACGTTAGTTTTTATTTCTCTTGGGTAACTACCTAGGACTGGGATTGTTTGGTTTTATCTGAAAATTGTTTAATCCCTGCTTCAAATTTAAATGATAATCTTGCTGTGGAGAGTATTCTTGGTTTGAGGCCCTTCTGCTTCATTGCATTAAATATATCATGTCACTCCCTTCTGGCCTGCAAGGTTTCTGCTGAGAAGTCTGATGATAGCCTGATGGTTTTCCTTTGTATGTGATCTTTATTCTCTCCCTAGATGCTTTAAAAGTCTGTCTTTATCCTTGATCTTTGCCATTTTAATTATTATATGTCTTGGTGTTGTCTTCCTTGGGTCTCTTACGTTGGGAGAGCTCTGCACTTCCATGGCCTGAGAGACTATTTCCTTCCCCAGATTGAGGAAGTTTTCAGAAATTATTTCCTCAAAGACACTTTCTATCCCTTTTTCTCGCTCTTCTTCTGGTACCCTATAATGCGAATATTGTTCTGTTTGGATTGGTCACACAGTTCTCTTAATATTCTTTCACTCCTAGAGATCCTTTTTTCTCTCTGTGCCTCAGCTTTTTTGTATTCCTGTTCTCTTGTTCTATTTTATTTACTGTCTCCTCTACCTCATCAAATCTGCTTTTAAATCCCTCCATTGTATGTTTCATTTCAGATACTGTATTTTTCAAAGTTTCTATCTCTTTCTTGAATTCTCCCCTGAGGTCTTGAATATTTTTCTGTAGCTCTGTGAGCATGTTTATGATTTTTATTTTGAAATCTTTATCAGGAAGATTCATGATTCCAGTTTCACTCAGCCCTCTTTCTGGTGTTGTTGGATTTTGGTTTGTACCAGGTTCTTTTGCCATTTCATATTTATAATGATTACGTGGAATAATAACTTTGTTTAGGTGGCACCCTCTAGTGTTCAGAAGCTCTACTCTGGAGCTGCCAAGCATCTGGATCTACAGCGGGGGTCTCAGGCGAGCAGCAGCAGTGCCTGGCAGGAGGAAAGAGTTCTTTCCGGCTTCCTGGCTGCAGTGCTTGACTCCACTGCCAGGGCCAGTGGGCTGAGCATGCAGGGAAGAGCCTCTGCATTACGCCCCTGTAGCTGCCATTGTTGGGGCCATCCTCTGGCTGGCCTGGCACAGTGGTGGGGGCACCAGGTTTGTCAACCAATGCCGGCCTGCAGGAAGGCGCAGCAGGCTGCATATCACAGTGGGGCACCTTGGTGTGTGTTGCCAGCCTGGGGGATGTAGCACCTGAAGCTCCCAAAAGTTCCCAGCCTGCTGGGCTGAGTGTTTTGGGACAATTTTGTCCACCTGTCCTTTCTCCTGAGCAGCAAGCTCTGTGTAATCCTTGCCGCTTTAGCAGCCCTCTTGCTGTTGGGAAGTCTTTCAAAGTGCTTGCTTTTCTTTTGTCCCAGAGCAGCGGATTATGGGTGCCTGTTCTCCATAGTGGCTGGAACCTCAGTCTCTCTGAGTATTCTGCCTGTCTTTGCTTTCCAACCCCACTAATCTTCAGAGCATCATGTAATGTAAGGGCTGCGTGTTCAGCAGTCCTAGGCTTCTACCCCCTCCCTGCTATGTTTTTCTTCTTCCCACAGGTGAGCTGGGGTTGGGGGAGGGCTTGGGTCCTCTGGATCATGGCTTCGCTACTTTTCCCTTTTCTGTGAGGTCTTCTCTTTACCCCGGATGTAGGCAGTCTGTCTCATTCTTCTGTCTGGTCACTCTTTCAGCATTAGTTGTATTTAATGTATTTTCGTGTTATATGTGGTTTTGGGAGGAGGTTTCTGTCTCACTTCTCAAGGTACCAACTTTAAGCCTCCTAGTTTGGATATTTTCTATTGATCTATATTCAAATTCAGTGTTCTTTTTTCTGTCATTGTCATCCTACTATTGAATCTACCCAGTGATTTAAAATTTTTCAGATAGTGTATTTATTGGTTCCAAAATTCTCATTTGGTTCTTTTTCATAATTTTTATTTCTTTGAAGAGCATGTCTATTTTTCCATTAATCTTAAGCTTGTTCATCTTTACCTCATGGAGGATGATTAACTGCTTTAAAGACTTTGACACTTCTAACATTTGCTTCATCTTGGGGATGGTTTCTGCTGACTGTCTTCTCCCTTATTGATTGGTCAGATTTTCTGGTTTCTTGGTAGGCGGCATAATTCTGTATTGTACCCATAGAATTCTGTATATTAAGTTGTGGGGCTCTGAGTTCTGTTCAGATATTCTGGAGAATGTTGATCGTTTTGTTTTAGGAGGCCATCAACCTGGTTAGGTTCAGACGGCAAGCTCTGTCTCACCTTCTGTGGACAGCCTTTTCTATGCTATTTGAGTGTGTTCTGCACGTGTGCAGCATGGGAGTCTGAGCTTGGAGTTTTTGTTGGTTCATGCACAGAATTAGGGATGGCCTTTCCCCAGTCTTTTCTTCACAGAATTCACCCACACTTTCCAACTTCCAGAGACTCCCTTTCTGGGCCCTCCAACTAGAAAGTTGGGGTGCTCAGTGCTGTAGCTGCCGGCACTGCTACACAGGTTTTCATGATGGAGCACATAGAAAATACTGAAGTGTTCATAGAAATAGGAAAAACAGTACTGTCTGCAGAATCGGATCCCACATCTCAAAGGGGCATGCTTCTTTCAGGGGTTTTGGGTGCCCTTGCCACAGTACTGCGCCTCTGAGACTGAAGCTGAGGCAGCGCCAGGGGAGGAAAAGGAGATTAAAAACAAGGGGGTTTCCTCCATAGTCTCTCTTTTGGGGGCCACAATGGCTAAAAGGAGGACAATTCTTTGAGTTTTTGCTTCCTGTAACCACTCTGCAGCTCCCCAATTTGTCTCACCTCTGGGTTAAAGCCAGGAGATAAAGGGAGAAAAGACAAAAAGGATGTAACTCACTACCACCATACTGATTGTACACCAAGTCTGACTTCCCTCCCCAGCCTAACCACCATCACTGCATTTTCAGGACCTTCAGGTGGCTGCTTTCTGAGGTCTGTCCTGCATTTCAGTTGTGATCAGTGAGATAGACTGCAGTAGGCCTACTTCATCTTGCTTGGAGCTGTAGCAAAGCTATTTTTTACTTTAGGGCCTTAACCTGTGGGTTCTGCATTTCACAGCTTATATTGGGGCTACATCTGTGTGGTTCATGCAGACTCAGATCACTCAGGCTGACAGAAAGGTTCCATTTCTGTACAACAAGCGATACATTTTTGCCTCCCAGATTCACATGAAGTTGGTTCTCTGTCTCTTAAGCAGCTTGTTGCTTTGATCTTTATTTATGTCAGGGCATTAGAAATTAATTGGCATTGGTCTCATTGTTTTCTGGGGGCAGATAAACCCAGAAAGACAAGTACAAGTCAAGTCTCTGTCACATACTAGCTGTTGGGCATTAGAAGGGCTGCTTTACTTCTCTGAGCCAGAATTTCCACATCTATAAAGTATTATATGAAAATGCCTGCTTTGACGGCTGTTAGCTCATGTAATAATTATTTATTTAGTATCTGCCATGTGTCAGGCAGGCATCATTCTAGACACTGGGCATATAATGAGAAAACACACAAAAATTCCCGTCTTTATACAGCTTATATTCCAACAGTGGGGGATGGGCGACAAAAAAAGAGTGAGGGAATTAGATATAATTTATTAGAAGCAAGACCAGTAAGTGCTCAGCATCTGCTCCTCACCCAGATGCAGGGCACTAAATGCCAAGCCTCACTGTGTAGGTGCCAGTCAACTTTCCCTCACATTTGTGGTGAGAGAATGATCCCCAGTTAGGTTTGACTTAAAACAAGGCTCAGCTTCACTTCACCGGCCATCTCAGTTATGCATGTTGCTCCTGTTTATGTCCAGAAATGGAAGTGCTCCAGTACTGTACAGATACCCTTGGGCAGAATTGCCTGTTTGGAACTATTCCAGGCAGAGCATGTAGGTAAGAGATGAGGCTTCACTTAGAAAGATGGGCCTGGGATAAAATCAGAGATCCCTGGAGATAATGAGCTTTTTAAAATCTCAAGATCTAAAGGTCATCCTGGTTTCACTCTTGCAGCTACGCAGCTGAAGAATAGGTAACCTGCATTCGGTGACTTAGATGGATGGCAAAATTACAGTAAGGTAAAATGTTAAGTTAAAAGTTCCCTATATAGTGTAAAGTATACTTAAAAGTACACAGCAGTTTTTAAAGCACTTTCCTATCTATAATCTCCTTTAATGCTCACAATATACCTGGAAGGAGGAGGAGAAAAAAGAAGAGGGAGGAGGAAGGTGGAGGGGAGGCAGGGGAGGAGGGAGAGGATGAGTTGTGAGGAGACCAGCAGCCGTTTACGGAGCACATGCTATGAACTAGGCACTTCATGTGTGTTGTCTCATTGAAGAGGTGAGCAGGCCAAGATTACTTCTTAATTTCATTGCAGGGAAGACTGAAGCCTGGGCAGTCAGTGGCTGGGGTAGGTCTGGATCCCAGGAGCCGTCCAGCTCTCTCTCCATTGTCCGCTGAGCCTGCCTGGAGGACAGGCAGAGTCAGGGTCCTGGGAGTCGTGTGACTCCAGCTGTCCCCCAGAGCACCCCCCAACCAGGGATGTGCCCAGCGCTCTTCCCTCCTTCCCACTCCCGCCTCCCACCATCTCAGGCACAGATGTGTTCACAGCAAGGCCCCTCCGATGCACACATTTCCTGGGTGGCACCGTGCCCCTGGTCCAGAAGCATGGGCTGTGGGTTAGTGTGCCCATCACACTAGCTTGTTCACACCCAGGGAGGTGTTATGCTAGGCATTTTGACATGATTTATTCAATGGTGTCATTTAGAAGCATGACATATTGACTTGGCTGTTTGACATGGGACATTTTGACACAATCTAAAGAAAAACACTAAAAAATATATTAAAATTTTAGCTTACAATGTTTGTTTTATTGCCTAATGACATGAGCAATAGATGTCCTTGGCTCCACCCCCATTACCTGAATATGAGGTTCTAGAGTAAGAAAGGCTATGGGTTTCAGTAGGGGTGGGTGAGGAGGATGTGATTAAATGTTTAAAAACATTATTTTCTTGGTGAGAAGCAGATAGTTAAGATTTGGCTGATTTCTTTTTGGATACCGCATCAAAACAATCCCGCATTCTTATGAGAGGCGTCCAGAGATGAGGTCTGGGGGTCAAGGGCCAAAGGACCCAGGGCCAGAAAGGAGGGCTCCAGCCCGCTTGCTCGGTCCCTCTTGCCCCAGTCTGTCTGCATTCCCATCTCCTGGTGCCCCTTTCTGCCTCTTCCCCTCATGGGCTTTCCCAGGAGAGCGCTTGGGTGCAGTGTGTACATGCAGACTCTGTGCTCTTTCTTAAAACTGCTTTTCTGGTGTTTTAAGGTTTTGATTGCCCATCTTTGGCTTTCTTCAGGGAATGTGCTGCATTGGTAAAAGCAGGAACTCAGACTGGAAGGCTGTCTCAAATCCCAACTTTATTAATGGGAGATAGTGTCCACTGAAAACGTGACCTTCAAGTCAGGCGGGCAAGGGTTTAGCCTGGTCTCTCGCACTTAGTCAATCAGGTTAACTTCTCTGAACTCTTGGTGCTATGGATTGAATTCTGTCCTCCAAAATTCATATGTGGAAGCTCTAACCACCAACAAGATTATATTATATATTGGCCTTGAGATAATTAGGTTTAGTGAGATCATGAGGGTGGAGCCCTCATGATGGAATTAGAGCCTTTGTAAGAAGAGACACCAGAGAGCCTGCTGTGTGCCCCCTGCCTGCCCCGTGTGAGGACACAGGGAGAAGGTGTCTGTCTGCAAGCCACTAAGACAGCTTTCATGAGAGCCCAACTATGGTGGCGCCCTGATCTTTGACTTTCCAGCCTCTAGAATTGTGAGAAACTACACTGGTTTTAAGCCACCCAGTCTATTGTGTTTTGTATGACAGCCTGAGTACATTAAGACACTTGGTTTCCTCATCCATAAAATGGAGGTTATAGTATTTCCTTTGTAGACTTTAAAGAATTTGAACTAGTTGTATCTAAATGACTAGTAGCTTATATATAACTAGACATTTCTTTCCATTAATATCATGACAATCATCATAATTATAAATACCAATAATTTCATTTTAAGGAATGGGATGTTTCACTGAAATGAATTGTCATGATTAACACAATTTACTTTTAGGCAACAAACTCTAAAACAAAATGTGTTTCTAGACCAAATAACATGTATTACATACTTTCCTGCCTTCTTAAATAGTATCATGAAGATAATACCTCATAGTACATAACTTTAGTAAGAGCATAGTTTTATGAGAGTTTTGTTTCATGTATGTATATATGAAACATGTGAGTGTGGTAAAATGTATTTCTAACAGCATTATTCACATGCTTGGTTGCCATCTGTATACCTTCTTTGGTGAGGTGTCTGTTCAGATCTTTTACCCATTTTTAAAATTGGGCTGTTTGTCAATCTTATTTACAACTGAATCAAAAAGAAAAAAGACCTAAGAATAAATTTAACTAAGGAGGGTGAAAGACCTGTACTCTGAAAACTGTAAGACATTGATGAAAGAAATTTAAAATGACAAATAAATGGAAAGATATCCCATGCTCATGGAAGTTGTTAAAATGGCCATATTATCCAATACAACCTACAGATTCATTAAAATCCCTATCAAAATACCATTTTTCACAGAACTAGAGCAAATAATCCTAAAATTTGTGTGGAACAGCAAAAGACACTGAATACCCAAAGTAATCTTGAGAAAGAACAACAAAGCTGGGGGTATTCACTCACCCTGATTTCAAACTGTACTACAAAGCTATAGTAATCAAAACATTATGGTACTAGTACAAAGTACACACACAGATAAATAGAACTGAATAGCCCAAAAATAAACCCACTCTTTTATGGTCAATTAATACATGACAAAGGAGACAAGAATATACAATGGGGAAAAGACAGTCTCTTCAATAAATGAAGTTGGGAAATCTGGACAGATACATGCAAAAAAAAAAAAAAAGAATCTAGACCGCTATCTCACAACATACACAAAAATAAACTCAAAATGGATTACAGACCTAAATTAAACCATAAAACTCCTAGAAGAAAACAGGCAGTCAATTCCTGAATATTGGCATTAACAATTTTTTCTGGGTACATCTCCCCAGTCAAGGGAAATAAAAGCAAAAATAAACAGGTGGGACTACATCAAACTGAAAAGCTTCTGCACAGCAAAGAAAACCATCAACAAAATGAAAAGGCAACCTACTGAATGGGAAGGTATTTGCAAATGATATATCTGATAAAGGGCTAATATCCAAAATATATAAAGAACTCATACAATTCAACACCAAAAAGGCATATAACGCAATTAAAAAGTGGGCAGAGTTCCTAAATAGGTATTTTTCTAAAGGAGACATGTAGGTAGGCAAAAGACCATGAAAAGACGGTCTACATCACTAATCATCAGAAAAATGCAAATCAACACTACAGTGAGGTATCAACTCACACCAGTCACAATGGCTAGTATCAAAAAAAGAAATAATAAGTGTTGGCAAGGATGTGGACAAAAGAACCCTCCTACACTGTTGGTGAGACTGTAAATTGGTGCAGCCACTAGGGAAAAAATTATGGAGGTTTCTCAAAAAAATAAAAATAGAAATACCATATGTACCCAATAAGTCCACTTATGGGAATTTACCCAAGGAAAACAGAATCACAAGTTGAAAAGATATATGCATCCCTATGTATATTGCAGCATTATTTACAATAGCCAAGATAGGGAAACAACCAAAGTGTCTATCAACAGATGAATGAATAAAGAAGATGTAGTATGGATACACAATGGAATATTACTCAAACCATAAAAAAGAATGAGATCTTGCAATTTGGGACATCATGGAGGGACCTAGAGGGTATTATGCTAAGTGAAATAAGTCAGACTGAGAAAGACAAATATCATATGATTTCCCTTGATGTGTGGAGTCTAAAAAAAAATGAACAAACACACAAAGAGACTCGAAAATGCAAAGAACAAACTGGTACCATAGGGGAGGAGGTGGGGGAATAGGCAAGATAGGTGACAGGGATAAAGAGGTACACATTTCCAATTATAAAACATGTCACAGAGATGAAAAGTACAGCATAAGGAATATAGTTGGTAATATCGTAATAACTTTGTATGGTGACAAATGGTAACTACACTTGATAGCATGGTGAGCATTTCATAATGTATGTAACTGTTGAATCACTATGTCGTACACTGAAACTAATATAATATTGTGTATCATATACTTCAATAAAATGAGTACTTTTAACATATAGGTTGTCTGTTTTCTTAGAGTTGAGTTTTAAGAGTTCTCCTAATCTCTGGCTATATTTTTATTCTCTTAACAGTATCTTTTACAGAGCAGAGTTTTAAATTTTAATAAAGTCCAGCTAATCCCAGTTTTCCTTCATGGATTGCACTTTTGGTGTTGTTATCCAAAAACTAATTGCCAAACCTGAAATAGCCCCTAACCTGTTAAAGTAATTGAAAATGGTTTTAAAAACCTCCACATAAAGAACACTCAAGGCCCAGATCCTTTCATGAGTGAATTCTATCAAACATTTAAGGAAGGAATTATAGGACACTTGAAAATAGGGGAAAAGAAATACTTCTCAATTTCTTTATGAGGCCAGCATCACTCTTAGAACAAAACCTGACAAGGATATAAGTGAACTAGAGATCAACGTTTCTCATGAGTGTGAGAACACTCGTCACATTAAGGGCACAAAAATCCTTAGTATGACTTTATCAAATCAAATCCAGTAATGAGAAGAAGGATAACACATCATCACTGAGTAGTATTTATCCTAGGGATCAAAGTCGATTTATTATTTGAAAATCAATCAATGTAAGCCAGGATAAAGGAGGAAGCTCATACACTTACTTCAAATCCATAGAAGAAGCATTTGACGGAATTCAACGACCATCACCAGAGTAAAAATCCAGCAAATTAGAGAAGGCACTTCTTCAACTTGGTAAAGGGCATCTAGAGAAAACCTACATCTCACCTTATCATACCTAGTGGTGAAATATGGATCACTTTCATCCTGAGATTAGAAACAAGGTCATGTTGGCCATTCTCGTGACTTCTGTTCCACCTTGAGCTGAAGGTCCTATGGCATAAACAGAAGTCGTAAGCCATATAGACAGGGATGGAAGAATTAAAATTGTCTTTATTTGTGGATAATATGATCAGGTATGTAAACATATTAAGGAATCTATGATACAGCACCTAGAACTAATAAGTTTATTTAGCAAATTCAGAGGATAGCATGGCCAATTTACAAAAATCAGGTTTTTTTTTCTGTATACTAGGAGAAAACAATTAGAAAATAAAATTCAAAAGACAGTTCTGCTTATTAAAAAAACATAACATATATAAGGGAAAATTTAGCAGAATGTGTATAAGACCTCTATACTGAAAACCACAAAATATTACTGAGAAGGTTCAAAGAGACTTAAACAAATTGTGATATATGTCATGTTCATGGATTGGAGCACTCAGTACAGTTAGCATGTCAGTTCTCCCCCAATAACAATATCCAAGTCTGTCACAGCTATTTTTTTTGTAGACATTAACAAGTTGATTCTAAATTTATATGGAAACCCAAAGATCCTGGAATATCCAAAGCAATCTTAAAAAAGAAGAACATTGGTGAATTTAAACCATCTGATTTCAAAATTTACTACAAAAGAACAGCCGTCTCTGGCATGGTATTGCTATAAGCATGAGCATGTATATAAACAGAACAAAACAGGGAGTCCAGAAACGGACCCACCTACACGGTCAATTAATTTTCCACCAAGGTTCCAAGTTAATTCAGTGCAGAACTGATATTCTTTTCAACAATTGGTGTTGGAACGACTAGATAGCCATATGGAAAAGAAAGGTGACTTTATCCACACTGCCTTATACCAAACACAGTAATTAACTCAGAACGGATCATGAACTTAAATGTAAATGCTAAAATATAGCCAAGCTATTTATTTAGCAGGGAAATTCAGTGAGATAACTGATCCACTAGAATGGCTAAAATTTTAATGACTGACGATGCCTAATGTTGGCGAAGACGTGGAACGAGAGTGTGCCCATCCATTGTTCTGTACGGGGATGCACTTGTACAGCAGGGCTGTGTTTTGCAAAGTTAAATATATATTTATCTTATAGCCCAGCAATTAAACTGCTTGTTATTTACCCAAGAATAATGAATATATAGAAAAAAACCTTGTATATGAGCATTCTTAGAAGCATTAATCATGACAGCCCCCAAATGGAAACAATCAATGGTCATCAACTGGTGAATGTGTAAACAAGTCATAATAAATCCATATTCTGAAATACTACTTGGTAATAAAAAGGAATATTTATATGTGCAACAAAGTGGATGAATCTCAAAAAACGTGAAGCCAAATGAAAAGACTACATTCAGTATGTTTCCATTAGCATGCAATTCTAGGGAAGACAAAACTGTATAAGTGACCCTTGAACAACATGGGGTTGGGGAGGATGACCACACCCCACTCAAAAATCTGCATATCACTTTTGACCCCCCTCAAATGTAACTAGTAATCGCCTAATGTTGATTAGAAGCCTTACTAATAACATAAACAGTCAATTAACACATATGTTGTATGTTATATGCATTATATACTATATTCATACAAGAAGCTAGAGAAAGTGTTTTTTGAATTGTTGCCAATCTTCAAAAAATCTTTCCAATATATTTATTGAAAAACATCTGCATATACCTGGACCATGTAATTCAAACCCATGTTCAAGAGTAACTGTAGTTACAAAACAGTGCTGGCTGGTGGTCAAGGATCAGGGGTGGCGATCAGCTGCCTAGGGGCTTAAGGGAACTTTTTTTTGGTGATAGAAGGGTTCTGTGTCTTAATTGTAGTTGTGGTTGGGTGACTGACTATATATAATTATAAGTGCTAATCAAACTCTTTCTTTACCACACATGAGTGTGAGTGTAATTGACTGCAATTGACACCTCAATAAATCTACAGAATAAGAAAATATTTCAAATACAAAAAAACCCTGATATTTCCAAGCGCTAGTGAGGATGGGAGTAACTAACTCTCAGGTATTGTTGGTTGAAGTTTAAAACTATTACAGCCTCTCTGGGAAACAGGTTGACCATTTCTTTTTTAAAGTTAAATGCACACTTACCTATATTCCATTGCTAGGTATTCATTCAAGAGAAATAGAAACACATGTTCCCCAAAGATTTTTATATGAATATTAATAGCAGCTTCATTCAGAAGAGCTGCAAGTGAGGAGCAGTATAAATTGCACATGAGTAAGCGAATGGATAGCAAAATGTGGTACATTCTATGAAATACTAAGCAATAAAAAACAGCAGCTACAGACACACACAATATGATAGGTGAATCTCAAAAACATTCTGCAGAGTGAAAGAAGAGCAAGACCTACCTGGTCCCATTTACATGAAGTTTTAGAACAAGCAAAACCATAAGGATTGAAATCACATTCATTATTGGCTGGAGGAGAGGGGGTTTGACAGCAAAAGGGTACAAGGGAACTTTTGGAGGTGATGGGAACACTCGAGACCTTGACTACATTGCTGGTTACATGCATATATATATGTATTTTTAAAAATTCAGCAACTTGTGTACACAAAATGGATGCATTTTACTTTATGTAAATTATGCTTCAATAAAGTTGGAAGAAAGATGCCAACCAAGACCTCTGGCTGACAGTCATTCTTCCAGGTTCCTAAAATCAGTGCCTAATTCAGATATTCTGATTAAGACCTGCAGCCTGATTTTAGACATTCTGGGTTCAAAACAGAAGAAAAAAATGCAAAATCTTTCCCTTTGTAAAGGTATGGTTGAAAGGTAAAGTCACACTCGTTAGGACATTTCATTAGTACCATTTGAACATGTATTTTGTGTCTCTCTGGGGATTCTCTTTAACTTGGTTCCCTGTATGGAGCAGTTATGGTGGGACAGGGAATTGCATTTTTAGTTCTAAGTACTCATCTTGTTTTCTGCAAAGGCAAGGTTGTCCTTCCAACTTCTAGAAATATGACCAGGGCTGGCTTTTCCTCCAGGGCCACTAAGTCCCTTGTTTATCAGTCCATGTCTATTGTACACCCAAGAAACTTGAGGCCATTTAGATAATTTCCATGGGGGGAAAAAAAAGCTTTGTTATTTCTGTTATCTAGTGACAGTTATTTAAAAAAATTATTTTACTTTATCTAGATAATTGATCCACTAGCCCACTTTGGGGGCGGTGCTGTGTTATGTTCCAAAGTGGACACTGTTGTTGAGGGCAGGGGACAGATATTTATGGAGTGCTGGTAACGTGCCAGGCACAGTGCTTCACGATTATCATCGTATTAAATTTTATCCTCACAACTGGCGTCTCAGGCAGCTCCGGTCGTCTCCATCTTTCACTCGTGGCTCAGGGTCAGCCTGAGCGAGCAATGCGGATTTTAAGTTGTGAAATAGGATTCAGACCTAGGGTCTTACCTCCAACCCATGATCTTTCTGCAACATCTTACTACGGAAAATAAATTATGATGCAAAGATGACCAAGGAAACAGTCCTGCCTCCATCAGAATGGAAATGCCATCTTTCCTTCATTTGCCCACAGGGAATTGCCTGCATGTTCCCACCACATGTGATGGCAGAGGACCCTGGCAGGGGACAGGCTACTGCCACATCACCATCCAACAGCGGTCAGCATGACTTGTTTCTGAAGCCCTCAAGAGTCTGGCCTGATCTGGTTCCCCCCTAATTTTGCAGAACGTGTGCTTCCCAACTTCTTGGCCCACCTGGAAGATCCCGCAGTTTTGCTGTGAGAAGACCAAGTGAAAATTCTCAGGGTTTCAAGAGCTTGTGTTACCCCCTTCCTCAACCAAGCACATTTTACACTGGATTGAATTTCTCGTCTTTATGCAGGAATTCGGCCCTGTGCACAAAAAATGCCACTAGAGTCATAAATAAGAAGAACAAATTTTTCTTTCATTTTTCTCCTGCTGCATCAGTGGAGTAACAGGCAACAGCAGGAGGCGGGGGTGGAATTCTGCACGGGCCACCCTGTTCCGTGGGCTCTCCGTGGGCAGGGGGTGCCGGGCTGGGTGCTGCTTCTGTTGCTGAGGCAGAAGTATTCTTGTGCATGTTTGGAGACTAGGGGAAGGTTCAGGGCCAGGTCGCCGCGCCAGCATTCTTTCTCAGCCACAGTGGCAGTGGGGGGCCCCAGTGGGAGCAGCCCATGTAGGGGGGCGCGGGCAGGGCCGCAGCTGCTGTGTTTAGTTTCCCTTTGGTCTTGGATTTAGATAAAAGGGTTCCTTTTATTGATTGGGAGATTGGGGGAGGGAGGGGCTCTAGAAATCAGCTTCTGCCCTTTTGTTTCCCTAAGCAAACATTTATTGAGCATTTACTGTGTGCCAGCCCTTGTCCTAAAGCTTTTCATGCATTATTGGGTTGAATCCACATGACAGCCCTGTTGTTATAGTCTCCATTGGACTAAGCAAGAGACTAAAGCTCTGAAAGTTTAAGTAATCTGCCCAAGGCCACCAGCTTATGAATGGTAAAGAGTGGGCCCTGGTGCCCTCTCTCACCTGGGCCAGTGCAATAGCCCCTCCCTGCTCTCCCCTTTCCGCTCTGCACCCCTGAATCCACCTGCTGCTCTGCCAGCAGAGTGGTCTTCCTAGGGCTCAGTCATGCTGTGCAGTCCTCAGCGGCTTTCCCTTCTCCACGGGGCAGAGTTCACACTGTGATCTGAGGGACCCAGAATACCGGAGCCCCGCCTTCTGCCCCACTCTCAAAGCCGCTCTCAGAGGCCCCTCCTGCAGGCAGCCGCCCCCTCACCAATGATCCCAGCTCCCCTGCCAGCTCCTTCTGGCCCCTGTGTGCTTGGCCACGGTCAGACAGGGTTCCAGAGGATGGGGGTATATTGTTTGTCTTTCCACCCTGCTGCCTGCAGGGAAACTGGTACATAGTAGGGTTCTGCTAATGCTTGTGACACTGACTTGCAAGGGAACCCCAGCTTTTTTCCCTTTTGTCCTTGGTACCCCAGGTGCTGCATGGCCTCAGGACTCTCCCAGACCCCTTCCCTAGCTGACATGGGCCCCATCCTAAGGGAGGGCAGGCCTTAGTGACCATTTCCTGCCTAGTAATAAAGTTACAGGAAGAAGCTGGCTAGAGATCTGAGACAGGTGCTCCCTCTGGGCGGGCGGATGGGTGGGCTGAGGCAGACAGAGAAGCCCCCAGGCGCTGCCATCTGGAACGTGGAATGGGGCCTGGTCCTGAGCATCTGGACAGTACGGGAAGCGCTGGGGTAAGATGGGGATGGCCAGGGACAGGCGTCAGACCCACACAGGGGCGTGGTGAGAGGGCAGCTGAGGGGCACTGGAAGCTCAGGTGTTACCTGGCCAAACAGGTGACCAGAGGGGCAGGGATTATCAAATTTAAGATTACAGAGACAGAAATGCATTGAATGTCGTTTGCTGAAATGATTTAGGACCCCAGCTGGGTATTCCAGTTGCAAATAAACCTCCAAGAGGTATTACGGGGGGGATCAGTGTTCCCCACTCTACTTGATGAGCTGATGATGCTTCTGGAATCTTTCCCCTGAGTCGTTAGGGCAGAGCTCCATGGGCCTCGGTTTCCTTATCTGGCATGAGGCCCCAGTACAGCAGCCTTCCAGCCGCACCGGTGGTGGTGTCCAGGGGAGAGAGGCTCTCGCGCCCCTGTGCCGTGGGCAGCAGTGAAGTGGCTGCCTGAAAATGCGTTATTCCTGGGTCCTTCACTCAGCAGTCAGTCCGCGGGACAGGAAGGAGAACAACTCCCCTGCCTCGCTGCTCTCAGACAGTGACATTTCATTAGAGGTTGCATCGGTTCTGAGATTGAATGAGGTTCTGGGTGGGGGGCAAGTCCCTTGACGTGCCTGGCCTATGTCTAGTGCACAGATTGGTTCATTTCATCCTGACGCCCTTGGAGCTGGGCAGGGGTGGGGAGTTGGTATTATCATTTGTAAAATGGACCTGGTGTGACTCAGACAGGGCAGGTGACTGTCCCAAGGTCACACAGGAGAGTGATGGATGTAGGGGGGAAGTCCCAGAGCTCTAGCATCCCAGAATATACCAACCACGTTTCCCTGCATCTACCCCTTGGTGAGGACTGGCCGATTGTGGCTGGAAAGGCCCTTCTGTTCTCTGCCCGATGGCCCCATGCACGACCGGCAGCCCTGCCCTCTGCACATCACTACTCACGCTGGAGAGCTCTTGGAGGGGCAGCTCAGGGCAGCATCGCTTTGCTTATAGTTCGTTCTAGGCTTAACCGCTCAGGTAAAAACCAATAAGACTGCGCCTTTGGTGATGACACTGGATTGCAGGTGCATATTGCTGCCTACAGAGCATTTCCACACCCATGGCTATGCTGGGGAGGCCCCCAGGCCTGACTTCTTCACTAACAGACATACAAGGTCATCTGGAACAATGCCCAGGGCTGTGGCTTGCTGACCACAGCTGTGCGAGTGCCGCGAGGCAGGACCGGAGTGCAGGGACAGCTCAGGCCTCAGTGTCAGACGGCCTGGAGTTGCTGACTCTGCTGCTCTCTCCAGCATGAGCCTGAGCCGGTTGCTTAGGCTCGGTGCTGCCTCCTGTGAAACGGGTGCTGGCGATGATGATAAACACTCACAGGGTGGGGCCTCTGCAGGGACCCTGGGTCATGGGAAGCAGCCCCTAAGTGCTGGAAGTGGTTGTGGGTTGCTATTAAGGCCCCGGGTGAAGTGGAACCTCCCAGCCCCCTCCTCCAGCAGGCTGGGAGGAGGCCAACTGGCCTACTGACCCCACAGGACAGGTTCGTCCACGAGGCGGGCCCTACGCCTGCTCAGAGCCCCTTCTGCAGGGAGACACATGGAGGTGGTGTTAAGGCCCCAGCGCCCATTGTTCAATCAATCAAGCTAATCTGCTTGCCTGTCGATAAGGGCAGGGATCAGGTTTCAGGGAGATTTTCCTGGGATTACTTCTAGTAGCCGCTCAGTCTAGACAGGCCTCTCGGTTACAGGGGTGCAGACGAAGGCGAAGACCGGGAGTGCCTGGCCACGAGGCAGGCCAAGCCCTGCTGGACAGGCCTCTTACTCCCCTTCAGCCCCTGCTCTCTTCGGGGTGGGAGGATGGGCACAGACGACATCAGCTCACCGACCAGGGGGCCTGGTGAATCCAAGTGAGGGTCCTGACCGCCCCCAGCGGGCCAGGGCAGGGCCCTGAGGCATCCGTGGAGCTGACTCTGCGCCAGATGTCCTGAAGACAGCGGCTCACCTTTATCTCCTTCCGTCTCCGCAGGCATCTCATGAGCAACCACTCTGTGCCCGTTTTTAAGCCGAGGACAGTTAGGCCTCAGAAGGTGCACAGACAGAAAGTGGTGGAGCTGGGATGGGACTCAAGTAACCTGTCGAGGTTACTCTGGGAACTTGGGGCAGGGGCTGGTTGGGGAGAGAAGGGCTGACTCGGGGTTGGCAGGGTCTTGCTGCTTCCTTGCTCTGGGACCTGGGCAAATCACCTGTGGATATTGGTTTGCTCATCTGTAAAATGGGTGTGATCTCTACCATGCCAAATAGGGGCATCATGTGAGCCACCTGACGGACGTGGTGACATGGTTTTGGAGATCGTAAGTGCTGAGCCAGGACTAGCCACTGCTTCCTGGCGAGCTGTCTGCCTCAGAGGAGGCCATGGATGAATGAATGAATGAATGAATGCATCTGAATGACTTTCCTTCTAAGACAGAATTGGTGAGTCTCATTAGTCCCCTTGGAGGCCAGGTGCTCTCAGTGAAAATGTGGGGAGCAGCCCAAGGCCAGCCGGGGGGTGCAGACGGCCCCTCTCTTCAGTTTTCTTCAAAGATGAACAAGAGGCATGTCCTGCCCTCACTGGCATCCAGGGGACAGCAGGTGTGACCCTCCCGCTCAGATACTGCTGTGTGCAGGTGGGGTGTGTCTGTTCCTCTTGGACTTTTGGAACAGAGCCTGGAGAGGGACGCTGAGGGACTATCGTTTGGGGGCTGGAATGTAAACTTTGGCTGTGCACGCATGTGCGTGGGGGACGGTGGGGAGAGAGGGACGAGGAGACAGGCAACTGTACATGGCTTTTCGCTTTCTGACTCCTCTCCCTTGGGCTTGAGACTCACATGGCATTACTTGCTGGTTCTTTGCATCTTCCCCCATGCCTCCAAAAAAGTGAAGACCTGGCTCAAGAGAACAAAACATTGCTCATTTAATGGATTCGTTTCTCCCAGAGCAGCAAAACCCAGAACCAAAATAGAATAAAAAGCAATAACCATAGCAAAACGTCCAAGTTCATTGAGCCCCTCAGGCATTGTTCATCTGTGCACAGGACTCCTGCTTCCTTTCTGAGTTAAGGGCCTCCAATCAGAAAATGACCTTGTATATGAAACTTGGAGGGCACAGGCTACCCAGAGATGGCCTTGGGTGGGCTGACGTGCATACCCCTTCCCAGGTTTTGTACAGTTATCGAGCCTATACACGGTGTTCTTCAGATCAGAGTGTATATTGATCAAGGGAGCATAGTGAGGTGGGAAGAGGAGGTGTCTATGCAAGGGACAGTGGGGCAGGCATGAGACACTGACCGAGTTCTGAACTTCACTGACCTGAGTTTCAGGCTTGGGTCCATCGTCTATCAGCTGTGTGACTCAGGCAAGTCAGTTCATCTCTCTGAGCCTCTGCTTTCTTATCTGTGGAATAGGGAGAATTATAGGACCTCCACTGTAAAGATCTGTCTGGGAGAGCAGCCACGCTAGGGCAGTATGAGGAGAACCAGGATTCGGAAGGGTTTGCCCTCAGGAGGGTGAGCACGGGAAGCTGGGGGCAGCTGGGGGCAGCTGGGGGCAGCTGGGGACTGCGAGGCTGCTGGCCAGACCTTTGCTGTAGGCTCTGGGGGTATTTGACTTGCCCTGTGCCATCGGCTTTGGGTGCCTCAACTTATTTTTATTTTCTTTCACAAATGCATTGAAAATGCCACTGGGCTGAGAACAAATGCCGGGTTAACTCTGTAATGGAGTCTTGAATCTCCACCGAGCCACACAGGACTGCACCCAGCAGATTAGCAGAAACACAATGAAATCGGCACCTGTTCACGGATGCTGACTGTGTTACTAACATCTCTGGATCTGATGAGCTCGAATCTTTCCCATGGCCCATGAGCAATGTCAGTGAAAGAGAGGCGGGGGCCATGCCCATGGGTGGAAGCCAGTAGTGCAGCTCTGCCCCTTCCCCTCTGTGGGACCTTGAGAGAATCACTTGACGGCTCTGGGCCTCAGTTTCCTAAATTAGTCAGTTGTGTTCATTCCTGTTCTGTCTACCCAGTGGGCTGTTTTGAAGGCCCCATGCAAACATGTTAACTGAGAAGATGTTAAGAAGTATAGAATCTCGTCCAAATGTATAGACTTGCTCTGGATGGAGGAACATGGTGGTGGATAATTACTGGCAGGAGATGATTTGTAAGATTTTGCCACCAAGTTTTCGGTTCTGAGATCTTTTTTTTTAATATAATTTATTTTATTATCATTAATTTACAATTACATGTGCAATATTACGATTACTAAACTACCCCTTCATCAGGTCCCCCCCACCAACCCCATTACAGTCACTGTCCATCAGCGTAGTGAGATGCTATAGAATCACTACTTGTCTTCTCTGAGTTGTACTGCCCTCCCCGTGCCCCCCCAACATTACATCTGCTAATCGTAATGCCCCTTTTTCCCTCTTATCCCTCCCTTCCCGCCCATTTTCCCCAGTCCCTTTCCCTTTGGTAACTATTAGTCCGTTCTTGGGTTCTGTGAGTCTGCTGCTGTTTTGTTCCTTCAGTTTTTTTCTTTGTTCTTATACTCCACATATGAGTGAAATCATTTGATACTTGTCTTTTTCGGCTTGGCTTATTTCACTGAGCATAATACCCTCTAGCTCCATCCATGTTGTTGCAAATGGTAGGATTTGTTTTCTTCTTATGGCTGAATAATATTCCATTGTGTATATGTACCACATCTTCTTTATCCATTCATCTACTGATGGACACTTAGGTTGCTTCCATTTCTTGGCTATTGTAAATAGTGCTGCAATAAACATAGGGGTGCATCTGTCCTTTTCAAATTGGGCTGCTGCATTCTTAGGGTAAATTCCTAGGAGTGGAATTCCTGGGTCAAATGGTATTTCTATTTTGAGTTTTTTGAGGAACCTCCATACTGCTTTCCACAATGGTTGAACTAATTTGCAGTCCCACCAGCAGTGTAGGAGGGTTCCCTTTTCTCCACATCCTCGCCAACATTTGCTATTGTTTGTGTTTTGGATGTTGGCCATCCTCACTGGTGTGAGGTGATATCTCATTGTGGTTTTAATCTGCATTTCTCTGATGATTAGTGACGTGGAGCATCTTTTCATGTGCCTGCTGGCCATCTGAATTTCTTCTTTGGAGAAGTGTCTATTCATGTCCTCTGCCCATTTCTTAATTGGATTATTTGCTTTCTGTTTGTTAAGGTGCATGAGTTCTTTATATATTTTGGATGTCAACCCTTTATCAGATACGTTTTTTATGAATATATTCTCCCATACTGTAGGATGTCTTTTTGTTCTACTGATGGTGTCCTTTGCTGTACAGAAGCTTTTCAGCTTGATATAGTCCCACTTGTTCATTTTTGCTTTTGTTTCCCTTGCCCGGGAGATATGTTCATGAAGAAGTCGCTCATGTTTATGTCCAAGAGATTTTTGCCTATGTTTTTTTCTAAGAGTTTTATGGTTTCATGACTTACATTCAGGTCTTTGATCCACCTTGAGTTTACCTTTGTGTATGGGGCTAGACAGTAGTCCAATTTCATTCTCTTACATGTAAGCTGTCCAGTTTTTCCAACACCAGCTGCTGAAGAGGCTGTCATCTCCCCATTGTATATCCAAGGCACTTTATCAAATATTAATTGACTGTATATGTTTGGGTTAATGTTTGATTTTCTATTCTGTTCCACTGGTCTGTGGGTCTGTTTTTGTGCCAATACCAAATTGTCTTGATTACTGTGGCTTTGTAGTAGAGCTTGAAGTCAGGGAGTGTAATTCCCCCTGTTTTATTCCTCCTTCTCAGGATTGCTTTGGCTATTAGGGGTCTTTTGTGGTTCCATATGAATTTTAGAATTATTTGTTGCAGTTCATTGAAGAAAGCTGTTGGTAGTTTGATAGGGATTGCATTGAATCTGTAGATTGCTTTAGGTAGTATAGCCATTTTGACAATATTTATTCTTCCTAGCCAAGAGCATGGGATGCATTTCCACTTGTTAGTGTCCTCTTTAATTTCTCTTAGGAATGTCTTGTAGCTTTCAGAGTACAGGTCTTTCACTTCCTTCGTTAGGTTTATTCCTAGGTATTTTATTCTTTTTGATGCAATTGTGAATGGAATTGTTTTTCTGATTTCCCTTTCTGTTAGTTCATCATTAGTATATAGGAAAGCAACAGATTTCTGTGTGTTAATTTTGTATCCTGCAACTTTGCTGAATTCAGATATTAGTTCTAGTAGTTTTGGAATGGAATCTTTAGGGTTTTTTATGTACAGTATCATGTCATCTGCAAATAGTGACAATTTTGACTTCTTTCTTTACCAATCTGGATGCCTTGTATGTCTTTTACTTTGTCTGATTGCTGGGGTTAGGACCTCCTCCAGTACTATGTTGAATAACAGTGGAGAGAGGCATCCTTGTCTTGTTCCCTTTTAGATGAAAGCTTTCAGCCTCTCGCCGTTGCTATGATGTTAGCTGTGGGTTTGTCATATATAGCCTTTATGATGTTGAGGTACTTGCCCTCTATACCCATTTCTTGTTGAGAGTTTTAATCAGGAATGGATGCTGAATTTTGTCAAATGCTTTTTCAGCATCTATGGGAGATGATCATGTGGTTTTTGTTCTTTTTGTTGATGTGGTGGATGATGTGGATTTTCGAATGTTGTACCATCCTGCATCCCTGGGATGAATCCCACTTGATCATGGTGTATGATCCTCTTGATGTATTTTTGAATTTGGTTTGCTAATATTTTGTTGAGTATTTTTGCATCTACGTTCATCAGGGATATTGGTCTGTAATTTTCTTTTTTGGTGAGGTCTTGCCCGGTTTTGGTATTAGAGTGATGCTGGCTTCATAGAATGAGTTTGGAAGTATTCCCTCCTCTTCTATTTTTTGGAAAACTTTAAGGAGAATGGGTGTCATTTCTTCTCTATATGTCTGGTAGAATTCAGAGGTGAATCCATCTGGTCCGGGGGTTTTGTTCTTTGGGTAGTTTTTTGATTACCGATTCAATTTCGT
>JAVSCE010015876.1:0-35614 GCA_032199065.1 Smutsia gigantea | reverse complement strand
ATTCTTGGTTCGAGGCCCTTCTGTTTCATAACGTTAAATATATCATGCCATTCTCTTCTGGCCTGTAAGGTTTCTGTTGAGAAGTTGATGATAGTCTGATGGGTTTTCCTTTGTAGGTGATCTTTTTTCTCTCTCTAGCTGCCTTTAATACCCTGTCTTTATCTTTGATCTTTGCCATCTTAATTATTGTGTCTTGGTGTTGTCTTCCTTGGGTCCCTTGTGTTGGGAGGTCTATGAGCTTCGGTGGACTGCGAGACTACTTCCTTCCCCAGCGAGGGAAAGTTTTCAGCAATTATTTCTTCAAAGACACTTTCTATCCCTTTTCTCTCTCTTCTTCCTCTGGTACTCCTATAATGCGAATATTGTTCCGTTTGGATTGGTCACACAGTTCTCTTAATATTCTTTCATTCCTAGAAATCCTTTATCTCTCTCTGCCTCAGCTGCTCTGTACTCCTGTTCTCTGTTTTCTATTCCATTAACAGTCTCTTGCATCTCATCCATTCTGCTGTTTAGCCCGTCGATCGCTTGTCTGATTTCTGCATTGTCTTTCCTCAGTTCCCTCACTTCCTTCCTCTGCTCTTGCACATTTCTCTGTAGGTCCATCAGCATGGTTATGACTTTTATTCTGAATTATTTTTCAGGAAGACTGTGCATTTCCATCCCTTCAGACTCCCTCTCTGGGGTTGTCTGGTTGATTTTAGTCTGAACCATATTCCTCTGTCTTTTCATGGCTATAGAATTGGTCACTGATAGTTGCCACGTATGTCAGCTGGGCTCTTTAAGACTTTAAAAAGAGAAGAAAAAAAGAGGGGGTGGGAGAAAAAAAAGAAAGAAAGAAAGAAAGAAAGAAAGAAAAAAAAGGAAGAAAAGAAGAAACAAAAACAAAACAAAAAACAAAACCAAACAAAAAAAATAAAAATGCCCACCGGACGTAATTCTGTGGGAATGCTGTAGGTGCCGCTATTGCCTCACTATTCCACAGCTGTGACTGTGCCGCTCCGCAGGGCCCTTTCTCGCTCTGGCAGGGGTGGGAACGAATAGGAGGCTGTTGATCTCAGTGAGAAGTGTAAGTATGGCTACACTTCCTCAGTCGCCAGCTAAGGCATCTGAAACTCCCCCGGACTCCCAGCCTGCTGGGCTGAGTGTGCTGGGGCGATGCGGCTCCTCCGCTGGGCTCCTGTCTCTTTAAGACCGCTGAAGAAAGCGCGCGTTTTTTTTTTTCCTTCCCGGGAGCCGGCTGCAAGCACCCTGGCGCATTCCCTGCTCAGATCCTGCCCCTCTGTCTCTCCAGTCTCCGCTGCACTGCGCGATGTGGGTCAGTGCTCCCAGCGCGGATCACCGGGGCTGGCTACCTCGTGGGGTGTACTTCCACTCCCTCCCGGCTCTGAATCCTCTCCTCCCGCTGGTGCGCTGGGGTGGGGGAGTCCTCGGGTCCCGCCGGGTCGCGGCTCCGTATCTTACCCGCCTCTTGGGGTGCCGTGTGCTCTTGGGTGTAGCTGCACGCTGTGCACTTTCCTGTGTATTCTCGTCTCTCTTTTAGGAATAGATGTATTTGCTGTGTTTTCGTAGATAAATATAGTGTTGGGAGGAGATTTCTGCCGCCCTGCTCACACCGCCATCTTCCCGGAAGAGTCGGGACTGCAGCTTCTGATAGCGATGGAGTGTGCCGAGTGTGTAAGGTGTGGGCCAAGGGAAGCGGAGTGCGCAGTGCGCCAGGCCGGCGCTGCCACTGACCCCCTGGGCCGGGCTTCCCGGCGTGTGCTCTGCCTGGAGCGTCCTCCTGCTTTATTCCTTAGGGCGCTTTCACTCAGCGCAGACTTCACCCCCGTGAGCCCCTCTCCGAGTCCCGACCAGCTGAGGGCCTCTCCTCACCCACAGCACCCTATTCCTCAGGCTGTACTTATGATCCACTGAAAAATGATTAAATAAAACTGTACAGAGCGGAATCGAAGAAAAAATGCTATTTCACATATTTCTGTGTAATTGTACGTAGGGTAGTTATGTAAACTGTAGGTTTTTATTCAAGGTCCGAAAAAAAAAGTTTGAAAAACACAGATTTTTTTATGCTTTACTCAAGTTACATGTTTCCCCAGGGATTGTAAACCCCTAAAGGGCAAGGACCATTCTTTTTTTTTTTAATTTATTTTGGTATCATTAATCTACAATTACATGTACAATATTATGGTGATTAAACTACCCCTTCATCAGGTCCCCCCCACCAACCCCATTACAGTCAGTGTCCATCAGCGTAGTGAGATGCTATAGAATCACTACTTGTCTTCTCTGAGTTGTACAGCCCTCCCCGTGCCCCCCCAACATTACGTCTGCTAATCGTAATGCCCCCTTTTCCCTCTTGTCCCTCCCTTCCCACCCATCCTCCCCAGTCCCTTTCTCTTTGGTAACTATTAGTCCATTCTTGGGTTCTGTGAGTCGGCTGCTGTTTTGTTCCTTCAATTTTTTTCTTTGTTCTCATACTCCACATATGAGTGAAATCATTTGATACTTGTCTTTTTCGGCTTGGCTTATTTCACTGAGTATAATACTCTCTAGCTCCATCCATGTTGTCGCAAATGGTAGGATTTGTTTTCTTCTTATGGCTGAATAATATTCCATTGTGTATATGTACCACATCTTCTTTATCCATTCATCTACTGATGGACACTTAGGTTGCTTTCATTTCTTGGCTATTATAAATAGTGCTGTGATAAACATAGAGGTGCATATATCTTTTTCAAACTGGGCTGCTGCATTTTTAGGGTAAATTCCTAGGAGTGGTATTCCTGGGTCAAATGGTATTTCTATTTTGAGTTTTTTGAGGAACCTCCATACTGCTTTCCACAATGGTTGAACTAATTTGCATTCCCACCAGCAGTGTAGGAGGGTTCCCTTTTCTCCACATCCTCGCCAACATTTGTTGTTGTTTGTCTTTTGGATATTGGCCATCCTCACTGGTGTGAGGTGGTATCTCATTGTGGTTTTAATCTGCATTTCTCTGATGATTAGGGATGTGGAGCATCTTTTCATGTGCCTGTTGGCCATCTGAGTTTCTTCTTTGGAGAACTGTCTATTCATGTCCTCTGCCCATTTCTTTTTTTTTTATAATTTATTTTGGTATCATTAATCTACAATTACATGTGCAATATTATGGTTATTAAACTACCCCTTCATCAGTACCCGCCACCAACCCCACTACAGTCACTCTCCATCAGCATAGTGAGACGCTATGGAATCACTACTTGTCTTCTCTGAGTTGTACAGCCCTCCCCATGCCCCCCCAACATCACGTCTGCTAATCGTAATGCCCCTTTTTCCCTCTTATCACTCCCTTCCCACCCATCTTCCCCAGTCCCTTTCCCTTTGGTAACTATTAGTCCGTTCTTGGGTTCTGTGAGTCTGCTGCTGTTTTGTTCCTTCAGTTTTTTTCTTTGTTCTTATACTCCACATATGAGTGAAATCATTTAATACTTGTCTTTTTCGGCTTGGCTTATTTCACTGAGCATAATACTCTCTAGCTCCATCCATGTTGTTGCAAATGGTAGGATTTGTTTTCTTCTTATGGCTGAATAATATTCCATTGTGTATATATACCACTTCCTCTTTTTCCATTCATCTACTGATGGACACTTAGGTTGCTTCCATTTCTTGGCTATTGTAAATAGTGCTGCGATAAACATAGGGGTGCATATGTCTTTTTCAAACTGGGCTGCTGCAGTCTTAGGGTAAATTCCGAGGAGAGGAATTCCTGGGTCAAATGGTATTTCTGTTTTGAGTTTTTTGAGGAACCTCCATACTGCTTTTCACAATGGTTGAACTAATTTGCAGTCCCACCAGCAGTGTAGGAGGGTTCCCTTTTCTCCACATCCTCACCAACATTTGTTGTTGTTTGTCTTTTGGATGTTGACCATCCTCACTGGTGTGAGGTGATATCTCATTGTGGTTGTAATCTGCATTTCTCTGATGATTAGCAATGTGGAGCATCTTTTCATGTGCCTGTTGGCCATTTGAGTTTCTTCTTTGGAGAAGTGTGTATTCATGTCCTCTGCCCATTTCTTAATTGGATTATTTACTTTATGTTTGTTGAGGTGCATGAGTTCTTTATGTATTTTGGACGTCAATCCATTATCGGATACGTCATTTATAAATATATTCTCCCATACTGTAGGATGTGTTTTTGTTCTACTGATGGTGTCCTTTGCTGTACAGAAGCTTTTCAGCTTGATGTAGTCCCACTTGTTCATTTTTGCTTTTGTTTCCCTTGCCCAGGGAGAAATGTTCATGAAGAAGTCGCTCATATTTATGTCCAAGAGATTTTTCCCTATGTTTTTTTCTAAGAGTTTTATGGTTTCATGACTTACATTCAGGTCTTTGATCCACCTTGAGTTTACCTTTGTGTATGGGGTTAGATAGTAGTCCAGTTTCATTCTTTTACATGTAGCCATCCAGTTTTTCCAATACCAGCTGCTGAAGAGGCTGTCATCTCCCCATTGTATATCCAAGGCTCCTTTATCAAATATTAATTAACTGTATATGTTTGGGTAATGTTTGGATTTTCTATTCTGTTCACTGGTCTGTGGGTCTGTTTTTGTGCCAATAACAAATTGTCTTGATTACTGTTGATTTGTAGTAGAGCTTGAAGTCAAGGAGTGTAATTCCCCCTGTTTTATTCCTCCTTCTCAGGATTGCCTTGGCTATTCGGGGTCATTTGTGGTTCCATATGAATTTTAGAATTATTTGTTCCAGTTCACTGAAGAAATCTGTTGAATTTTATAGGGATTGTGTTGAATCTATAGATTGCTTTAGGTAGTATAGCCATTTTGACAATATTTATTCTACCTAGTGTCCTCTTTAATTTCTCTTAGGAGTGTCTTGTACTTTTCAGAGTACAGGTCTTTCACTTCCTTCGTTAGGTTTATTCCTAGGTATTTTATTCTTTTTGATGCAATTGTGAATGGAATTGTTTTTCTGTTTCTCTTTCTGTTAGTTCATCGTTAGTGTATAGGAAAGCAACAGATTTCTGGGGGTGTTAATTTTGTATCCTACAACTTTGCTGAATTCAGATATTAGTTCTATTACTTTTGGAGTGGAGTCTTTAGGGTTTTTTATGTACAATATCATGTCATCTGCAAATAGTGACAATTTGACTTCTTCTTTACCAATCTGGATGCCTTGTATATCTTTGTTTTGTCTGATTGCCATGGCTAGGACCTCCGGTACTCTGTTGAATAACAGTGTAGAGAGTGGGCATCCCTGTCTTGTTCCCGATCTTAGATGAACAGCTTTCAGCGTCTCGCTGTTAAGTATGATGTTAGCTGTGGGTTTGTCATATATAACCTTTATGATGTTGAGGTATTTGCCCTCTTTACCCATTTGTTGAGAGTTTTTATCGTGAATGGATGTTGAATTTTGTCAACTGCTTTTTCAGCATCTATGGAGATGATCATGTCATTTTTGTTCTTTTTGTTGATGTGGTGGATGATGTTGATGGATTTTCAAATGTTGTACCATCCTTGCATCCCTCGGATAAATCCCACTTGATCATGGTGTATGATCCTCTTGATGTATTTTTGAATTCGGTTTGCTAATATTTTGTTGAGTATTTTTGCATCTACGTTCATCAGGGATATTGGTCTGTGATTTTCTTTTTTGGTGAGCTCTTTGCCCGGTTTTGGTATTAGAGTGATGCTGGCTTCATAGAATGAGTTTGGAAGTATTCCCTCCTCTTCTATTTTTTGGAAAACTTTAAGGAGAATGGGTGTTATTTCTTCTGTATATGTCTGGTAGAATTCAGAGGTGAATCCATCAGGTCTGAGGGTTTTGTTCTTGGGTAGTTTTTTGATTACTGCTTCAATTTCGTGCTGGTGATTGGTCTGTTTAGTTTTTCTGTTTCTTGCTTGGTCACTCTTGGAAGGTTGTATTTTTCTAAGACGTTGTCCATTTCTTCTAGGTTTTCCAGCTTGTTTGCATATATATTCTCATAATATTCTCTTATAATTCTTTGTATTTCTGTGGGGGTCTGTCATTATTTTTCCTATCTCATTTCTGATTCTGTTTATGTGTGTAGATTCTCTTCTTCTCTTAATAAGTCTGGCTAGGGGGTTATCTATTTTGTTTATTTTTTCAAAGAACCAGCTCTTGGTTTCATTGATTTTTTTTCTATTGTTCTCTTCTTCTCCATTTTATTTATTTCTTCTCTGATCTTTATTATGTCCCTCCTTCTGGCGACTTTGGGTCTCATTTGTTCTTCTTTTCCAATTTCAGTAATTGTGTCTTTAGACTATTCATTTGGGAATGTTCTTCCTTCTTTAAATAGGCCTGGATTGCAATATACTTTCCTCTTAGAATTGCCTTTGCTGCATCCCACAGAAGTTGTGGCTTTGTGTTGTTGTTGTCATTAGTCTCCATATATTCTTTGATTTCTGTTTTGATTTGGTTGTTAACCCGTTGATTAATTAGGAGAATGTTGTTAAGTCTCCATGTATTTGTGAGCCTTTTTGTTTTCTTTCTAAAATTTATTTCTAGTTTTATACCTTTGTGATCTGAGAAGTTGGTTGGTAGAATTTCAATATTTTTGACTTTACTGAGGTTCTTTTTGTGGCCTAGTATGTGGTCTATTCTGGAAAATGTTCCATGTGCACTTGGTAATAATATGTATGCTGTTGCTTTTGGTTGTAGAGTTCTATAGATGTCTGTTAGGTTCATCTGTTCTAGTGTGTTGTTCAGTGCCTCTGTGTCTTTACTTATTTTCTGCATGGTTTATTTGTCCTTTGGAGTGAGTAGTGTGTTGAAGTCTCTTAAAATGAATGCATTACTGTGTATTTACTCCTTTAATTCTGTTAGTATTTGTTTCTCATATGCTGGTGCTCCAATGTTGGGTGCATATATATTTATAATGATTATATCCTCTTGTTGGATTAACCCCTTTATCATTATGTAATGTCCTTCTTTGTGTCTTGCAACTTTCTTCGTTTTGGAGTCTGTTTTGTCTGATACAAGTACTGCAACACGTGCTTTTTTCTCCCTGTTGTTTGCATGAAATATCTTTTCCCTCCGTTCATGTTTAGTGTGTTTATATCTTTGGGTTTGAGGTGAGTCTCTTGTAAGCAGCATATAGATGGGTCTTGCTTTTTAATCCATTCTATTACTCTGTGTCTTTTGATTGGTGTATTCAGTCCATTTACATTTAGGGTGATTATCTATGTACTTATTGCCATTGCTGGCTTTAGATTCGTGTTTACCAAGGGTTCAAGGGTTGCTTCTTTACTATCTAACAATCTAACTTAACTTTCTTGTTAAGTTATTGTAAACACAGTCTGATGTTTCTTTATTTCTCTCCCTTCTTATTCCTCCTCCTCCATTCTTTCTATATAGGTGTTTTATTCTTTGCCTTTAGTTAGTATTTGGATGGTCTGCTTTCTTTGCTATGATTTTATTTTCTCTGGTGACATCTTTTTAGCCTTAGGGTGTGCTTCCCTCTAGAGCAGTCCATTTAAGATATCTGTAGTGGTGGTTTATGAGAGGCAAACTCTCTCAACTTTCGTTTGTCTGGAAATTGTTTAATCCCTCCATCATATTTAAATGATAATCGTGCTGGATACAATATTCTTGGTTCGAGGCCCTTCTGTTTCATAACGTTAAATATATCATGCCATTCTCTTCTGGCCTCTAAGGTTTCTGTTGAGAAGTCTGATGATAGTCTGATGGGTTTTCCTTTGTAGGTGATCTTTTTTCTCTCTCTAGCTGCCTTTAATATCCTGTCTTTATCTTTGATCTTTGTCATCTTAATTATTATGTGTCTTGGTGTTGTCTTCCTTGGGTCCCTTGTGTTGGGAGATCTGTGGGCTTCCGTGGACTGTGAGACTATTTCCTTTCCCAGCGAGGGAATGTTTTCAGCAATTATTTCTTCAAAGACACTTTCTATCTCTTTTTCTCTCTCTTCTTCCTCTGGTACTTCTATAATATGAATAGTGTTCCGTTTCGATTGGTCACACAATTCTCTTAATATTCTTTCATTCCTAGGGATCCTTTTATCTCTCTCTGCCTCAGCTTCTCTGTATTCCTGTTCTCTGATTTCTATTGCATTAACAGTCTCTTGCATCTCTTCCAGTCTGCTGCTAAGTCCGTTGATGGCTTGTCTCATTTCTGCATTGTCTTTCATGACTTCCCTCACTTCCTCCGTCAGCTCTTGCATATTTCTCTGTAGATCCATCAGCGTGTTTATGACTTTTATTCTGAATTCTTTTTCAGGAAGATTGTGCATTTCCATCCCTTCAGGCTCCCTCTCTGGTGTTGTCTGGGTGAGCTTTGTCTGTACCATATTCCTCTGTCTTTTCATGGCGATAGAAGTGGTCTCTGGCATGTGCCACGTATGTCAGCTGGGCTCTTTAAGACCGCCTTGCAGGGTGCCTAGTCCTCTCGGTTGCAGATGCAGGCTGTGCACTGTCCTGTGTATTCTGGTCTCTCTTTTAGGAATAGTTGTATTTGCTGTATTTTCATAGATGTATATGGTTTTGGGAGTAGATTTCTGCCGCCCTGCTCACGCGCCATCTTCCCGGAACTTTGCAAGGACCATTCTTATCTTTTTAGCCCTAACGTTAAGCAAAGTATGTAGTCATACATAAAGCTTGTTAAATGGATTCTGCTAATTCTCCAAGAAGCAAAGGTGTGGGAAGATAGTGGAGTACACAAATTCCTCAGATGAAATAAGTGTGAAAAGTTGCCTCTGAGTCTAAATAAGCTACAAACTCTGGACCCTCAGAAGGAAACCAACTTGTCCTGTGGGCCAGTTGAATCCTGTATAGGAGACACCCAGTGGAATCTGCTGAGGAGTGTACCTTGTTCTCTTGTCCAAATGTATGTGAATGGATTCTGATTATTTAGGGGAGAAGCAGCTCTCTTTCCTTTCTTTAGAGAAGCTGAGTTCCTACCATGTCAGACTGTGAATCAGCTTTTCTGCAGCCAGGGTAGCAGAGGAAGGAAAGGGCCCTCAGGTGAAAGTTTCCATCTAGTCTGTCCCTGCATTTTCATGGGAAGCCAGAAGAAAACAAGGCCCGGAGGAAGAGGAGTGTGTGTTTCCCTCCCAGGGGCCCACGAACATTCTTGGAAAGGAAACACAGAGCTGGGGTCCCTGGGTGCCCTTTCGGGGAGTCCCCACACCTCTCTTGCCTCCCTTGTGGGTTGTTGTGGCAGGGAGCCAGGCGCAGCTTAGACCCCGTGCCACTTTCCCACTCTTCAGGGCTGTTCTAGCGTCTTTGCTGGACTTGTCTCCCAAATTCAGCATTCGTTCCCAGCCCTATTAGCTTCCTCTCATGTCCTCTCACTGCACCGTTCCCTTCCTCCTGCTCTCCCATTTGTCCCCTCCACCACCTCAGAAGCCCAGAGAGAAACAACTGGAAGGAGGCTTGTCACCAGAGGACTTCCACTTCACTGGGCATCGGTTCCCATGTTGCAGACCGCTGGCCTTGCGGGCCATGCCCTGCTCATCTCCTGGGGGCATAGCCTGCTGTGGTGCACAGAGTGAGGAGCTCAGCCAGAGCCCGCTGCCAAGCTGCATGAGTTACTGTGCTGCCCGTGACGCTGCAGCTGCTTCTGGTCGGCTTGCCCCGAGCCTTTCCCCGGGCCTCCCTTCTTCATGCCCTTATCTGCCTCCTCCTTTCAAACTTTATTATTGGTACTTAAGTTTATAATTCCAACATAAATGACTTTGACATCAATGACAGTCTTGACAGATTTGATATTATTAAAAATACTAGCTGAATAATATGCTTGCATCTCTTGAGGCTATACACTTCATTTGTGAACAGTTGATTCTCCACGTCTAGATGAATTATTGACTGTGAATACAGTTATGCTCTCTACCAGCTCCAAAACGCTTCCAGTGGCAGACTGCCTCCCGAGGGTTGCTTGGGTGAGTTGGAGCCGCCCAAGTGAAGGCACTCCCACAGGCTTGAAAGCTGGCCTCTCCTGAGAACCCCCAAGGTTGGGAGTAGTTTGGGCAGCAATGTAGAAAGGAAATAACGATAAAACAACCTTTGTTTTTCTGATTTTATAAACAATGCGTATTTAAGTTTTTATGGGAGAATGATTTTGGAATTGCAGACAACTGACGTAGAAACTTTTGGAATACAACTTAATGGAGGACTGATTTCTGACCAATTTTACTTATTTTTTGCTTTACTTTTGATTTCATGTTTTGCTTGTCTAGTCTATGAACAGAATCCAATGTGGTATTTTTCCTTTGATTCCATAGTTACTCTATGTAGCTAATAAAAAAGTTATAACAAGTTTTAGGTCTTGTCAAAAATAATTTTATTTCAAATTTCTTATTATATTGTAATATTAAAAATGATTAATAGTTCTTTTCCTCTGCCTTATAATCAGATAATAATCAGGTAGAGCCTTTCCTTTGTGTTCATTTTCCCACATAAGAAGAATATGTGAATGAATATAAGATTAAAGATTTGTTCTTATGAATCATTCTATTGTATGAGAACTCAAAGGAAATCGCTAGAAGAGTAGTAAATAAAGATTTTCTTAAACTCTCACCTCTGGGGTTGGGCCACGTAAAATGTGAGCTCCTCAGGAGACAGGATGGTGGTTTTGTCTCTAGAACCACAGTCAGTAGAGGTCTAAAGAAATAACAATTTGTATTGCAGTCAGAGAGCAAGGTCCTCTGCAAAGACTGTATGGACACATCCACCTGCCTGGGACTTGTGCAGTTTTGAAGGGCAATTCGTTACATCCATGGGAAAGAAGTGTTCCAGAAACATAATATCCTCTGCTTTTCAATAGTTTTGTCTCAGTTATTTGTTATTCCAAATGATTATACAAATTCACTTTAAGACAAAGTGTGCAGTATCTTTGCCACCAAAATGTTCAGTTACCCCAGTTCAAGGTTTAACACCCCGTGCTCTGACCCCTTTCCAGAAAGGCCTTTCTTTCCTTTCTCTTCAGGAAATTCTCATCAATAAATTATTTGCTGGTCAGAGGTATTTCTCCAGTTAAAAAAACTCATTTCTCAAAATTTAGCATTTAAGAGAAGGTTAATTATGATTACTGTGATATCAATAATTATTTCCTGTTCATTATTTTTATAAAATGGCTTATTTGATTCATTAAGGATTATTTGTTAGGATGAATAAGGAGAAACATGTATTTTAATTGTCCTACTTGTAAATCATCAGCACACATTTATATAGAGTTGGTCTATATTTTTAAAAAAGCATTTCATTTGTACAAATGTTCATAGTGTAGCATTATTCATAACACCCCAGAAGTGGAAATAACTCAAATATCCATTAACTGATGAATGGATAAATAAAATGTGGTCCATGCATACCATGGAATATTGTTTGACAGTGAAAAGAAGTACTGATACAATGTGGATGAACTGTGAAAATATTGCGCTAAGTGAGAGAAGCCAATCACAAAGGCCACGTATTTATGATTCCATTTATATGAAATCTCTGGAGGGGCAAACGTATGGTAACAGAAAGTAGAGTAGTGGTTGACAGAGGCTGGAGTGGGAGGTTGGAGGACAAGGGGAGCGACTGCTAATGGATGTAGGACATTTTTTTAGGTGAAAATATTCTAAAATTGATCATGGTAATGGTTGCACAACTCTGAATATCCTTAAAGTCTTACAAAGATAAAGTGTATGGCATGTGAATTATGTCTCAACAAAGCTGGTATTAAAAAAGATTTTGCTAATAATTCATTCACTTATTTCATATAATATAATGGAACAGACTTTAGGAGTATATAGTGTGTTCAGTTAGATAAACATGATGTATGTAAGTGAACTTAATATCTATGGAGGAAAATTCTCAACATCTCTTTGAAACTGTTTTCAAGTGAGAAGGAATGAACAAATTCCCTCTTCTATGAATTTGAAAATATCATTCTACTTATAGACTGGGGAGCAGATCTAAGAGTTTACATGTACAGATACTTTCATTTAAAGTCTGAATGGCTATTTGAAATAATCTGCTGTTTCATGAAGGTACTTAAAATATTTCTGTTGTCTGCTTACAGATGACCTTGCCTGTGGTGTCTCCAGGCCAACTGTAATACCACAGTTTGCCATAAAAGGCCATTGGGGCAATTAGATTGTTATGTGGATTCGGGAAGTTAAAGTCACTTGGTAATTAACTCTGCTGGTGTGAAGGAGAAACGAGGAAGTAGTGGCTGCCAAGAGCTCTCAAGAAAGTGTCTGTGCTCCCTCTATTCCTCTCTGAGATAGAAGAAACTTTCCTGGCAGAGGAGGTCTGAAACTGTTCAGTGCTGTCCACATAGAGTATATTAGGGTTGAACTCATCTTCAAAGTAGGCAGTATTTAACCTGACACTCAAAGTTATTTTTAATTATTAAATAATTTTTGACTATATGTCATTAAAAAAAACCCCACACATTCCATATTCAGCTGAAGTTCCCTCCAAATTTCTCACCCAACCCCATTTCTCTCCGGAGAGGAAACTATTATAATTGTTGTGGTAGGCATTGCCCCTGGGCTTCTAGGTCTTTTTCTGTGTATTTCATACGTACACATATGTTCTTATGGAAATACATAGTTTGGATGTGTGGTCTTTTAAGAAAAACACAACAATGTAATAGTGGCAGTTTATTTTTCTGCAATTCAGATTTTTCTCTTTAAAAAATATGTCTTGGAGAGCTATTTATGTCTGATGCATAGGGTTCTATACCTTTCTATTTAATTGCTGCAGAGCATTTATTATATGCATGTATGATAAATAATGTGTATATCATAATTTCTTTAACCACTCCCCTATTGAGTCATTTAAGTTTATTCCTAATTTTTGCTATTATGAATCATTCAGCAGTAAAATCGCAGTACATGACTCCTTGTGAACATGCCTGGGGAAAGCTTTTCTCCAGGATAGTAAGAGAAAGAGTTGCTAGGTAGAAAGTTTGCCTACTTTCCATTTGATAGTGCCAATTAGACCCCTTAAAGGTGCCAGCGTACCTCCCACTAACAGTTTCCCTGCACACTTGCCAACACGTGACATCATCAAACTTTAGTTGTGGCTAAAATAAATCTCCTTTTTAAATTTGTATTTGTGTGAGTGTTCATGAGGTTGAACAGATTTTCATATTTAATGTCACTTTAATTTGCTCTTCTGCAAGTAATTCTTGCATGTCCTTTATTTAAAAAATACTGGGTTGTTTATCTTTTTCTTATTGACTGGTAATCATTCTTTATTCATTTTAGATATTAATATTCTGTCTCATATGTGTTATAAATGTTTCCTCCTCTGTGGCTTTTCACTTTGATTATGGTATCTTGTCAGGGAGAAGTTTTAATTTAAATATAGTTAAATGTATCTTTCTTCCATCTGCTCCTCTCTTTTCCTCCCCACTTTGTTTAATTCTCTGCTGTTGCCATCCTGAAATCTTGCACTTTTACTTTGCACCAAGCCCCACAAATTGTGCCGGGCTTCTATGTTATTTTAGGTGTAGGTCTTTAATTATAAAGGAATATTTTTATGTGTGTATGATTTGTGTGAAGAAGAGATTTTATTATTTTTTATGTTATGCTTTTTGCAAATGGACAGCCACTTATTTCCACGCCATTTGTTCAGTAGTTAATCCTCTTTCCATGGTTTGGAATGACACTTTTAGTATATTTTTAATTCCCTTGTATTCATCAGATTGTGTCTAGAGTCTGCTTTCTTTTCTACGCATCCAGTCATCTACTCCTGCACCAGTATCATGCTGTTTTAATTAGTATATCTTCACAAGGTTTTTTTGATATCTGGTAGGGGAAGACCTTTGTTCTTTCTTCTTAAGATTGCCTCAAGTTTCTTGTATGTTCATTCATTTTCTTTTATTTTTATATCAGCATGTCAAATTTCTTGTAAGTTCTACTTGGTATTTTGTTAGGGATTACATTAAATTTATAAATTAATTGGGGGAAAAGTTAAATCTTTATAATATTGAGACTTCCCATCCAGGGACAAGATGTGTCTGTTCCTTTAATTACTTTATGTACTTCAGTAATGTTTTATATATTTTTTCATAACAGTCTTGCATGCAGACTTGGACGGGACTTATTTCAAAGTTTCCCTAATTGACCATTGCTAATATATAGAAAAGGTAATAATTTCTGTTTTTGACCTTGTATTTGACCTTCTTGCTGACATACTTTTAGATCTAATAGCTTCTCTTTGCTCTTCAGGTAGACAATTAAAAAAATCCTCAAATAATGACAATTTTGTGTCTTTCTTACTAATATGTATGTCATTATATTTTTCTTGAGATACCCTTTGGCTAGTACAAGTCTTATTCTTCAATTTGGGATGCTTTTAGCATTTCATCATTAAATAAAAAGTTTAACATTGGTTTCTCATAGAGTTCCTGTTTCAAGTTAAGGAAAATTTCTATTTATAGTTTGTTAAGTAAGCATCATACCATGAACACAGTTTATCAAATCCTTTTCTCTGCAGTAATTAACACAATCATATGATTTTCTCTTTTAATTTGTTACTATAGTAATTACCTTCCTAGAATTTTCTCTTATAAAACCACCATTGTATTTCTGGAATGAACTTTACCTGTTTTTGATAAATTGATTAGTCAGTATGTTATTTAGGCCTTTTGAATCTTTGCTCATAAATGTGAATGATCTGTAGTTTTCTCTTTTGATTTTTGTCATTGTCTGGTTTGAGTATCAGGGTTATGCTAAACCATAAAATACACAGGATAGCTTCCCCCTCCTCAAAATTAATGACCGTCAAAAATGTGAAAAGTGCTAAATTTGAGAAAACTTGTACTAGACTCATAAAATAAATTGAGTGGCTTTGTGTTTTTTTCCTAAGTTCCTGAATAGTTTAATAACATAGCATCTACCTGTTCTTGAAAATTTGTGTAATTCACCTAAAATGACCTGAGTGTGCACACACACACACACACACACACACACACACATATGGACATGGATTAAATTTGTTTAGAGATATGTATGAAATAGTTAACAATGTCAACCTGTGAGCAAAGCTGCCTCATGACTTGATGTATTACTGTAATTTTGAATTTTTACAATAAACATGAAATACTTCAAATCTAATAAATTTTAAAGAATAAAAAGTGATGTCACTGTAATTAGGTACCACTTATGTATTGCCTTTCTGTGTGTGTATTATGCCTCGCAGTGTAATAAGCAGGTAAAATAGAATCCCTGCCCATGAGTAGCTTGTTCTCTGAAATCCTCTTTTTCACAGGTGTACAGCATTCATGTAAGTATTTTTAATGGATAGTAACATGATAATTAATTTGCTAGAAGTCAAATAAGTAAAACTTATTAATTGCCTTCAAAAAAATTTTAAAATGAGATATAATTGTGTATAAGATTGTATTAGTTTCAGTTATATAATGTAATGATTGGATATTTGTATACATTGTGAAAGGATCACCACATTAAGTCTAGTTAACATGTCACCATAGGTCACAATTGAGTAGTTTACCTCAGTGAACTAGTGCTAATTTCATATACATTTATCCCAAAGTGGGTATTTAACTTGTCTGAGGAAGGTCAGATAATCCCAAAGTGGGTATTTAACTTGTCTGAGGAAGGAATTAGATGGGTAGAATTAGTAACATTTGAGCAAACTTTAAAAACCCTGGAGGAGTTCCTAAGAAACATAATAAAAATTGTAATGTTTGCAACACTGTATCTTTCATAGTAGACATAGAAATAAGTCTTATGAGAACTTGTTATTTATAATGGATCACAAGTATCATATAATGTTAAAAAGATCAGTACAAATACATTCTTAGTTGATACCTCATTTTCATTTAATGCACCTGATGAACTATAAAATAACTTAATTCATACAATGTTAGGCCATATTTTTCACACAGTGGCATTTATATTTCTTGAGCAGTTCTGTTATCCCTTCTTTAAGTGCCTAGCTACCATAAAACTTTAACAAAAAGCCAAGCTTAGCAAAGGATATGCAATAAATCATTAATTGTGGGTAATTTTGAGGCTAGATTTTTGAAAAATGTTTGTGGAAGTATCACATCAGTATAGCTTACATACTCATTCTTGGCATGTTTCCATTGTGTTACTTCTGGTATTTGAAAATGTATTGTGTACAGTAAATGTGGGTACAGTGTTCAAAGTAGAACTGTAATAAAGCAAAGTACAACTGTAAACAAAGAAGCAAGAATAATTCCATCTGCAATTTGTTCCCTGAAACTTAGTTGATAGGTTAAGCCATTATTTTCTTTAGGATCATTGTCAGATACTTGAAATGAGTGTCACTTTGAGTGATAGGAAAATTAGAAAGAAGAAAAAATAAAACTACTGGCCTAAAATAATATCCAACTCTTATATAAAAAGTAAAGTCACTGTAGGTAACTGCAAGATTTCCACTATTAATCACTTTTAAAGTAATGCATGAGTTTTTGTCTTACTGTGTTCCACATCTCTAAGCTCTAACTAAGCTGTAGTTCTGATAAGTGTTTAACAAGCCATTCTGAATGCACACCTGAGTCAGGAGCAATGGTGAAAGCTAGATTTTTGGAACTGCCAGATGAGGCTTCCAGTTCTGGTTAGTTTTGCCCCCACAGACAGATAACCTGACTACTGTGGACCTTTTACCCTCTATGAGATTAGACGTCTTTGCACTACGTTTTCCACTTCCAAAGCTTAACTTCTATATTCGGCCTCATCATCATGCATAGCAACTTTGACTTTCTCCAAATCCTTCCAGCTTCTCATCCAAATGCAGAGGGGGGTCACAGCTCAGCTGGTGCCAGCCCCTTGCCCTGTTCCTGATTACATCATTGTTACCCACCTCAGCTCTTGCTCCCACATGTATCCTCACTCTCTCCAGGAATTTCTATTTTCCATCTGAACTCAACCCCACAATGAGCCTCTCTATCATAATATTATGTGTTTTAAGTAGGGACTCTGTGGCATCTTACTACACTGATGGACAGTGACTGCAATGGGGTATGGGGGGGAGGGGACTCGATAATAAGGGTGAATGTAGTAACCACATTGTTTTTCATGTGAAACCTTCAAAAGAGTGTATATCAATGATACCTTAATAAAAAAAATACAAAAAAATAATATTATGTGTCTTTTGACTCCTATTCTCTTGTGCTCAGGTGACTCATGCCCACTGTCTCCTGGCCTCTCTGAACTGGTTTTCATTTCCACCAATCTACTGGACAACTTCTTTCTTCACTTGATCTTTCTATTGCAAAATCCAACGCCTTGCGTTCATTATATTGTGCCTTGCCCTGTCTACCGCACTAATGTTGCTGACTATGCCCTTCAGGAGAATTTTTTTTCCTTTTGCTTTTTCTCACATTATCCGTCATTATTCTTCTCCTGCCTTTATGGCCAGTTGTCCCAGCCTGCTTGGCTGTTCTTGTGCCATCTGATCATGGGCATTCGCCATGGCTTGGCCCTTAGGGCGCTCTCATAAGCAGCAGGTACCACCCCAACACAAATGGCTTCTTTGTCAGTCCCATCCTTGAATACTTATTGCTGGCAATACTACATCCCACCTGTGTTTTCCAGTTAGCTGTCTCCTATTCTGTCCTTTCCAGCTTGAGGACCTGTGATTCTTTGGATGAAAGAAAGTCACCTTTTCTGTAAAGCCAGTCAGTTCATAACAGTTATTTGTTTCAATGAGGCACCATCATTATTCTCATCTCTGTAATTGGCACAGTGATTTAACTGAAAAATCTAGACGTCTCTTCAATCAACCCATCCTATTGTGGAGTCAGGTACTGGTTTATGTCAGGTCCCCAGCACAGGGCCCCCACCGTGGACCGTCACCCACAGGCTGGCCTCCTGGCTGTTCATCCCTCCTCGTGGCTATTGCTTCCTGATGACGTGCTCTGCACACCACTGCAGTCAAGCTGCTGTCACCTAGCCATGCCATTGCTTTGAAGTCAGTTTTCACTCCTGGCCTGACTCTCAGAACCCTCAGGACTTTGCCTCTCACTTTATCTCCCACACCCTCCTACCCGCCCACTTGGCATTCCATCAGCTTCTCTCTCGGTGGAGCTTTCAGCCACATTGTCCTCCATGTTAGGACTGTCTGCTTCTCTCCATTCCAGTTCCTACCTAGCTTTCAAGGGCTACCAAAATCTTTCTGAACCTACATATCTAAAGTCAGCACCCCATACTTTTATCACTTATCATTTATGTCTTTCATATGCATAAATCAACAATCCCCTGGGCATGAACCTCACCATCCCTCAGAAGCCTTTCTATTTTCTACTACTTCTTTAAACTCATTTTAGTCTTATTTTCTTAATTGTGCTTTGAGCGCATCCTTTTCTTCATCCCCTCTGGTGACCATTATTATACAAAGATACTTTCAATACTTATTCATTCATTGTTGGGCATCTCAGTTTGAATATTTAACAGGTTAAGAAAACATCGATAACATTTTGAACAATCCAATGACCTATATTCAATTAAACACTAAAAGTTTCTGTTAGTGACAGGGCAGGGCCTAACATGCTCGGAATTTTAAGAAAGTTTTCTAAAAGAAATACTTGTTATTTAAAGTGCATATCCTCTGGTTTCAGTGGAGATGGAGAACCTGCCACTTTTCTTACGATGGCCTTCCAAAGGGTAAAACAGAACACCTCTCACGATATAGGTACTAGTCACAAAAGGCTAACGCAAGAACGGGACTTCAAGATAGTCTTGGCAGATCTTTGTCTTCACAATTGAAGTTGGCAGAAATTTAGGGACTGGCTTACACCATTAGCAAATGTTGAGCTGGGACTAGAGGCTGGTGTTCTTATATCAAATCCAGAGACCTTCCCACTGCACATCTCCATATAGCCATGCACTCATGTTTTCACTCAGCACTTATTTAGTGAGCACCTACTATGTGTCAGGTTCTGGTAGGTGATGAACCGTAACACAGAATAAGACATAGTCCCTGCCCCTCAACGAGCACAATCTACTGAAGGAGACAGGCAAGCTGATGGGAAGGGGAAATGCAGTGGGATATGAGCTGGGAGGATAAATTTTTTGTTTTATGTTGTTTTGTTCTAATATGGAAAGGATTCGAGGAGGTTTAATACTGAGGGAAAGTGCCAATAGCAGGGAAGAGGCTGAAGATTTGGTTGAAGGGTAACTGGTGCAGTGAATACCTTTTGAAGGCTGTGTACAGGGATAGGGTGCAGAGCACAGGCGAGGCATTAGCCTCAGGCCGGAGAGGGAGAGCAGTGCCAGCTGGAATGGAATTGCAAAAGGAGAACCAGAAGCCGAGCAAGCATTCCCATCTGATACCTTTATTTCCTGGGGAAGTAGGAGAGAGGTTCCTAGAAGGAGGCTGATTGGTAGACTAGGGAGCAGGGTGGATGAGGATAAAGAGTATTTGAAACCCCCTGTAGGAAATGCAAGAATCTTGATCTCCTCAGGAACATAAGGAGCAAAGCCATCCATTACCCAAGAAGGGTGAAGATGGTGGAGGGAGAGGGGACCCAACAGCCTGATGAGATGCCTGGCAGAGGGTCACCGCTGTGCCAATGGAATGTGCTCATCAGGAGCCCAGCCCTCTGATGCTCGTGGTGCCCCAGGGTGCCCAGTGTCTCAGCTCCTGCTGGGAGGAATCTAGGTCTGCTGAGCCGAGGTACAGGCACTTATGCAGGAACAATGGTCTGGGAGCTATGGCTGAGGTCAGGGAGCGTGGGACCCCAGGGGCAGCTGGAGTGGCGCTGATGGATTACACGGACTCATACACATTCTCTTTTTGTGGCAGGTGATGTATAAGGAGCAGAAAGCCAGGTGAAGGAATGAAGGGGAATGGTAGAGAAGAGATTACTTTAAAAGAGATTCATTTGGTCAGGTATGACCAGCTGATTTAGTCCTGAAATGGAGAGCTCAGCTCACAGAGGTATACTCACAAGGTCTGGTCAGAATGAGGCATCTCTGCTCTTAAGTCGCGGCACGCCTTAGCTGCTAGCCTGCATCATGACCCAAACGTTTGGCTGTCTGGATTCTCAGTGCAACCAGGAGGATCCCCATCTAAGGTCTTTTTTCTCTGCACGACCTTTCATGTTTGATTCTTATGTTATTATAGTTCTTCAGTATTGATAATTCAGTCCATTATTTTTAATAACTATAAATAGTGAAGAGAATTAAAGGAATAGATATAATCATTGATATTTTCATAATCCTTACACTGCCCTTTGGCATTGCCTGCTACTGATAAAACTTGATATTGTAGAAACTTTATGCAATGAAATTCAAATGTGAAAAGAGCAAAATAATTTAAACTACTTGGAAAAATAAAACCAAAAGCAATTGACATGAAAAGGAATTACTAGGACCTTTCTAAACTGAAAAATTTAGTGAATGAGACATTGAAAAAAAATGCCTCAAAGTATTGCAGTCTCCCTGTCTTTGATTCCTAAAGATAACAAGATTATCTAGTAGTAAGAAGTAATGAATGTTTATGTGCACACATATATATGTATATAAACATACACACATATATAAGTGTTAGAGGCAACATATCTATCAAACTTTGAAAAAAGTAACAAGACCATCATAATCATGAAGATGAAAAGAGTTATCTTGAGAAAAGAGTAAATTGTGTATTAGTAACTTATGAATAGGTAATAAAATCAGACAATAAAATTGCATGTTCTGAGCCTACGCCAGGAACCTATACACACCAGACTATATTATGACTCTATGTGAAAATTATTTGTTTACTAATCATTTGTTTGACCTTTGGACTATGAATTCTTTGAAAGTAGAGAGCAGTCTTACTTAATTCTGTATTTTCAGAAGGTACACATAAAAATACTCAAAAGGTTCTGTTGATAATAATGCTTGCATATAGAATATTAAGGCTTAGAATAATCTATGACATAGTATTATTATCCTAATTTTACAAGTAAATTAACTGAAGCCTGAGAAGCTTAAGCAATATTTTTGTTTTAATGTGACATTGCTCTTAAGTGATGTCTCAGGAATTTGAACCTGGGTGCCAGAGCTCTGAGGCCCACATTGTATATATGCAATGTAATAGGGTACTCATTTTTATATTCCTGGTACCTAGCACTGTGCTCAAACATTGTAGTTTGTCAGTGAAAGTGTTTGAAATAAAGAACAAAAGTTATAATATTTAAAGTTACCCAAATTTAGCAAATGAATTTTTAAACTATCTAAATTACCAGAGATCTCTGTATTCCTTAACTATTTAAAAATAATGTTTCAGATAGTGAAAGGAAAAGGATAAGTTTTAAAGAGAACCCTGCAGTGTGATGAGGAAGAGTCACATGGGAGTGAGAACAGTCTCAGCTCGGCCACAGCTAAGGGTGCCGCCACTGTCACGCTGTGGCCTTGGGCCTGTGAATTTCATATACTCACTTGTTCATTCAGCAAATTTTTATTAGGGCTTACCACATTTCTGACCCTGTGCTAGACACTAGGGAGTAGACATAGTCATGATTTTGCTCTCAAGCTGAGTGGAGTCTGAAGGGAGAGACCGATATTCATCATGTACTGAGAGGAGTAAATATAAAACTACAATGATGTTAAGTGTTAGGCAGGAAAGGTACATGGGACTGAAAGAACACAGATGGGACTACAGAGATCTAGGAAATGACAGTTTTTCTGAAATCTGAAAACTGACAATTTAAGCTAAGCAAAGATGGGAGAGGGGGGAAAAGCATTGTAGGCAAATGCAGCAGCATAGGTAGAGGCCCAGTGGATGCTGGAGCTTGAGAAGTACCAGAGAGGATGGTGGCGGGAGGGAGACAGGGTGTCAGCCAGGACTCGGGAGGTAGAGGCCGGACCTTGCTGGGTCTTGTGAGCCACCTTAGGGATGTTATCTCTCTCTGGATTTAAGGAAAAACACTAAGGAGTTTTAAGCAGGTGGGCATCATGCCCATATCCCATGGCTACAAGGCAGAGTGGAGCAGAGGGCAAGACTGACTGACAGGAACAGGCTGGGAGGCCACTGGAGCTGCCCAGAGACATGACGGTAGCGGTGGAGAGGATAAGAGTGGATGGGTTTGAGCTGGATTTAGGAGGAACATCAACAGAAAGGACAGAAGGAAGGGTGGGTCAGTTGAAGATGCTTTGGGCTCTGGCCTCTACCCTTGCTGAGGTAGAAATGTTGCCAGAGGATCTGCTGGTCCAGTTTGCTACATGCCAAAATCAAGGTGCCCTTGAGATCACCAAGAACTGTCTGGAAGGCAGCTGAATAGACTGGGTGCCCTCAAAGCTCCAGCCTGAAGCCACCCAGATGGACATGACCCCTGGTCCCCATAGTTCTTTGTGCCTCTCTTGCTGCTGACACTCACAGTTCCTGTTTGGATCATGGTTATCCTACTTTGCCTCATTTTTTGCTAAGTGAGATCCTAGCTCAAAAATCTTCGTCCAATAGCACCAAAATTTAATAACTTGAAAATGCAGTTATGTCTAACTTTGCACAGTAGATGTTTATTAAATAGTCTTGAAAATTGTCCTCATGAGACAGGGAAAGGGCTGAAGTCTACAGCTGAAACACATTCCTCCAAAGGCTCCTGCTTCTAGTTCTCGTGCTGGTCCTTTTTCCCTGGTTGCAGACTTTTAATGTGAGGAGGTCGCTCAGGTGAGAGAAAGAATTCTTGCTGCTTTGGTCTGGCTTATAGGCAAAGGGCAGTGAGGCAGGGAGGATCCCAGCCTGGCCTGCAGAAGTATTGCTTCCCTGTTAAAGGCCTCAAAGAACAAAACATGTTCTCCCAAGCCTCAGATTACACTAGAGCAGAGGTGGAAGTCCTGGTGACCTTCCCTGAGGAAGAGGAGGGGCTGAGGCTAGGATTGGGTTTGTCATTCACTCATTCAAGACATAGCTCAGTGAAACCTCGAATCACTCCCATTTCAGGCACTTACTCTCTTATGTAATGGGTTCAGCTGCTTTGAAATACCCAGTGTGAAGCATAATAATAGCTTTTTAGGAGCTTTCATTATAATACTTTTTGATCCCTATGAAGGATTAGGTTTCCAAATTACAGAGTCCAGTGGATATCACTTTCCTGTCTATTCACAGTGGCAGAAAAGTCTGAGAGGTCCAGGTAAGGTGAGACTTGCCCGTAGGGCCTCTCAGCCATGTGATGCTCAGATACAGCACATGCTGGAGTCACCCTGTGGGGGTTCTTCTAGGTGGCTGGGGGGTGGAATGGGGTGAGAGATATGCCTTTAACTGAAGGGCTGTGGTTTGGGCAGAAGTCCAGAATGGCTGAATTGGGAAAAGGAAGCTACTGAACTGCGGTGCCCTGAGTGGTTGGGGCAGAGTTCATCTGGGGAGCCTTCCCGAGCCGTGGGGCAGCCGGCTTCATCCAAAGCCCACTTACCAGTGGGAGAGCTGCCGTGAGCTTTTCAGGAGGCCCGGCTTTCCTGGGTGCAGAGCTGCTGTCAGTAGACCGTGGGGCTGGCTGGGGCCCATGGTGCCTGACAGGGCCTCAAGGCCTAGTCTTTCAGGAAGAACTGGCAGAGAAAGCAGAGCTGAAGCTCCTCCTCCAGGTGATCACCTCTGACAGAAATGGGCAAAGGAACAAAATGGGCCTCTCAAACAGCTATTGGGGAAAAGCGGGTTGGTTATTAAAGAGGCCATGGCCCAGATCACAATTGTATTAGGGTTCTCCAGAGCAACAGAGCCAGCAGCATGTGTGCATGCACATGTACGTATGTGTGAGTACATATGAGAATATATACATGCGTATGTGGAGAGAGAGAATGAGAGATTGATTTTAAGGAATTGGCTCCAGCTATTGTCATGTTTCAAATCTGTGGAGCGAGTAGGCAGCAGGCCGGTGATTGAGGTAAGAGCTGGTGTTGCAACCTTGAGTCTGAGCGCTGGTAGCTCAGGCAGATTTTCTGTGCTGCTTTCCAGAGGCAAGATTCCTTCTCAGGAAACCTCAGTCCTCGCTCTTCAGGCTTTCAGCTGATTAAATGAGGCCCACCCCCACTGTGAAGGCTAATCTGCTTTACCTAGTCAACTGATTGTAGGTATTAGTCACATCTAAAAAATACCTTACAGCCACACCTGGCCTACTGTTTGGCCAAACAACTGTACTCCATAGTCTACCCAGGTTGACACATCACCACAGTACTCATGGGACATTGTCAGCCCTTAAAGGAAAGAAGGTCTTTAGGCAAGTACTTTTCCCTCAAGAAAGAGTCACAAGAAGGGAGAGGAGAGTGTAGTCCTTATTTGTAGGGCTTATTTATTTCAGTCTTTAGCTAATTCTTGAACTTGAGTCTTCCATTGCCCAACACTAGAATGCATTTGGGGGCTGGCTTGTACCTCATACTCCCTTCTAGAATGGTCGTGCTCATTGGTACCAGCCATAATTCCTGACTCCTGGTCCTTCATTGGGGCGAATTTATAAATGGAAGCACCTTAAGGGTAGAATCTGTGTTTGTTCCGCTTGTTAGACCCATGGTATCTGGTATTTTAGTACTGAGCCTCATACATTATGGACATTATCCATTTAAAAAGTATTAAAGCCTCCCAAATTCAAGGTACCATGCTAGGTATTGGAATAGTCATTGAGTATGTATTTATTGAGTGAATTATTTAACATCACTTTACATTGTGACTTGTATTTTCTTTTTCCTTGGTTAGAGGGGAATGATTTCAAACTAGTACATCCTGGAACCCAATCCTGTGGGTGCATACTCGGTGGTTCCTGTGGTCTGTCTCAGTGTACCTTCCTAGCCTCGGTCCTCACTGGTCCCTCCATGCCTGCAGTCAGGCCACATCAACGAGATGCCCTTCACACTCTCCTGAGACCATTTCCACTCTTACAGTGTTCCTTTCATCTGCAGTGTCCTTCCTTGCCAGTTCCTTGCACTTTTACCCATTCAGATCCATTATCCAATAGGGAGTTCAGGCACCACCCTGCTCCCTGCTTTCAGAACACCACAGCCCATATGAGCTTCTTAGAATACTTACCTCTTATGTATTTCTTTTAGCCTCTGTACTGAAAGCTTCTGGAGGATAGGGTCTGGGTCTCATCCCCACTCAGTAAGGGCACTTTGCAGGGGTTAATGAAGTAGAACTCACCAGAGTCTACAGCGGTCTCCGCACTATGTTTGGTACATGTTAGGAACCTATTCAGCCACTACATTATTATTTTGTGTGATTATATATTTTCTGGACAATCTCAAACTTTGCTTTGGTTTTTGTATTTATAATGTAGTCAGAGGACAGAAGAAGAAATGAAGATCCTTTCTGCCTCTCTTATTGTTGGTAAGAGGGGAGTTAACCAAAACACCATGATCATTTGAAGGTTAAAGTAAGTGGCCCAACAGATTAAAAATTATTTGTGACTTCTTTATCAGGGGCCTCATTTTCACCAACTCTCGCAAATTGGCTAATGATGCTTTGCTCTGGGGCCAGTGACAGCAACCTGAAACTTCATTTTTCTTAGAACTCAGTTCGTTACCACTTAGGAACACTAGTCCAGTAAGATGAGAGAGAGAAAGGAAAGGGAAGAGGTAAAATGGGGTGCAAAAAGGGGGGTAGGCAGGAGCATGCCTTTGTTTATTTTTGAGTTTGGGTCTAGCCTATATCACTGCTAAAAGTGAGAAGAATATTCTAGCTGGAGAAGTAGTGGCGGCCACGATGTTCTTGGGGATGAAATGATGTAAGGACATTCTTACAAGCTCATTAGTGTTCTCGCCGTAAAGGCATTGGCATGCTCAGATGCCAGACAACGTCGTGTCAATGCAACAAGCCCAGAATCCTAGCAACAATGTTGGAAACTTACTGAAAATGACTCTTTTCACATTTGGAAGCTTTATTGGCAGAGAGGAAAGCAGATCTTGCCCTTTGCCAAAGCATAGTAACACTAGTGTGTAATTTATTTTGGTCAGCCCTTGCTGTCCTGTGAGGACTTTTAGCTGAGGCAGAAATACTTGCCCAAAGAGAATAATTGTCAAGGAAAGACAATTCTGAGGAATGATGAAGTCTTGTTTTTGGAATGTTACTTGTTCATAGCATCAGCAGTTTGTTTCTGTCATTGCTTTGTTTACTTTTGGATGGTGCGGCTCTGGGCCATTACACACCTGAAGAGGAATCTCTAAAATCGACTAGTATTTCAGTATTACCTGATTACATGACTTACACTTTATAGGGGGCACAAGCCACATTTATTTTGTGATTAAAAGCCTCAGATAAGTCTAAGGCATGAACTCTTGGTTTCTTCCAGCACTTATGGATGTGTTCCTTCCTCCCTTGGGGTATTTGCATATGTGAGCTCTCCCTGTGATTTCGATTGGTTTGATTCCAGCAGTTTGAAAAAGTGAAATTTATCAAACCACTCATAGCTGCAATTATCGTAGTTTGTATTTCTGGAAATATGTTTATTTAAATAATAGAATATCAATAATATACTGATCAGGTAGCAAAATTATTTTAAAAAGCACGTTTTCCTCCAGTTTACTTTGCATTTTAATTTATGCAAATTTTGTATCAGATTTTTAAAATAATAACATAATTTAAAGTTTTATATTGAGGGCTTCAAAAAAGAAAGCCAGCAATAATCTCATGCTAAAATTGGCTATGAAAAATGAGTAGTTTTGACATTAGTGGGGTATGAAATGGGGTTTAAATAGTAAGGACGTTTTCTATGATCTGGGTTAGTTGGTTCAAATCACATCTTCTGAAAGACTTACATTTTGTTTAAATGTCCAGAGACTTTATGGCCTGTCCAAAGAATATACTTGAAGGTCACTTTGTCGACTCTTACTTCTTTGGATCTCTCTTTCCCAGATGGAAAAGCAGTTCCCAGCCACTTGGCTTCAGAGTGCTCGGGTACAAGAGCCTCGGGACGGACCGCCTCTTGGATTTGGTTTCTGAGTCAGTCTCAGCAAGGACTTTTTCTTAACTCTGTTGGACAGTAAAAGATGTGCAGCCCTGTGCATTGCCATTTGTGACTTTTCTGTCACAAACATTTAGTGTCCGACGATAGCTGTTTGTTCACCTCAGATGTGTGGTGGCATCTTGGTGCTTCTTTTAGATGTTCTAATTTCTTCACCTCAAATTATCCTCTTTTATATTAGCTACAACTATCAGCCCCTTCAGATTCTTTGTAAGTAGGCAGGATACACATTTCTAAAAATATGTTTTTTGGTTAATAGTTTCAGCCTGACAGAAATGATGCATAGTAGGAACACCTGAGGCAGAGGATGCATTTGCTTCATGACCGAAACCTAGACACGTTAGGAAAGTTCACAGCCCCTGGGAGGCGCTCCTTAAGTCTCTGTGAAGTTATGTGGATATACCACATGTGTCTTCCCCCAGCTGTAATGTGAGGACCTGTTCTCCACTGGTGCCTTTTTCCTTCATCCAGCCTCTCTTTTTTTTTTCATTTTCTCAGTTTATTTAGCTTTTGCAAGATTTTAGGAACTATTGTTTAGCCCCCTGAGAATCCACAGGAGCTCTGACACAGTGCTGGCACGGCTCACCATCTTGGTTTTCCTTTCCTGCTTTGGAGTATATATGTTTTTGGGTGGAGGGGATGGTGTTTATCATCATAAATAGCAGCGGTCAGCACCTACTACATTTTTCAAAACCCAGAAATGTGGCCTAAACCCAAGGCAGAAATGCACGCTTCTGGACAGAGGGTTTTCCAGTCACTTTGAATTGAAAAGCAAGTGCCAGAAGCGGAGTCTGGGATGGGTTGTTGTCTGGACCTGCCTGGTTCCCTTACTACTTAGTACCTAACTATGTGTCCTCTGTCGCCTGCTACTTACTGATAAGCTCCTCAGCGCAGGGGGAGGTGACTTCCTTCATTATCAGCATTGGCCACTCCCCCATGGCCAAGCTTTCTTCTCTTTCCTTTACTCAGAGGAGAGAAGCTCTATATTTCCTACCAGAAAATAAAAAAATCAAAAGAAGGAAGCTGTAGTGGAGGTTTCTAAAAATCAAACATATTCTTCTTCTTTAGTGATAAAAATAAACTTACTTTAATCCATGAGTATATCTTTATTTCTATATAATTGTGTCTTCTTCACCCATATCTAATATTAAATATTTCTGTGTTGTATGTAAATACTAATCTATTAATTTACCATTTGTGGGCTTTGCTTTGAGTTATTTTTCCATGGCAGTGGCATTTTTTTTATGTCTTTAAATCTTTGGTATTGATTTAAAGATGACAGAAAGCATATATTAAAGAACACTGAAAAACAAATCCGTCTAGATCTCATCCCTCCCACACAGCTATTTTTACTTGGGCAGGTTGCCTTCCAGTTACACGTATATCCAGCACAGTTGTTGTTAGAGGATGTTTTGTGATTTGCTCAGGGTTTGACTTGTCATGAGCCAGCCACAGTCGCTAAGCCATTCTCTTTTGGATTCATAAAATGCCCAACCAAGTTTAAAAGTTTGTGGCCACGGCTCAAAGCAGAGCTAAGTGACTCCTGTGGGGATAAAATATCCCATATGGAAGAAGAGTGTCAGTGTCTCAGGAACTATGCTCAAACCAAATGAACTGGCCAGAACTGGCCACCACTGGCCACATCATTTTATAATGCTAGAAATGACTGATTTAAACTGAGATGCTTTTAATAGAGGCAGAGAAATTCTCATTGTAAATACTTTCTCTACTGTATTCTGAGTATTCCAAAATGTACATAAGTCATTATTCGTGCAAGTTCTAATTCCTTAACCAATGTGGAATATGTCTTAAGGATTCCATTGCACTTTGGAGTCACATTTTTAAATATAACGATTTTGTACCTCATTGTAGGTCAACAAAGAACTGCATTTTTCTATATATTATGAAGACACTTAGTCAAAATGTGAAAGGTATTTACTTTCAACCATTCAGGTAAAATTAAAAACAATTTTTTGTAAAAAATTTTTTTGTAACCAAGGCAGGAAGTGGGAAAATTCTACAGGTTCTGCCAAAAGCCATGTCAGTATGTCTTTCCTACTTGAATGTGTGTAGGGTATTTCTTTTCTAATATGCAAAGTTTAAATCATAAGGTCCCATTGACAAATGCTGATAATTGTTTTTACAAGAAATAAGGAATTATATTAAGAGCTAATTTGTTTTTTGTTGTTTTTTTTTGAAGCAGAGTAAAGGTTTTGTTTAAAGTTACTTAGAGAAAAAGTGCAGCAGGCAACCTCAGCGAGGAGAGGCGCCCTGAAAGGTTGGAAAGAGAAAGTTTAAAGTTAAAAGGTTACACACTTAAAAAGTGCGGGCGACCTCAGAGAGAGGAGCTGCTTATTTGCTTTTTAAGATTATGATTTTTTTAAAGAACAAGAAAGGGTTTAAGAATTCTAAGAATAAAAATAACTTACTACTAGCTATTTCCATTGGCTCTTCCTTTCTTATGTATCTATTGATTTTGCTTAGTAGATTTGTAATTGGTTGTAAATTTCTGGAATTTGGGGAAAATAAGGTTTTATTAAATAATAAGTCATTTCCCTGGTTCTTGGATTCTGTGGGTAGGAGTGTTAGAGTTTGCTGTTTCTAAGTGAATCTTTTCAGAGTTTACATCTATGGGTAATCTTGACTTGTGATCGCCACACATCAGGAAGTTAGAGTAATGATGAGTCATGACTGACATGAAAGTCAGAAGGAAGAGGATGTCAGCCATAGAAAAACAGGATTATGATTTAAAAATCAGGCATAAGTAGATTACTTAAAATAAGATTGATCACTTTCATGAAGGATGAGTGCTTGTATGTTCATTCATTCCTGATTTTTGTTGTAGGATTGTATCATTTGCAAAGAGGACTTCTTATAGAATTCCTTTTATTATTTCTTCTCTTCAGTAGAAGATGTAGTAACTTGACCTCTATATATTTTAGTCATTTTAAGGCTCAGGAGTCCCTAGAAAGCTTTCTCTGAACCTTTAGGCTGAGAATGCTGCTCCCCTGTGGGTGCCCAAAGCTGTCTGGGCATGCTTCTATATTCACTTCCAATCGTCTTGTCTCTGCCATCTCCACTAAACTAGAAGCTTTTTTAGTACTTCCACAGTATCTGGCTCATGATGTTTTGTAATTGTTTTTTGAATGGAACAAATGTAAAGAGTAAAAAGAAAACATAAAAATAGGCTGTCTTATGCCTAAAGTTAACAATATACTTAATGAGTGTGACATTCCATTATTACACACATGGAAACACGGATGGGTAAAGGTGAGGGAGACTTTTGGCTTGCTATTCTAATCCAGGGTTATTTTTAGTTTGTTTCCTTGAACTGAGAGTCATATGGCTCTATCCACTCTTAATCTGTGTGCTCCGTGTGCTTTGTCTACACTAAGGGTAGATGTGGAGAGGATTTAGGGCTGCTGCCTGTGTGTTACCTGCACTTGGGCACTGCCAAGAGGAGTGATAGCAACTCCTCCGCCGTTCCTTGGAAGGCCACCTTTCACTTTATGCTATGTGTGCTCACTCCGAGTGAGAGGCAGAGGCGGGCTGCGCTAACCCTAGGAAGATGGTAGTTAGGCACAGGGGAGTGTACACTTGCGTCCAGCCTTCCGAGGGCACTGGGAAAGAGGCAGAGCTGCTCACCAACACTGAGGGACAGTTCTCATTGTTCCTGGCAGCCCTGTTGGTGATAGCAGGAGGGGGAGAACCAAACAGAGAGATAACCCACAGCCCCATGGCACTGGGAACTGCCCCTGAGTCTGAGCCGCCTTGGCAACGTGGATAGGAGCGGCCCGTGGAGCTAAATGGGGAATTCTAATCTGCAGGGTGTGAACAGGAAGGCAGAAGGAACTGCAGGGAGGAATCAGCCAGACATCCACTCAGCCAAGGGGTTTAGTGACCCTATAGGTCACAAGAGAAGTTATGAGAAATGATGTTGTATCTGTGTGACCGTGGGCAGCTTTCCCAGCCTGAGTCCTGGGTTTCTTCACAGAGGGTAGAGGATAATGTCCGCACCTTGGTGTGGTTTCAGGGCTTAAAGGAGGTAACACCTGCGGCCGTCTAGCCCTGGGCCTGGTGAGCTGTCATTGCTCACCGTTAGTTCCTTCTTGACCCTGCAGTAATTCTTTCAGGAAAGGACCACATCCCACGGGGCCCTTCGGCTCCAGTTTGGACATGGTAGAACTGTTCTTAAAGCTCTGATAGGGGAAGAGCAAATGATTACCTAACAATTGACCAAAACAGGGTCACCTGTCAGAGGAGCCGAGGATGGGCGACTGAGCTGGTGAGAGATGCTCAGGTCACCAAGAGTTCTTACTACATAGAACTCCTGATTATTTGATCTGCCAGCACATTTACTTTAAGTAAATTAGTATTTGAGTTCCTTTATCTCTTTGCCTTAAAAATAGTGTCCACTTAGTATAACCTGTGTTTTAAGGGGAGTAGGAGGGAGGAGTCTGACATTTGTGGGGCCTCTAAGTACTGGATTCTTTCCCTTTACTACTGTGATCTCATCTGACTCTCACAACCACCCTACAGAATAAATAAATATAATCTTCATGCAATGGGTGAGGAAATCGAGGCCAGGACAGGATGAATCCAGTAGTCGCAGCTCATGAGCTTCTGGCTGGCAGAGCCAGAATTTGGACTCAGGCCTGCCAGGTGTTGACACGAATGCTCTCTATCTCCCCACTTCTGCTGAGATCCAGAAAGGCCGCCCGGCAGAAGAGCTTTCAAAGACAGGCTCCAGCTACGGACGCTGGACGGGGGTGCTGGGCTCTGCCTGGAAACCCAGGGCCCAGCGACATCTGGCACCTGACAGAATCTCAGTAAATATTTACTGAGTGAATAGAAGTCACAAGTTAAGGTAGAACACTAATTATTTCAGCAAGTGGTGGCAGGTTGTCAGCAATGTGAAATTTGTCATCAACGTTACTGAATTACTGAACACTATGTGACATTTATTAACACAGTCTCCAGTCATGTGGCTATACAGGAATTTAAAGATCTGTCTTTAGAATTGGACAATATGTGAAAAACTGATCCAAAATAAAATTCAAAAGATGTCAACAATTTTTTAAATGACTCAGGACACACATGCTAACCTCTGGAGAAAAATAAACTGATAAGCCTAAAAATACCTTTTACAAAGTAATGATATAAATTGTGATTCATGTATTCTCTACTTCTTTTCCCCTAAAGTTTAAATGTTCAAAAGCCTCCATCATGGAGTTTTTAAATGCATTGTTATTTTCATGTAAAAGACAGCACAAGCAACTTTCAAACAGAATGAAAATAAAAAGTAAATGTAATAATTTAAGAAGTAAATACACTATGTCAGGTCTTGGCCAAATACAGGAAGCTATTATCTGTATGTTTGGTAAGACTTTTGATGATAAAAATGTAGAAGACTAGCTGAACACTGACATTTTATTAGTAACCAAAGAACTATGGATTCATCAAGACAGAAGCCAATGGAAATTCTACTTGGTTGAATAAATCAAGCTTTAGTTAAGGGAGGGGGTTTCACTAAATGTGAAAAGGCAGCTGCTGAGGCCGTGTGGCCTCTGCACAGCCACAGTGCCATTGACTGCGTCCCCTAGTCTCCTGTCTGAGTAGGTGGGGCTCCAACAGGGCACCCGCAGACTGGAGACGCCTTGTCCTTTGAGCTCGTTTGCTCAGAGTGCTACTAGAACTAGCAAAGGACAATGCTGTCGTGGCACAGGAGGAAACCCGCTTCCAACGAAGTGACTTGCGCATCAGTGGACTTTTCCATAGAAGTTCTTTTCACCATCTTAGTGATGACGCACCAAGTATTTTTGTAATTTCATACAACTTCTATTGAGCTTGGCCATTTCCTTTTCTTCAGAAATGGAATGTTTTGTGAGGAAGCCATTGCTGACAATGAGTGGCTGCAGTCTGGGTAGCTTTTCAGCAGTTGTGGCATTGGTAGTCAGAGGAACTTGACATTTATGATATATGGACCACAGGGTGAGAGGAGCCTTCCTTCCTTTGGCCATGTCTGTATTGCAGTTCCATAACCAGTGCGATTTGGTGGCCTTTAGAAATTACAAATTATTTGTAAGTGGTTATCCTGACTGTGCACATTGATTTGTATCAACTAGGTGAAAGCAAACAGTAATTTGCATTTATTAGGCCTGTACGCTTTCAAGTAAAGCACACTTTTAATAATACTGAGAGAAAAAAGTTCATCATTTTTATAAATTACCTGGTTGCAGTATTAGTTTTTAATTCCTTTTCAAGTTACATCTATGTCCTAGCATACGTTACCGCTTCTTACATGATACCAGATATATGAGGTCACATAAATAATATTGATGATTCGTTGTGGTCATTTATTATGGAGATCTAATTGGAGTTGTTTTTATACCCCCCACCCCCTTTTCTTTTCTTTCTGGAGGACAGTTAACATTGCTTTCTCTTTATATATAGTGTGGCTTTGGGGTAATAGGAGGGCAAGCTTACATTGTGGGATTTTTTTTTACCAGTGATGTTCATTTGTAATTTTTAAAAGCATAAGACTGACAAAATCTTATTTCTTTTAAAAAATTTAAATTGGCTTTGTTTATATTTGTGCGTGACAACCCTTCTTCCCAGACATTCATTCCCAAATTCAGTGATGAAACTTGCTGAGTGCTGGCTTTGGACAAAGCACCACACTAGAAACGTCAGGGTGAATTTGGAATTAAAATATGACCAGTGCCTACCCTTAAGGAGCTCGTCATCTGCCTGCACTGTCTGATACATTAGCCCTAGACCCTTGTAGTTACTAAGCGCCGTAAATGTGATCAGTTGGCATTGAGATGTGCTGTAAATGTGCCTTGTGCTGGATTTCAGAGACTGGTATGAAAAAGAAGGTATAAGATTTAATCTTTATATTGATTACATGTTGAACTGATAGGATTTTGGGTGTGAAATGAATTTATCTATTTCTTTTTGTTTTTTAAGGTGGCAACTAGAAAATTTTAAATTACACATGTGACTTTCATACTCTTTAAACACCACTGATCTAGAGAATATCTCTGCTTCCTTCCTTCCAAAGCTGTCCCTCTCCCCAAAGATAATTGAGTGTTTTCCCGGTAAGTACTCATGCCTATAACCATAGCAAACAATTGCAAAGTATATATAACAGGATAGGAAATCAGAGTATTTGATTTCTTATTAGCCCTTTAAGTAACCCATTATTATGCAAATACATGGCTAGAAAGCAGTTTTTTCCTTTCATCATATGATTAAAAAAAAAAGTAAAACTGAAACCAGGGTTCCCAGGTTCTTAGAATAAAAATAAAAGAAAGGAGAGGTGGGGGTGGAGAAGGAGAGCTGTCTGTGTGTAGTGATGACTGTGTGACGTGCCCAAGGATGTCCAGGGAGCACATCTGAAAGACTGCCCCCGCCCGGGACTGGAGGCAGAAGAGGAAGCTCTGACGGAGCCTTAGTGAGACGCTTGTCCCAGGAGAGCAAGTGGATCATGCTAATCATAGTAGTGATAAGATCAACCGCGTTAACTACATCTGACACTTCTGAGGGCATCAAGAACTCGGTGGGTATGTCTACATTTTCTTGTCTAATGCTCAGTCCTAGGAAGCAGGTATTGCTATCAGAGTCCAGGTTTCAAAAGCATCAGGCCAGGGTTGGTGACACAAGAAGTGGTGGTGCTGAAGTCAGCCCCAGGCTGTGGTGGTCAGACATGCGAGGAAGCCGCAGAGATGGTGGCCAAGCTGATTTCCCTTGTGTTAGAAGAGAACAAGTGTTTGCAAGCTGTCAGTGGGCTCTTAGAAGGCAGCTTTGTGTAAATTTTAACCATTAGATCCATGAGATTGATTTGAGGGTTAATTCCTGGTGCGCTCCCTCTTTATCTTTGGTATTCCCAGCACTAGTAATGGTGATGTAAAAGTCCTGGTCCGCCTCCTACTGCTTGCCATTCATTCTCATTCCTGCCTTACCAAGCCCTTTGAAGTAATTAAGGGCAAGTAACTACTTTCCTCATTTTATAAAATTCCTAGCTGAGGTTTTAAGAGCTTATGTGACCCAAGGATGCACAGCCAGTAACCAGGGACCTAGAGAACTCAGCTCTGTTGGCAGAGTGGGCTGGCCAGGACTTGGCTTTGCACTTAGCTGCTCCGACTTTGATCACTAAATCACTTAGAGTTCAACCGGAAAAACAGAATTTTCCTTGAGAATTTAATCTAGGGAATTGTTACAGGTGCTGGAAGAACCATGAAGCCAAATGCAGGGTTGGGGAAGCAGCCCAAGGATTAGCAGAAAACCATCCTTCCTCGCAGGGTGAGATTCAAGGAGCAGATTGGTTCAGAGCCTGGGAGCCACAGGACCTTGGAGGGCATGCAGCCTCTGTGGGACATTCCCCTGTAGAGAGAGGGGAGGGGAGCACCGTTGCGCTTCACCCTTCGTCCTGCCCAGACTCCAGTCCTTCAGAGGCCATGGCCAGAGCCTCAGGGGCGGGACCCCATGGACATCTAGCTGACTTGGGATCTGAGGGATTCTGCCACAAGGGCCAGCTGTCCGGCCAGGCAGAGAAGAGTGGGGGCGGAGGAGGAAGCCGTCTGCCGGAACAAACTATCTCAGGTCCGAGATGGGCTGATCGGGCTGCCTCACACTCCTCAGGAGTCAGAGACAATGTTTACAGAGTGCCTGTGCATCCTGGCGGCTCAGCAAAAGTTAGCCCACCTCCCCTGTCCCCGGAACCCCTGCGGTC